>JAHLJT010009436.1:213961418-213998419 GCA_031308135.1 Acheta domesticus | reverse complement strand
TGAGAATTGAAATGTTGCTGTTGGGAATAATGCCCTTCCATACCAAAAGTCGCGTGATGGGCAGGGGAGTTTCTACAAGGACACATAGCAATAGTGATCAGCAACCACGGACTCCCTTTAAGTGACGGATCGAGTGGCACGTGCGGTAATCGAGCCTTTAGAACGTGCATGTAATGCTTTTTGTAATGTTGTGAACTCGTATATGTTAGAATGCTTTGTAATATGAAACCAGAGTACTGTGATTGCAAATACTTCAATATACATGAGAAACACAATTGGTTGTGTCGTTAAATGTCCATGCACTTGTTCTTACCTTCTTTCATGTGTATATTTCACGTTTTCCAGTGCTCGTATTCTTACACAAAATAGTTGACATGACTTATACCCCAACCTCTTATATATGTGTAAGACCACTATTTCTTTTTCTAATTATTGTTGTTTTTTGCTTGATGGTTTGTTTATGACATGTTACGATACGATATTATTTTTTATTTCTTCAAGTAAAAGGCATGAAATTACATATATAGGGAATAGTATTGGCCCCAGGATGGATCCTTGCGGGACTCCACAATTTTTCATATGAGGTCAGGAGTATCGCTAAAAAATCCGCCTTACTGCTGAGGACTTTTTCGGCACCTCGTGGAAATACCACATTCTGCGGTGGTAGTGAGGAAATTGAAAAAGAAACGGTATTTTTGTTACACAACAGCACCTTTTGGATGACAAAATTCCATTGGTAATCGCCGATTAAAAGGTAGCAACGTCCTGAAGCATAAAATCGTTAAACTATCAATAATGCTGTGCGGGCGTTACATGCTTATTTATGTTTGTGGGTATTCCAGTCGTGGTTATATTTCTTCCAAAACCTTCAGGAACACGACCGTCGACACTGTATCTTGTTTCGAATTGAGTATAGTCCAATTAATAAAGTATTGGAGTAACTGTTCTTTCTGGACCCATGTTTTAAATGTACAGAAGTTAAGCATCAAAATTATCTATCATGCTATCACACACTCGCTACATAAAGAGTAAAATAACATTTAGTAAAGGAAAGTGTTTGTACATCTTACTTAACAACAAGAGTGTAATAAGTCGTAAAAAGTGTTTATGGCAAGGTACCGGTTCGTCAGAATTTGGACGAATTTTTTGATGATCTTTAGACGAAAAGATCTTACGATCTTCAGATGAAACGTAAATAGGACGTTTAAAAGTTTTGGTTTGAGATCAAGGTGGAGAAATCTGCCGTAAAGGTTTCCGTTTAGAAAGAAGTTTGAGCTTTACACTAAAAAACATTTGGTAATGTTTGCTTTAAATGAAGGAAGTGACCTCATTTTCTTATCGCTTAATAATATTAACTAATAAACATTAAATTTGAATGAGTCGTAAAAATATTAGACAAAAAAATTCGATTGCCGACATTTGTTCGAAGTGTGTTTGGTGTGTCAAGAAGGCCTTGTCTGTGCTAGCAAGCGTGTATGAGAATGAGGTTACCGATTCGAAGATAGCGAGTATTTTAAGATCGACTTATGATGTTCCAACGCAGTGTCCATCAATCGTCTGATACGTCTACTTTCACAAACAAATTCCAGAGATAATTATAAAGTGGTCACATTACATTTTAAGTTAAGATGAACAAGGGGATTTCTTAGCCATATTTCTTACAACACACATGTGCAAAATAATCTAATATAAAATACTTCAATTACATTTTCAACTCTGTTCGCAGTGAATTGTTATTCCAAAAAATTTAAACATCTTTTTATTTCATTAGCCTTCGAGATTTAATACAGAACGACATTAAACAATAATGGTTTGGGGGTTTCTATTTCTCGAGGGAATGTGTAGGAATTTTCTAATTCTTAAGTAATAACCCACACATTAATTTTCGGCATGCATCCTTGCTGCTAGAAATTTTATATGTTCCAACTTTCCAAAGCCATTTTCAACCTATTGATTCTTGTGCCTTGATGTTTACTGCATAACTTCAAATGTTACTTTTTTACTTTCTCGCTTACCGGTGACGTAGTTTAGAGAACGTATTGTAATGCTAACGGAAAAAAGAGAATTTCCAGCAGAAAAAAACTATATATTGCTGGGCCATGGAAAAAGTGGATACATCTTGTTCGTATGTGTAGTAACAATTTAGTTCGTAAGTATAGCACTTCCTCTAATACGTTGTGTAGTCAAATGTACTTTTGGTGGGTACTTGATACCGAAAAATCGATTGACGGCAAAATGTCTGTCTGTCCGTGCGTCCGTCCGTCCTGTGAACGTCAATAGCTAAACCATTAGTAGGATTTTCAGAAAAATGTATATTGCTCGATCGATCTGGCTGATGTTGTGACCCCTTGAATTTGAATTTGATATTTCATTTTTGGTGGTACTCTTACATAAAACTCAACATTTCAAACTTTCCTCAAAATGGTTCCAATTTTTGTCTTTATTTTTTTCTTTGATAAAGCAAAAGAAAGAAGAATAAATAGCTTCCCATAAAGAAAGACTTATGTCAATTTCATTGCACTACCTGAATTTTTGAAAATTGCAAAGTTAAAGTTTTTTCGACGTCTTCCTAATTCTGCAATAATGAAGATATATTTTTTCTTTAATGAAATCTACTTAAAAAAACAGATCTTCAAATTAAATCATGTTCAATTTTACATATTACAATTTTACATTCAATTAAACATATTCCTCTGTTAATAGTATACGTTAACTCGCGCGATAAAAGCGAATTCCATGCGCGAAATTAATACTTATTTAAGATCTTTCTCGAAATTGTTTTTCGTGGCGATGTATTTACGAAAAAAATTTAAGTATATTTTGAGAGGTTAACTGTGGTAAAAAAAAAATATAATATAGGACAGCTTGGTGTAATTTGGAGGGAAATGCTTAAGTCTACCTGGCAGCATTGTGTCGTTTCAATTGGATTGAACGAAGACCCTTTTTAAAACATTTTAAAAATATTTTTTAGGTCGCTTTTCAACAACTTAGTCATATAGTGATCACTGTTATATTTAAACTGTAGGGAGAACACATAAGGTCAACACGAACACACAAACATCCATACCCGAGGTGGGATTCGAACCAACGACTCTTCGAGCCGAGGCAGCTACGGCTCTTCAGCCTTAACGACCAGGCCAACAAAGGCCATTTTGTTTTGCTAAGAAATATTTCTACCAGTTTTTGCTCTGAGATCTATTTTTTTGTTATCAATCATTATTTTAATATATTTCAGCCACTTGCAGTAAATATCACACTTCAAAACTTAGATTGTGCGTGATAACATTAATTATATTTTGGTTCCTAATATCATTCTACTCATTTGCTATTCATACCCTTTACTTTTTACATATGCATGTTTCCATTTACAAATGTGCAATATTTAACCCTATGAAAATTTCTTATTGCTTAGAAGCAAATTACAACTATCTACATTATTTCCAAGAATAATAAATTCCATAAATATTTTATTAGCAAGATCTGATGATCTCTTTTTAAAAATTATTTCATAGGAATGCATATAAGCAGAATTTACCTTATCTTTTCAAGGAGTTGAAATAGACCATTGTAATTGTTTATGGACCATTCCAAAAATATGTTCACTTTTAGTTTTTGTGGGGGGTGTTCTCCCGTCTGTGACTGAGACAACTTAAGGAGGAGAAGGACGGTTTATATAAAAACTGAATAGTCTCACCACATTTTAAATAATTATTATTATTAACTCAAACATAAATTAATGCTATAATTAATGAAAAATGCAAGTTGTATTTAAATTTAAAAAAATTGTATTAAAATGTATGAAACAATTTTTCCAATTTTTAAATCACTTTATTCAATTGAAAAAATGGAGTAGAGGGTTAAAAATAAATGTTCACCTCAGAGGGGATGTTTGTAAATGTTGCTAGTTGCTACAGAAGAGAGAAGGTTAAAAAAAACATTTAAATTTTGTGAACTATTTTTTAAAATGGTACGTTATGCCAATGTTTTTTAAGCTCTAATAGTCAAATATAATGAGTGCAAGATAGATATTTTATGAAGAATTAATGGAAGGTGCTCAAACTGTAATTTCAATAAACCATCCTTTTTAATGTACGAACAATAAGTGATGATTTTCTGATGTCCCATTATCAGCTATATCATAATATTAAATGTCTTGTTAAGTAAAGTACATTAAAATATGCTGTTAAGTGATATTATATTATCTTTTTCCTGCATTCCTATTTCTTTAGAGGATATTCATTCATCCATGACACAAGTTAACATCTCTGTAAGTTTTTAACTTCATCATTATTTTATAAATGTAGTGATTTTCAGCTTTTTTCTCTTTAGTTTAACCCATTAGCAATTTTTTCAAACGATTGTTCTCCCTTAACCAGTGGTGTAGCCAAAGAGAGAGAAAATTGAAACTGTATTTACAAAACCAATGTGCTCTTAAAGAAAAGCAAAATTAATTGAGAGGAATTGACGTCAACAATTGAGGATAAATACATTTTCTTATTTATATTCTGGTTTTCCACTAATTATGTTGCATATTTTTGTGGCTACCCCACTGCTTGTGTTATATTTATCTCAAAAATGAAAGCGTTTCAGTCCATTACTGCTACTGCAAAACTGCTTCTCTTGTATTCTTGAAGACTTGCATGATTGATTTCTTTGTGCATAGGGACCATATACATCTGATGCAAGTAGACCTACACAACAATATCACATTCACTTCAACTTTTATGATAAGGCCATCATTATTTTAATGATTACATATTATTTTATTTGTGTCTAAATTTTGCATATTCTTGTAAATTATGTTTTGAAAGTCACAATCTCACTTGCAGAGAATATTCAAAACTTGGATAAATATTTACCATAATCTTTGGAATCAATGTAAATGAAAATAAGAAACTAAATAAAAATCAGTCTTTGACTTTGTGATCCTTTAATGTACTACTCAGTTTGAGAGGTCTGAAGTCAGGGTATGTGGTCACTTTGCTAAACTGCATGGATGTGTGGTTTACATATGAACCTACATTTTGACAAATGTGGAAATGCATTAGTGGGTCTACAGATGAGTCTACTAAATGTTTCCACATTTCAAGAACATATTTTATTTTTTTTAACTTGATGTGCTGAAACTAATGCAGGGCAAATTAATTTACTGAAGTTAAATATATAAACTGATTTTCACTGATAGTGATCTACATTAATAGACTTTTATTGCAATCTACCTCTGTGTACCCCAAAACATTTACTAATGTCCTTTACTTTTATTCCAGTGAGGAGATTAAAATAGGTCACAAAATTTACCTTCTTCAAACTTTTTCCCCTCCTCTGTAAACAATTCATAACCCTTACATTCACACTCCTGTGTACAAGACTTTTTTTTATTAATTTCAAAATGTAATTATTTAGACATTAATAATATAATGAATACTTAATACAAAACTGCGAAGTTTAACATTTAACTTCTTGAATTTCTAAATTACCTTAAGATAAATTTTAATTTAATTTAACAAAAACTAGCAATACAAAATTATTTTCAGCCCTCATTCATTTTCGTCAGTTCCCTTCCCTTAAAGTGAACGTATTTTTTTGAATGGCCCCTTAGGACCCTACAGTTTAAGAAAACGTTTCAATATTTTTCTATCACTAACGTGATATTGTAATGCACTATTAAAGAAGAAAATTGATTCAATTGAAAGTGGGATTAATGGAAAATGTATTTTACTGATATCCCAAACTAACTGAACAAATTGAGTGAAACAATCCAGGAGTTTTGATATTTGAACATGTTTTTTCTATATTACCTATTGTATTTGTATTTAGCCATTATATGTCCCATAATGGCTAAAATGCCTAGGTGTCGTCCCGGGGTTCCTAGTCGGTCACCCAACCAGGAACCCGCGATGTCTCGAATTCGTTTAACCTTCGTGACTTCACGTAGTTACGAATTCGACTAGCGATGCGATTCCGAAGTCGTGGCCTTTCAGGTAGAACCATCCCAGCATTCGCCTGGATGACCGAGGGAAACCACGAAAATCCCGGTCAGGATGGGCGGCACAGGGATTGAAACTGGGCCTCTTCGAATGTGAAGTCAGCGCGTTGCGACCTGAGTCACTTCACTCAGAGCACCTCCTGTACATCATTCTAAATATCCTCGAGTGGGCGGTGGGTGAGCGGGCACGGGGGGATCTAACAGTGTTTTTCCAAAGATTATTGCATATATCTCCGTAACTATCATTCTACCGAAAATTAAGGATATTTAATATTAAAGAGGACAATTTCGTAAAGGGCTGTTTTAAGTTTTGTTGTAGGGTTATTACATTTAAAATTATAGCGGGAACGATATATCAGTATTCCAAAACACGTAGAAGTTCTACTCGAATCTGACCACCAAAGCTTGCCGCGGAATGGGAGGTTACACAGAAGAGCTAAATCTCCGAAAATGAAAACAAAGGTTGAAAAGGGTCTCACTACTAAAGAGAAACATCACTCGGACTCCTGCCTCCCGTATTTCCCTGCGTAACCCCACTTCGCGCATGTTACCCGCATTTTCTCTGCGAGTTCCACCGAAGCGAATTGTAAACTTCAACATAATAAATATCGTAGTGTTCTAATCGTAATTATTATCTTTTATTAAATTTGTAATACTTTTCCTACACAAACTGTAGAGAGAATTTCTCTAATTTTCCTTCTAAATCTAAATCACGGGTGTCCATCTTGAAAGGACTCAAGGACCACAACGAAAACCTATAATACGGTTGCGGGCCATATTTTCATTACTTGGACCATCCACTTACCTGACTTTCCTGTGTTGTTTATCTCCGCAGTTTGATCGGATGCTCTGAAACGAGGGAGGTGGAGGAGTGGGAGGGTGGTGGAGGATGGAACCACGCAAAACGTAAAGAAACCCTTGGGATGATTTTGAATTTACGAAATACTACCAAAACATCCTTAAATCTAAACGTAACGTATTTTTCCATTAAAGGGGGCGTTGATCCCGGCAGGGCGCTGGCTCTAGGCGAACAATGTTCTTCTCCGACGGGATGCGACATTTGCTACATGAATAAAAGAGACTTTCACTTTAACTAAAATTTTTTCTCGGACCGCAAGAAATGGCACCGCGGACCGCCAGTTAGACAACCCTGTTATAAATAGATTGCAAATAAAAATTATCAAAATAATAAAATTTGTAGTGTTTCTAATAAAATACTTTTCAAATTGATATGCTGCAGTAAAATTGCGCATTCAGGATCGGTATTTGCATTTCCTGCTGAAAACGTGCGTAAATTTCTTGGGGGAACGGTTTTTGTCACAGGCGTTGCCTTTACAATTAGTGGAAAGTTCCTTATTGGATATGGCGGAATAAGGCTTTCACCTTTCTGAAATAAGTTCACAATATGTGCTTTACCTTTCCTACACACGAAAGAGATGAAGTGGCACCTGCAGAACTCATCGGCCCTTTCCGTGAATCCCAATATTTGTGACACCAAGGAAAAATATATTTTATCTACTTTCCATCGCCCTAGTTTGACATGGAATATATTAGTCATACCAGGGTTCGCTGAAAATTTTTATACATCTCGCAAGCATATTGTAATTTTTCTGCTCAGCGATTGGATGTCTACTATACTGTCACCACAGCCATCGAGTAGCTTTGCTTGACTGTTCTGGACCGGGATTTTCCCCATTACCTAATTACGTTTATGAGATCGTCCAAGGACTGCCGACTATTGTCATTTTCATTGAGAAAAAAATATTTCATACAGAGCGTACAACTACAACAAAAAAACAACTAACTTTTATGTGGGATATTTTGCCTTCTATAATTCTGTATAAAATGTATTGCTCATATAAAAAATACTAGAAAAAATGTTAAACAGCTCTCCCGCCTCCCGCTTACCCTACAGAATTTTTAGTATAAGGCCATGTAGGTACAAACAGCCATGCCAAATTTTTTAAACTCCGGATACAATTTCACTCGTCCATCTTTTTAGTCCTAATTTAACTAAACAATAAGGAATTTCTGAGTGACATTGCTGTGCAATTAGGACGAAAGGATCTTGATGGAAGTTCCTTACACTATGGAGATGGTGAAATAGGGTTGAATTTAGCAAGCAAATGAACACCACGGCGATCGAAGGTGCATCCATCCAGGGTTACACTCCCATGGCTTGTACGAGTGTGTGCAACCAATGTTTTGCTGCAAAGCGAAAGAAAATCTAATTTAAGACAATCATACGAATTAGTAAAGAATGGAAAATGATAATTTTTTTCACAAAACACATTGCGCGTCCAGAATCTTAGCCTAAAACTACGGTGAAGCAATATTTTCGTCTAGTTTAGTTTCAAAAGAAAATAAATTGAACGAACTAACTATACTAATCGAATGTGCCAATACGATTTCAAGATATACCTTTTTTTCTTTGCTGTAATTATATTACGTAGGTACTTCTTTTCTTGATTTCTTGAGTTACATTTTGTTTATCGCAAGAAAGATTCCCCAATCGACATTCAGGGCTAGACAATTTTTAAATTGGTGTGTAATTGTAATAGATATTTGAGAACAAAGCATTTAAAAAGTAATTAGTGGTATTGGTTCAAAACTGGTATTCCAATTGTAGCCTAATGGTCTCTCATGCTCCACAAATTTATGTGTCTATTAACATACAGTGGGATGTCGATTATCCGAACGTCAAATATCCGAACTCAAATTTTCCTTGAATAATATTTTTTGTTAAAAAATTAGGTACCATATACTATACGTATTCATTTTCTTTTGTAACACTGAATATTGAGAATGATCCCCGATATTATTGACAAAGGCAAAATATTAACGAGATACAATACTGCAATCAATCATAATGTTCATCATAGTCAATGACTTCATTGAACTTTGACAAATCCTACAACAAATGTTTAAGAACTCGGAATGTTTATTATTAGTAGTAAAACACTTTTCACCACCTTTAAGTGCAAGAGAACTAACGGTACATTGTGAAACAATCGATTGTAATACTCACTCGGAATACTCATTATTGACAGCAATTTATATACACTTGCCATTTTTATGTTCGGTTATCCGAATTATTGAATATCCGAACTATACCTAGTCCCAATTTGTTCGGATAATTGATATCCCACTGTACCTGATTTGAGTCAAGTGCCATTTATTAATGGGCGCATTGGAATCTTATCAAAATGTCATTTTAATAAAAATGAAATGAAACTTTGTTTTAACGTAACTTTTAATGAAAAGGTACTTATTATATTTTACTGTTATTTTTATAAAGCACATAATAGAAGTGGCAGTGGCGTCTCTTGACAGTTAAATACCCTCTGGTTATGGCATGCTTGAACTAAAATATATATATAAAAAAAATCATTTAGCTACTTTGTATGTGATAGGCATATTTGATTCATTTGTATAATAACTTTCGGGGTCGTAATCACAAAACAATTTTTCTACGATAGTTGCAACTCAGATCAGAATGATCCACGTGTGTTCTGCAGGCCTGGTGGTTTACGCCTATGTGCTGCAACGGTAAGGCAAGGCGATAACAAACCGCAGACTGCTTCCAAAGGGCAACAGGGCGTATAACTACATGATGATAGGCAGCCATCTCAAGGATTTGGGAGGGGATTAGAGCCGTCGGACGGAGCAAGCGATTGACCTTGAAAACGCTTCCGCGCACGCGGCGAGTTCAAAAGGGCCGATGACAAGATCGAGTAGGTCCTGTCCACAGAGCTTTACGGACGGCAACGTTTGTTGAAGGAGACCACTGGACAAACCCGCCTTTTTGTGAACCACCAACTTTTGAAATCACCAGCCGCCTCTGAGGTGAAAGAGATCAAATTCTCTAAAACTGGTCTTGAGAGAAATATTGCAATAATGTTGCTGTGAAATTATTTAGAGGAAAAAAATCGTTCAGACTCAAAATAATAAAGTTATAAAATATTAAGAAAATATTAATGATCCAGAAAAACTTTCCAAGTTAATTTTGTATAAAAAAATACACCGCAAAATAAAACAAAAACTCCTTGTTATTTTGGACTAAAGTTTTAATCATCAAAATATCATTCAGAAACCTGAATTAATAACTTCCTAAAATAACAACTTGATCATTTTTGTGGGTAAGTATTAGCATTTGCATTGTTTGTAATTATTAATTAAATGTAATTCAACAATATGTATACATATCATCCATTAAATGACGAGATATGTACACCATGTACTGGCAATATAAAATGAGTTTGTTTAGAAACTTAAAGGATTGGTCTTTTATTTTTATATAGGTATTTATTATATTATGTGTGATTGTGTATTATCAATGCCATTGCAAGTACTGAAGCAGCTACCACTATCTCTGTAAAAATAGCTATTCAGGAATATTTTTTAAATTTATTTTTTGAAAAACTTTATCACACATAATTGGTTGTGATATGGGGCAATCCCTCACAATTAAAAGGCATCTTTTTAAAACTGGGAAAATTCAGGAGGAAAGAATTAGTATTTTTCCAATTTATCATCCATATTACCACAAACTTATATAGATTTGTTGTAATATATCAACTTAATAATAATCTCTGGAAGTTTTCACTTATATTTTGTGGAAACAATCAGAGAAAGTTTTACTATTTGAATTAGGTCCATTTCATGGATTTTTATAATTTAGTAAATATTTAATTTTGTGAACAATTCCAAGTTACAAAAATTAAGTTCTCCTTTAGAAATATTTTTGTTTTTATTGTAAGTCCAATTCAGTTTCTTTTAATAGCAAAATTTTGGAACACAATTTTGTACTTGTACTTCTTTAGATTTTTGTTTCTCTCAGCTAGTAACTTCATTATTCTGAATTAGGAAATTTATGAAGCACCACTACTAAAGCATCAGGAATCATTTTAATCAGTTATCATAATACTCCCGATATCTGATTAGTAAAAAACGCAACATTGAATTCTAAGATCAAAATAACAAATTGAAGTCAATGTTGTTTGTTACAATGATTGGGGGGGGGGTACTGAAAAAGTAACAAAATTTGAGTGGTATTAGTGGAGAATAAAGAATTTTTTCTAAAAAATTATGTATGTTTGAAAAATTGTTCAGAAAAGTACAAGTTTTTTTGCAAATATTTGTTTTTGCTACATATAAGCCTATATCTTCTTGTACTTCATGAATAATACACGCAAGATAAAGGAACAATTGTTTCTTAGAATGCTGTATCATAAATAGTATTTCCAGAAATAGCACTGACTTTCAAGACCTAAGAGGTCTTGACATGTCTATTAATTCCAATTGAAACCAATCAACACTGGCATTGGAACAGTGAGTGATCATTTTTTATTGAGTTACAGAAATTGTATATGTATGAGAAGTTTCAGTAGAGGACGTCACACCACTATTGGCTTAGTGTACTTGCAAAGCATATTTTGCTACAAAGGATACTCTGTATCATGTCTCAAAAAAGGTATTTTCCCACTTTTTTTTACAGTGCTCGTGATCAAGACCAAGCAAAGAATGCTGAAGATGTTCTGTTTGATATGTTCAAAAATGAAGAAACTGACTTACTTCCAATTGGAAAATTCCTAGCAGTGAGTACTTCTTATAAATGTGTAAGCAAATTGTCAACACAATACAATTTGCATTCATCTTAATTCACTTTGTCTACAGAGCAAAAATAGAACACATTTCTAACTCATGTTTCCTTACATCATTAAATATCATTATTTATGTCTTGCAAATATTTGTATATTAAAATAAGTGTTTTACAGGCACTTCGTAGTACAGGATTACGTAAAAATGATCCTCGCCTCAGTGAATTAAATGAAAATTTAAGGGAAGTGCATAGGAAATCTGGAATGGAAGGAGGGTCTCCTGAAACACAGAAAATGGATCGAGAAACATTCCGAAGGTGCAAAAAGTGTTACAAAAGTACAATGTTATATTTGATGTGTGTTTATTAAGAAGAAGTGCACAAATTTCTCTAATTATTTTCAGGGTAATTTCTGCTAATATTGTATTAATTTCAAGAGCTTTTCGGCATCAGTTTATCATTCCAGACTTCCAAGGATTCACAAAACATATCGAAGATTTTTATTGGAAATGCAAGCCCAATACTGAAGGAAAGGTGAAATTACATTCAAAGAAACAATTCCAATTGTTTCAATTTCTATTTCTTTTTAAAAAACTACTTTATGAATAATTATGATAATGGTTTAATCTGTATTGTGAAAATTTAAGGTCGCCAGTTATATTCCTCAACTTGCTAGAATGAATCCTGATTATTGGGGAGTAAGTGTTTGCACAATAGATGGCCAAAGGTTTTCAATTGGAGATGTAAATATTCCATTCACTTTGCAATCCTGCAGGTAAGTCTGAAAAACACTTTGTCAAAGCTTATGATTTCATTGTAAATGTCACATTTTTAAAATTATAATTTTGAACATTGTTTTCATAGGAGATATTTTTTTGTGAAGAATAATATAATCCAACAAAAATAATTCTGTAGAACAATAATTTGAGTAAAACTAATTACTGTACAATAGTTTTGGTACCCCTTCTGAGTAAAAACATTGTGGTATTTTACTCTTATTTCATTATTGATATATTATAACAATATACATGATAATAATCATCTTATTTAAATTCTTGTTTAATTTATGTTTATAATTTTGAAGTACGTAGCCCACTTGCTTATTTCTGAGGTTAACTAATATTTCTTCTTGTAGTAAACCTCTCACATATGCAATAGCTCTTGAGCGACTTGGAGCCGAAACAGTTCATCAATATGTGGGGCAAGAGCCAAGTGGACGTAATTTTAATGAATTAGTTTTGGACTATAACAGTAAGTAGCAATGCAAAAGTAACTATAATTATAAAAAGTAGTATTGAGTCAGGATATTTCGCTTTTGTTTTCAGAAAAGCCTCACAATCCAATGATTAATGCAGGTGCTATCTTGATATGTTCTCTTCTGAAAACATTAATAAAACCTGAAATGACTCTAGCAGAAAAATTTGATTTCACAATGAATTGTTTCAAGGTATGATCTTGTATTTTGATTATGTACAAATGAAATATATTGAGTACATGATAGTGTTTTGATGAGCATGTAATATTATGATAAGAATTAAGAGTTGAAGTGGCATATGTATTTACCTTGCATAAATGATTGTTTAAAATTATTCCAAGATTTGTAACTCTTCATAGTTTACGATGTAACTGTGAATTTCAAATCATCAAATATTTTGTGTTAAGCCTATTTTCTTTCAATCTCTTTGGTACATGGAGTCGAATTCAGGTCAGCTCAGGAATAAAATTCATCAAATTTTTGAAACTGATGTTTATATGTAATTTATGAAGTCTACATAATGGCTGAATCATGAATAGAGATCACAATTACAAAGAAGGGATAAGAGGATAATTTATTTAGTAGAAAAAGGTCTTTACTTTTGATATATTTGGTTTTCTGTAACTTCAATATTTAGGTCATATTCACTAAAACTATATTTTTTAACTGGGCATTGTCTTAAATATAAAATCAACATTATTTTTATTTGTTAGATGTAAATGCAGATCTTTGGAATTCTGGAAATTTCTATAAATATTCTAAAAATTTAATTTGTCAGTTCTATAAATATAATAATGGCATGTTTTACAATTCAATGAATATATTATATATAAATACCATAATCTGTGTTGAAGAGTAGAAATAATAATAAATATTATTATAAGGGGATGAAAAGCACTAGATTTGAGTGATCTATTAAGAACCAGAATTTTCAGTCATAAATAATATTTCAGAAACTTGCTGGAGGAGAAAATCTTGGGTTTAATAATGCAGTTTTTCTCTCAGAAAGAGAGGCAGCAGACAGAAATTATGCCCTTGGATTCTACATGAGAGAACACAAATGCTATCCAGATAAAACAAATCTGCGGGAGTGCATGGACTTTTATTTTCAGGTAGGCCTATTGTTATACATTAAATCACACTCACAATTATTATTATTATTATTATTATTATTATTATTATTATTATTATTATTATTATTATTATTGTTGTTGTTGTTATTGTTATTATTGTTATTATTATTATTATTATTATTATTATATTATTCAATTATTTCTTTTACCATAAATTATCCCATAAAACCCATAAGTTCCTCAAGCATCTATAATTTCAATAAAAGCTGTTTATTGGGAGTTTTATAATGTGAATCTCCAAAAGGTTTCAATATGCTCTATAGGAGCTATGTAAAACCATGTTACAAACCATTTTAACAAAAA
This sequence comes from Acheta domesticus, assembly GCA_031308135.1. NCBI lineage: Eukaryota > Metazoa > Arthropoda > Insecta > Orthoptera > Gryllidae > Acheta > Acheta domesticus. The sequence continues at coordinate 213,984,143 of JAHLJT010009436.1, read as the reverse complement.
CTGTCTTCAAGAATATTGCAAAATGTAGTCAGTGTACAGCCAGTACAATTGTGCCATACAATACAAGAATATAAAAAATATTGTTGTTCCAAAATGCTACACATGAACAGCAAATATTTAATAGCAATATTTAATGGCAGGAGGCTTGGAACCTTAATGTCTCATGACATCAGCTGAATCGTAAGCAGTTAGACACTGAGTTTGTGAATTCAGTCAGTAGTGCACTATGACAAATTTAATCAAATATTTGCAGTTTTTTGATTTTTCCCAAGTTCCTGAGTGTCTAAAGAAACCATAGACATGTTTCAAAATGCTGGAGTCTGCATTGTTTTCTTTCAATTTCTGTGTGCATTAGAAATTAGTAAGGGACTGTTCATAAATTATGTAAAGCATAGTTGGAGTATTTTGAATATCCCTGTAGGGATGAGAGGGGGTATTCAAAATACTCACGTGTGAAGTACATGTACGTAATACGCACAATTGAAGCCCCTTAAATTATTACGCAATGCTTGTGACAGAACCCCCCCCCCATGTCCAGTAAGTAAAAATATATTATTACAACAGTCATATATTATTATAAAACATTTGTCTTAATTTTATTTGAGCTATATATTAAAATTTATTATAATTAAAGTTAAGAGTTATTTGATGATGTTGACGGCACCTGACAATAAGACAATTTTTAAGTGAAAAAAGGATGCATAGGTGAGACAATTTTTAACAATAAGCGATACACCTGCCATCGTGGATGATGGACAAGAGATTATTGTGCCAATTTAATTGGATTCTAGCATATGCTACAGATAAGTTTTGAATATTTTTTTGTAATCTAACAGATTTAATCAATACATCATTGATGAAAAAATACTTCCATTTATTGCAAGAATTACATCATAATTTCTCTAATTTTTTTTAAATTTAATTAGTTAATACCAAAATTTTTTAGTCTGCAACTGATTAAAAGGAATTATTTCAGCAAATGTTGAAAAAAAATCAATATTACGTAACTCCTCTACCTTGATGTAACACAGCGTAATGCTCCCCCTCCTTAGCGGTATGTAATTTATGGACGACCCTTAATTATCTAGATCAGTGATTGTCAACTGGACAAGGAATGAAGTCGGAGCAGATTACCTTCCGAGATAAGGCACTCGGAGAAGCGGTGCGAGTAAATGGGGGAGGGAAGGAAAGGACAGCGGTCACCGGTACTGAAAATAGTGGGCCTTTGCCTGTGTTTCAGGCAACATGAGAGGGAAAACATCTACACCCGTCAATTTTCTTTCTGTTAGGTATTCTTTTGTAGATATTGGAAGAAAGGTATCCTTTTGTAGATATTGGAACAATGGCAAAGTGTTTAGTGTGTTCGAAAGAACTGCAGTATGTTAAAAATCCCAACCTACAGATGCATTACGTAGCTTTGTGACCCAGAGAAATTGCGAAGAAAGAAAAAAAAAGACAAAGACAAAGACAACGACGACCACGGCGACGACGACAACGAGAACGACAACGAGAACGACAACGACAACGACAACGACAACGACAACGACAACGACGACGACGACGACGACGACGACACCAACAACGACAACGACAACGACAACGACAACGACGACTACGACTACGACTACGACTGTACATCAATAATAATGAAGCCTGGGGACAAAATTCTCTTACATGACTCCAATCGGGTACCTATTTGTTAACATCAATTATTGTTCCAGAATAAAAAACTATAGCAAATTATTAAATTAGAAACGTCTAAATGTTAGGAAGAAATAAATGTTATGTTTTCAGTGCTGCTCAATGGAAGCTAATTGTGACAGTATGGCAGTCATCGCAGCAACTTTAGCCAATGGTGGTATTTGCCCAATTACTGAAGAGAAAGTTCTTAAACCAGATTCAGTACGTGATGTCCTGTCTCTGATGCACAGTTGTGGAATGTATGATTATTCAGGTCAATTTGCATTCAAGGTAAGAATAAAGAATATTCTATAGAGAATTAAAAGTTACATTTTCTCCCAATGTTAGCTCTTATAACATTAATGTTGAAAATAAAATGTTGCCAACAGCAAATAGACTAACCATTAAAATACCTGCAGTAAGCAAAATGTTGAAATGATGTAATGGTACCGCACTTATGAACTTTTTGAGTAATATATGTTAAATAGAACATTGAAACACTTGCTTCATAGTTTTAGCTCATGAAGGACACTCCATCAAATAAACATTTTAGTCAATGCAAGTGTAAACGCTCAGAGTTCATACCACAGTAATTCCTTGCAAAATTCATTTTGTTTGTTGGTTTAAAAGGGTAAATAAATGTGAGACAAAATTATATCTTTGACTTTAATATTTTAATTGAATTGAAAGGTTTGTGTGTAAACATAATTATCCACATAGAAATGCTTTTGAGATACGTATAAGCAAGTGAATATGCAAGTTTAAGGATTTTATTGGGCTGCAGAAAAATTACAATGATCATGGTGCACCTCTGAGCTTTAATTTGAAATGTTTCACAGTGAATACGGACATCAGATGGCAGGTTTCAAATTATTATATTCACTTTATCACAAAAATTACAATTTTGGGAGTTTAATTATCTTCTGTGGCCGAACCCTTCAATTGCATATCTCACTTTGACAGTAGAAAAATAAACACTGATTTTAATGTTTTATTTTAGGTTGGCCTGCCAGCAAAATCTGGTGTTGCTGGGGGAATGCTGGTTGTCATTCCAAATGTTATGGGTATTTGCACTTATTCTCCTCCTCTTGATCCTTTGGGAAACAGCTGTAGAGGTCTACAATTTTGTGAGGTGAGTGTACTCTTGATTCAGAAGTGACACTTGGGAAAAGAGAGAGAGAGAGAGTGTGTGTGTGTGTGTGTTCTTTTTTAAATTTTTTTTTACGAGGGCAGGGGAGATCTTTGAAAGACACTGCGGGGCCCGTTCTGTGTAGGATTCACAACTAGTCTGTGCCTACCCACTAAAAAGCCCTCCCATGTCTGCGATCCCCTTCCCACGGAACCTGCCGTCAGGCATTGCATCACGGGAAGGGTTGATCGGCTTGTAGCTCTGTCTACTTGTGTCACGGGTTACTTACAAATACTCACGGATATTCTCGGCTACTCCTTCGTAGTTGCTCCTCCAATCGTAGCTTCTTCAAAACTAGGGCTGCATAGTTGGCTACCGCACTCCAGTTATCTTCGGACACCAGCATCTCAGAGACGATGGTAGCAGGAGACATTACCTGGAGGAGTTGGCGAAGTTCATCCCTCTCCCTAGAAAAACGTGGGCAGTGAAAAAACACGTACTCCACATCTTCGACCAGTGGTTCACAGGTTGAGCATGAGGCGTCGTCGTCCAACCGGAAGCGAAGTTGGTACGCACGATAGCACCCGTGCCCCATTAACAACTGGGTCAAATAATGGTCCACTTCTTCGTGTTTCCTTTGAATCCACTTTGCAACGTCCGGAATAAGGCGAAATGTCCATCTACCAGTAGATGATATAACCCATCTCTTTTGCCACTGGGCCAATGTCACCTATCTCTCTTCCTTCATGATGACGCTTTTATTACTAGCTCCTTCACGTTTACGCCTGTAGAACCTGGCCCTTTCTTGAGCCAAGAGGTCTATAGGGGGCATGTCGGCTATCACACAAACAGCATCGTGCGAGACCGGAATGCTCGGGCCACCCTCAGGGCGGACCTTCTGTACACGGACTTCGCCCCGCGGGCGTACGATTGGATCCCTAAGGCATCCGCCCAAATGGGGGCTGCGTAGAGCAGCATCAAGTTTACGGCCTCGGACAATAGTCTCCGGCTACTTTGGCTTGGACCGCCAACATTATGCGTGATTCGTGCCAAGGCGGAAGCCATGCGAGACGCTTTCTCGCAGACTACCCGCAAGTGCTCATCAAAATGCAGTCTCGCATCAATCTGAACTCGTAAATATCTTAGAGAATGCTGGGAGGCTATTTTACTACCCCCTACAGTGAGAGTAATATCTTCTTTAACTTTTCGGCGACCAGAACATTCTTCTGTTTGTGCTTAGCCATCCGGAGCCCCACCGACGTTAACCACTTCCGAATCGCAGCCACACCCTCATTGGCAACCTGTGTGACCTCCTCCTTGTATTTGCCTACCACAACCACCGCAACATCATCAGCAAATCCGATAGCCCTTGCACCTTTCGGCTGCTGGAGCTTCAGCAGAGAGTCGTACATAATATTCCACAACAGTAGACCCAGTACCGAGCCTTACGGAACACCACCCGAGATACTATACGTCTTAACTCCAGTCTCTGCGTCGTACACCAAAATCCTCTCCTCGAAATAGCTTATAACTATTTTCCTTAAGTACATCGGAACTCCCAGTTCTTTTAACGCAGCAAGTATGGAACTCCACCTAGCCGTATTAAAAGCGTTCCTGACGTCAAGAGTAACTATAGCGCAATACTTCTTCGCGCCTCTTCTCCAACGTTTGCCCTCGATAGCCTTGCGTACGATGTCGATGACAACCCCAATTGCGTCCACTGTAGAGCTTGCCTTCCTAAAGCCGTACTGATCATCAGGTAATCCTTGTGGCCCTTCCGTGTATGCTTCGATCTGCTTGCAGATGATCCGCTCTAAAATCTTCCCTGCTGTATACAGTAGACATATAGGCCTGTATGCCGCCGGGTCGCTAGGTGACTTATCGCCTTTCGGAAGGAGGACCAGCTGCTGTTTCTTCCACCGTCTGGGGAAATTCCCCTCTCTCACTCACACACTATATACCTCTAAAACAGATCTGGCAGAGTCCTAATAGCGGTCTTAATAGCAACATTCGGGACCCCATCCAACCTAGGACTTTGCAATCTTGAACCTTACCACAAGTCCATGTCAGTTCTTCTAATGAAACTGCCGGAACTTCGTGTGGATCTTCAAGCGGATTCATAGGCTGCAACGTATCCATCTGGTGAGGAAACAAGATGGTAACTATCTTCTCCAAGAAGGCCGGACAAGTCGGGAGTGGCCTGGACAGAACCTTGAGTCTGGCCGTTACCACCTTATACGGCCGTCCCCAAGGGTCAGCATCCACCTCGTCGCTTAACTCTCTCCAGCAACGGTACTTGCTGATTTGAGGGCTTTTGCGAAAGCTCTTCTGGCGGCCATGTGTTCTTCTTTGAGGGTCTCATAATTTGGGTGACCCCTCCCGCGTTGCGGCAACCTGCGCATGCGGTGGCATTCCCTGCGAAGTTCCGCGATCTCGTCAGTCCACCAATACACTGGAGGACGGCGCTCTTTCCTGGAGCTTTTCGTCATTTACGCATCACAGGCGTCAAAGACCCGATTCATTAGGGTTCCCACCATATCCTCCGAGTTTCCGACCATCGTAACGTTGCCCTCCATCATGCGAAATAATCTCGATCGAACGTCCTATAGTTCCACGTTGCTCTCCTTGTATCTTTATCAGCCCTCACCCTACACTTCTCACTGACTTCATATAGCTTGGTGGTCGCTGTGTGTGTAGTGATCACTAACCTCCCACGCCGTAATCCTTCTAGCAAGGCTACCACACGCGAATGTCAGGTCGACTATGGAGCTGCGACCATTCATAGCAAAGGTCGGGCTGTTACCCGTGTTGCAGAGATAGACGTCCAAACTGACTAGGCTGTCCAGGAGAGCCGTCCCTCGTTGGTTTGTTACCCTGCTGCCCCACTCCGTGGCCCATGCATTGAAGTCCCCAGCAATAATAAGAGGTATTCGCCCTCTCGCATCATCCAATAGCCTATCGAGTAATGCCTTGAACTCCTCGAGGGACTCACTGGGTGCAGAATAAACACTGTAAAAATATATGCCGCACCCCTTGATCCAAGTGAATCCATCCTCCGGGACTTGCTTAACCTCCTGGACTGGTTTATTACCGCAAATCCACACTGCAGTTCAGTCAGTTGCGTCCGAAACCCATTGAGGACTGTTTACATTCCTATACTGCTCGCACAGGATCGCCACGTCTATTTTCATCTCGTGCACTGCCTGCCTGAGAAGATCTTGTGCCGCCTCGCAATGATTTAGATTAAGCTGGATAACTCTGATTATCATTCTTTCTGCTCCGTTCCACCTTCTTTATGGCCTCTTGGTAATAGGGGCACTTGTAGCTACCAGTTGCATGCGGTTCTCCGTCTTTTCCCTGACAGAGACAACAGTTAGGGGTTTTAGTGCAGGCCCTAGCAATATGCTCTCCCTCTCCGCAACGACTACAATTTTTGGACCTATCAGGCCCTTTGCAATTACGCGCCAGGTGCCCAAAAGCCCAACACCTGTAACACCTTGTAGCAACTATCTTCTCTCGAATGCGATACCTAACCCAACCAATCTTAATTCTTTTCAATTGCATCGCTTTCCTGGCTAGATCTGCTGGTAGTACAATCACCGCTGTTTGGGTGCCACCGTAGGCGGTACGAAGGGATTTAACTACAACTTTCCTGTCCTTTGTCGCCTCCAGATGACTTTCCAAGGCCTCAACAATTTATTTTTCTGTCGTCCATGTCTTTTATCTCCAGGAGCACCTCACTTGACAGTGTCTTTACCTCCGCTATTCCATTAAGTTGCTCTGCCACCGCAGTCTGAAACTGCGCTGCCTTCGAGCCACTCGCAGGTCCCATCTCAAAAAGCAAGTCTCCCGTGCCTCTCTTTCTTATTTTAACCACGTTGCGTCCCAGTTCTTCAAACTCCGGGGCTTGTTTCATGCGTCGCAAAATGTCCGCGTATGTCCGCTCTCGTTGACTCTCACTACTAGGACATCCCGATGCTTGGGAATGGAGTGCGATGGTTTCTTCCTCCTTGGCTCGACTGTCTTCCATTGGCTCCCGGGTGCTTCATTAGACTCTGGTGGGGGTCCTCTGTGAGGTATGCGACTCCTCCACCCTAGGTAGCCCGACCATTCCTGTCGTCTTTCCTATCCCCTTGGGCTTTTGGGGATTATTCGTCTTGGAGGACGCCTCATTGACGGTCTCTTCGGGCTCCTTAGCTGTGACTGGTGGTTCTCTTTCGAGAACTGCCACAACTTCATTAAAACATGTACGAATTTCATGCGCCAACTTTTTTATCTCTCCGTGCACATTGTGCCGAGGTTTAACAAACTCTAAAAGCTCTATGATCGTCTTCTCAAGGATATCGACTACCTCCTGTTTCCTTGAGGCAGTGGCCCCTGCATTCAAGTCCTCCGCCGTAGCCGCCTCCCGCCGCTCATGTCGTTCCGGCGGATTCGAATCTCCCGCCGTACTGGGTACTTCCTCATCCCGGCCGCTAGTCTGCTCTACCAGTGCGACCGTGTACACATCGGTTTCGCTAGAGAGTGCTGTATGTAGCCCTCTCGTGATAATCCTTACGCCGCCAGGTGACGTTACTCTCACTCCCACCGGGTTTCCATATTCTGCGCCAGGAGGCGTCGCTATCGCAGCCCGCGTGGCGGTGGCTTCGAGCCACCGAAATTCCACGTCACGCCCGCCGCTACCAGCCATTCCCCTCACAGACCCTATTAGCCACCTTTACGGATCTGGCACTTGCCACTCTAAAATCCTGCCACTCTGGTACTAGCCACTCTGAACTCGCCGGCTATTAAACTATTAAATTCACATACCTGCCGTTCCGACAGCGGTGGTTAGCCGTCAGAATGTCCGCAAAACGCAGGAACAGACACGGAGCGCGTGTTAACAGCGTCACCCTCCTTACTCGACTCTGTGTGTGTGTGTGTGTGTGTGTGCACGTGTGTGTGTGTATGTGTGTGTGCGTGCGTGTGCGTGTTCACGCGCGGTTGCGACTGTGAACGCGCGTGTGCGTGCGTGTTTACGTATTGTAACGTCATAGCATTGGGCTCGACCGACAGAACCCCCGTCGTGCAGGGGTAGGGGTTGGTCATCTGGGGTCGGGCTGGCGGCAGCCGGACCTCTCAAGTCGTTCCGGTGGGAGGGGTTGTCTTCTGGTGCCAGGAGGCACGGCTGGCCCTCGGACTCGGCAGGGGCAAGCCGGGGGCGCGTCCCGGAAGGCGGCTGTCAGTGCGCACAAGGGATGATGTGTGACGACAGAATTCGGCCTGCAGATGGCGGCAGGCCCCATCCGGTCAAAATCTCAGTAATAAGAACACATGCCGCGGGTCGCCTGCGTGGGAGGTCGGTCACGTGACCTTTCACAAAAGAGGCCTGTGAAGGAAATGGCCATTCATTCGAGTCTGAGCCGAATCGAAGTTTGGATGCACCACACTTGCGCCAGAACGGTGCGGAGACGAGCGGGGCTCGTGAGGACAATCCATGTGTTGGAACGCCGTTGTGGACGTTATTCCACGTGTGACTACGGTCACGGCGTGTTACGCTGTGTGCAGGCACTCGAGTAGTGGAGAGGGCCGCAACTCCGATCTTCAATCGGCTAAGGATGCGATCAGGGGAACAGAGGTCTTCCAGAGCAGTGAGAACTATGTACTTTGTGTAAATAACTATACAATAAACTTGTTTATAGCAAAAGTTCAGGTCTGTAATTACCATAGTATTCCCACGACGTCACAGCATGTATGCGCACGTGTATTACACACGCTAGTTTTCTTGAGCCTCAGAATCTCAACCACCCACTCCTTTAGCAACCGTAGTTGAATTAATATTTCAACGAGCGTTGTTGACAAAAATCTGATAACTAGAAATATTCGCTCAAGTGTAGGCTTATTAAAAACAGGCTTGCAAAGAAAAGCAAGCTTCATATTTGATATATACCAGTCCTGAAGTCCAAACAATCCCCCCACTTTACTGGCATCTATGGGAATGGGGGCTTAAGAAATTGTGTGCGGATAATACAAGGCTCTATTAATGATTATGCTGTGAAGCAAAAGGTAGGAAACTTTTTTCTAGAACAGGAAACAACGTACACTCTTGAAATACACATGTGCAGTATATTTTCGTTTAATCACCCTGGGTAGTGCATCAGTTAATGAAGCAGAATGTAGGGCAACTGCCTCCCCCCCTAATCGGAGGAATGGAGTAAACTGATGTTTATTACATCTCGTAGAGTACATTTAGCACTATCCCTACCAAAAGTTTAAAGAAAAAATTAGAGCCGTTTTTGAGAAACCCTTGTTAATGTTATTTAAAAAAATGCTCATACTGCACGCAATATTGCGTGAAAACTACTAAAATTTAAAAAAAAAATGTGCATGACCTTAATGAAAGAACTTACTATGGCGAAAAACATTTATTTGAAGGCGAAATCTCTATCTTCAATTTTGTAGTTGTAGGAAGACGCCGAAAAACAATCAAACTTTTGCAATTTTCGAAAATTCAGAGTTTACTGTGAAAATTGGACCTGTGACACCTTTTTATACGTGTATTTTACTCTATTCTTACAAGAAATTTAAAGAAAAAATTTGGAACCTTTTTTAAAAAATATTGAAAATGGCAAGGGGCTTCATGTGAAGTACACCCAAATTTTGAAGAAAGTTTCTCAAAATTCAAGGCTTCCACTTGAGCCAGATCGACTGGGGAATATCCATTTTGGAAAAATCCTACGTATGGTTTAAGCGGTAGTCGTGTTCACAGACGGACAGGCAGATGGACGGATGGTCCATCTGTGAAGAAATGCAAAGTGAAGAAATGAAAATTATAATTACTTCTCTTTGCTATTCGGAATATATACCTAAACGAAATGGATAGATACATAAATAAAGAGATATCCACCTAGCTACATGGTAGATAAACCTACATCATAAGTATCGTGCTTACCGAATCCTTCAACATTTACATGAATGAAGGAACCTTGATCAGCATACGTTTTCACAATACGAAAATCCCCTCAAATGGAGCAAATCCTCGTACATGTCCGAATATGCTGGCATGTTGTGCATATTTCAGAGCTGGTATTACATTTCGGAGTGCGGCGATTTGCACCACAAAGACTGTGGGTGTTTTGCCACAATTCGTTTAAGGAGACGCCATTTTGCAAAGTTTGTATTCGAGGTGAAGCAAAAGTTCGCCCGCAGTATTGAAGCCTTGTTTGTGTAATGTAAACTGATAAATCGTTAATTCATTTCCTTGCAATCGTCTTCATACAATATCACATTGACATTTCACAATAATTACATCAAAACTGCAAAAAATGAACATACACCATTATTTCAAAGACTGACGATGCAACCCCCATGCGTTTCTATAATCAACTGGCTAGTATCAAGACCCAACTGCTGTCCGGCGGCGAGCTCCATTAACAATGGTGGTCTATTAAAAAAGCTCATGCGGGGGTTTGCCCCACGCGGGGCTTTGCCCTCATCTACCCTACCACGTATATTACTTCATATAAACGTATGTACATGGGAATGTAACTAGTGGTGCTACAGAATGGCACAGACTTTCCCGTATTAGTTTTCTATTTCTTTTGGTTTCAGCTAGCTTTTCGCACTTGACACATACTCCTGCCAGCTGCCATCTATTGCCGCCCAATCTATGTTTTTTTGAAATATTCTTAATTTTTCGATTTTCTAATACTAGAACGGAAATATTATTTTAATAATATTAAATAACAGTAAAATATCGTCCTAAATGACAATTTTCTTTTAAAAATTTCGAGCTGTTTTTGCAATCACTCATTTTGCAAATAAAGACGGTTAAATAGAGAAAGATTAGCCTAATAATAACCACATGTGTATCATGCATTATTGATACAGACACTGACATTGATATTTTATTGTTTCAAGGAACTTGTGAATGAATTCAACTTCCATCGCTATGATAATTTGAAGCACGCCACTAATAAAAAGGATCCTCGAAGACATAAGTATGAAACTAAAGGTTTGAGTATAGTAAACCTTCTTTTCTCAGCTGCAAGTGGAGATATTACTGCCATGAGACGGTATGTAACATTCTGATTTGTTATGTAAATAGTAGCTGCATTATAGCACTGACTGATTTAATTGAATCGACCATTAAAACTTGTTAACAGTGTGTTTAAAAAATATTATTGTTTAAAATACAAAATAAAAAATATGAAATGCATGATCAAATAATACACGACACAAAAATACACGAAAAAATAAGTGAGATTTAATAAATAATACCTAAGAACAGTAAAACTCTGCTTTTACGTTCGGGGAATTTTCGTATTCCCGTCGATTTTAACGATTTTTTAGTTCTTTTAATTCTCCTACGTTCACAATTTAAAATGATCACTTTTACACATTCGAAATTGCAATTATCGTGAATTACACCGCCAATATTTCTAGCTCCCAATTGCGCCATATCACGGTACAATAATGGGTAAAGATTCTGTACTCTACAGACTTTTCTGTTTTATGTTCACCCTTTTCACAAACATCATGTATATTCTTGTTTGTCATCACATGGTACATATGGTGCTGTTTTTTGATGCAAGAAAGGATAGACATTCTGTATACAGTAAACTTGTAATGTATACCTTAACTATAGTTAACATTTAATCAGTGGCGGCTCCTAAACTTCAGGCCAGGTAGGGCACGAAAAAAGCTAGAAAATTAATAATAAAAAAATTATTTTGAAGTTTAAGGGCTGTAAACTGAAAAACACTTGAAATTTCTCACTGGTTTCTCACGTATTAACTCGACTGAATGAAAAGAGAAAACAATTCAACTGAAACAACAAACGAACACGCTAAAGAAAAAATAACTCACAGCACAGAATTCATAGCTGCTGATATTATGAAGATTACGCGGGCCCTGAGCTAATCAGCATTTCATTTCTCAGACACTACGAGCGTTGTTTGTACATCTGTAAAGTGGCGCTTGCAGTGGCAGTCACCAAAAACTTGTGACCGTGAAGGGCCTTAAGGGAGCATTACCCCCTCCCTTTTTTCCTCGCACTATGAGGAAAAGCTTTGCTGAACGGGAGGGAGCTGGTCACACGAAGCTTGCGGACTTCGCCCTGTTGCCACAACTACCTCGTTATCAGCGCTGTGAAATAGTATCGATATCGCCCGTGAAAACCTTAACGTAAATTCTCTAGAATTATTACCCGATAAGATGGCACGCATTTCGGTCCACTATTAATATTTTCCTTTACAAGTGGGAGGGCACGTGACCATGTAACCTTATGGTAGAGCCGCCACTGCATTTAATTAACTTAGAGACGTGTCATTTTGCCATTTATCTGAAAGATGGCGATGCCTTACGATTTGAGTCGTACTGGACAGTGAATTTTAAAACAAATATTGCCATTATACCAATATTTGAACTAGTCTCTTAGGCATTAAAACTTAAAAAGACATAGTTTGGAATGGCCAATCACGTAATTTAGAGAAATAATGGACAGCCGATAGAAACACATAGAAGAATTACGAAGATCCAATCCGAAGCGAATGCGCAGTTTAGAAAAAGAAAAACACTATTAGGACTGATTCACGCAATGACGTGTTGTATATCACTCGATGGTTACTGAACGTAAGAGCAATGACCTCAATATTTATAAACATCGTATTTGTTTCGATGAAGGTGTTGAACGAACGCGTGTTCATTATGATGAGAGATGACTGAATGGTCATGGTCTCGGCGCCTGGTCTAATTAGCATTTCCTCTCAATGGGAGAAATGGTTGTAGGAGTTATGAGCGTTAGTAAATATACGAGGTAGTAATCAATTTGAATGTGTAATTTTAGTCTTATTTCGAGTGTGATGTTTCGGACATGAAGGACGCTGATAAATTTCGTCTCAATCCTCGATCTTGAATTTTACATAAGAAATTGCATATTCTAAAGAAATAATTGTATGGGATTAGAGTGGGTTGCCCAGTGTTGAGTTATACTCTATTAAGGCTTATTAAGGCTACACTTGGAGGCTTAGAATATATTTGTAAAGAATACATAAAATGATTAAAAAGTTATACATTTCTTTATATTTCAGGCACCGTTTATCTGGGATGGATATGACCCTGTCTGACTATGATGGACGAACAGCTCTTCATTTGGCAGCTTCTGAAGGACATATGGACTGTGTTGTATTTTTATTAGAACACTGTCGTGTTCCATTCGACCCAAAAGATAGGTGAGAATATCTGAATGCAAGTTCATAAACATGATTTTATCAGTTCTGTTTTCAGGTATTTAAGGTAAACAATGAAATAAAAGAACTTGTTTTGAACTACTATTATATACGTAAAAGTTGCAAACTAACACACACCTTGTTTGATTTTGGAAAGAACGTGATATGCCGTTTTCTTCGCCAGTGCCATTATTTGCCAATCGCTGACGTCAGTGGTTGGTTAAATCAAAGATATTGGATAGTATTATAGGGCACATAGAGCACAATATTGGATAGTATTAAAGGGTTATATGGGCGTGCGCTTGGGGAGGGGGCTGTGGCTCCCTTGAAAATTTTGAGAGAGGCAACATGTTCTTACATAATAAACCTTTATATGATCGTAAATGCATTAAATCTCTGATAAAACGACATGTGAATAAAGTTTAAAATTTGTAATGATAAGTGGATGGATACATTAGCCTAATCATTGTTACCGCATCCACATTAAAGTTGTAGTTAGTATTATTTACCTATTGTCTAGGGGTATTAAATGAAAAAAATAGGCGTTTTATTTAATTGTAAAAGTCAAAAATGGTTCATGACTGTAGTCATGAACTCGTTGTTTCGCTACTTTCCAGTAATTAATATTATGTCTTATGTTTATTTATGACGTTCTTGTTTTTGCAAAAATAGTACATGATGCCACAAATTTAAAAATAAGTTCACATTTCGAATGTACTTTATATTTAAAATTTTTAAATTTTACTTGTGAAACGGTGTTTCTTGAAATTGTAACTGTGCATGACTTTCGTAATTTGCGAATTTTACTTCCCACAAAACTGACTTATTACACTGAGCGCTTTTTGACATTTTATTTTACAAATTTTGTGAAATCATATTAAATGCTTTACATAATTAAAATGTGTAAAAAATGTCAGAAAAGTTCTTAAACTGTCTAAAAACAATGAAACACTTGGAAATTGTTCTTTTATACCTTTAGTGTAACCAGAAAATTCTGGGCAAAAACCTTTCGAATCTACCCATGCAAGGTGGCCGGTTTAGACTGCCCCCCTCTCCACAGAAACGCTTAAAATGACGAAAAATATTCAGAAAGCTAAAAATGCTTAAAAATTTGGGACCAAGTCAGAGTCCTACAACCGCCCAAAAGTACATTTCAAAATTTAAAAAAATACTGAAAATAATTGTACGTTAAAATGTCATTCATAAATAAAAACGTTCAGTATTTAGGGGAAGGGGTCAAGAACGGTAGTTGGTTCCCCCTCTAGTTTTCGGTTGTACGATTAGCTAATACAGATCTAATTGGTCAATTAGAATCGTCACTTTCTTTGAAAAACCAGTTTGCAATGCTACGTTCCTTTACTTTAATAACTTTAATCCTTTACTTTTTATGTTAATCGAATCACTTTCATTTACATTCGTGGGTTCTGGCATACAACTTTCCTTACCTGTTGTATACATATGTACGAGTGATTCTGTACAGAATCACGATCACCGGAATTTCTCTGGAAGATAAAACTTACTGTCGAATTGATGGCAACTGTGATGAATTCTCAGCCTTTTCTTTTTAGAAAACAATAACAATTAACGCTAAATTTATGCTATGCGAGATCTCATGACTTGATCATTGAAATTTTCTTTGAATATAGATTGTATCGTACGGTTTTATATATAGAAAGTTCATAAGCTTACGATGTTTCTCGAATGGGTCTTCTCGGCTGAAAATCTTCTCGGATGGTTTCCCGTGCAGTAAGTGACGTCTCCAATGGTCCGTCTAAATTTTGAAGGCCCATGATATTCCTAAATATTGGATTGATTTCTTAAACCTTTCGATATATTGCATCGCGACGCGACTGGCCGTAATTTCGGTTCCATGTGGAACCCTATGCGCAACTGCTATTGTCATCCACTGATGTTATTAATATTCCTTTACCCAGCTACGAAGCCACTCTATCTAAACCCTTCGGTAATACGAATTCTATTTAAATCAAACCCCTGAAATGAATTCACCCCAAAACACAAAATTCCCCGTTAAGATTTTGAATAATATATTGAACTTGAATAATACTACGTTGCTTTAAAAGCATGAACCTCCAAAACATCGCCTCAAAATCCTTTTTCCCAATAACTTAAATCCCGATAACAACTAAAATTCCCACGTACCGTCGTCGTTCGATGTGTTCAGCTCGCTGGCTATCATAAGACAAGCTTGAAACCTTCCGTCTCCCCAAGCACGAATTCCCAAAGCCTCCTTAACGTTTATTCCGTCTCATTGCGATTAGACCTTGGAGAGACATTGTTTAATATAATTGATATAGAGCAAAGAATCCATACGTTGTTGACGCGTTGCTTTGACGTCTACTCTTTGGTTCTGAATGTCCAAATAAGTCTATTTCCCCTCGGCGGGCGGGCGGGCGAACGGACGAACTGACAGCGGAATTTTGCCGTCATTCGATTTTTAGCTATCAAGGACATACAAAACATGGATTCTGGCTACACCACGAGTTAGATATTTTTTTTAAATTTAACCACTAGATTTATCAACCTTTTCTTTACCAGGACCATACATTAAGAGTTTATCTGTCGAAAATTCGCCATTTTTTCGCGCAGCATTACATAACTTTCTCTCTACTCCGTAGCGAGAAAGTAATATATTGCATTAAGAAAGAAATATCTTGCATCAATAACGATGATTTTGATGTTTGAAGTCAAAATTTGGAGCCGTGTTTAACAAAATTTTGAAAATGTAAGGACTTCATGTAGGCTCCCCCGTCCCAAATGTATCAATTTTTGTGGACTTTGAAATCGATCAGATCAAGGAGAATATCCATAGTGGAGAAAATTACGGAAGGTTTGCCTGACAGACACGGATGAACAGAAGAACAGGCAGAGGGACGAACGCAAAGAGGGACGGACGGATAGACGGGCGAACAACCGGCCGGACAAAAGACGGACTGACGGGCAGGCTGACAGGGGCTGACGGGCAGGCTGACAGGCAGGCTGACGGGAGGGCTGACGGACAGGCTGACTGACAGCAAGTCTGAGTGTCGGGCAGAGATTGACTTATAGAGACTGATAGAAGGGCAGTGTCAACTTTGACTTCTCACGGAGAGAATTTGCCAATCACCTCCAATCTATATTAAGTAAAGTACATAATGTTAAATGCTGTCCATTACCCTACCTTTAACATAGAGCACAATCAACCATTTGATGAAATACAACTCTGACTACAAACCTAATTTTTCTATTGTCATTTTAAACTAGTGGTGCTACAACAGCACTTACTTTCCCGTATTAGAGGAAACAGCTAAGTAGTACTGTAATATTGCACTTTATGCGCTACTAACATCTTCGCTTGGAACTCACTATTTCCATTGCAGTGTTGTAAGAACTATGTGAATTCTACAACTTCACAAAAATAGAATGCAAAAGTTTTGTAACCCTGTATTGGAAAAAGAAGCCTGATACCCTGGAAATATAGAAATGCCTTCCATTGGGCCATGATTAGGGAAGAGTATTTTAAAACCATGCAACAAATTCTCTACTCACTACAAATGGTACAGCATTTGGTGCAAAACTAAATATTTGCCTGCAAATATCAACATAAATTAGACAATTATAACTCCTTTTCATACAGCTCCATTAGGTCACAACAATGACACTAATTCACAGATATTCGCGAGCGCAAAGTGAATTCCATTGTTGCAGACCCTGCATTGTCGCTATTCTGAGAGCTATTAATTCTTTTTACTTATTTCAAATATTTCAAAATAAACAATTTCTAAAATATTAATGTGTAAGTCTATAACAAAGTTCGAATGTAAGAAACGAAGAAAGAAATAATATACAAAATTGCACATTCTAATTTACGACGCATCCAGCTGTCCGAAGCGCAGTAAATTTACAGCGGCCTATTACGTTTGTCACAAAATTAAAGAAAAACTACTCGTATTTTGAAAAAATTAAGCATGACCTTTTATTTATTTATTTGTCAAAAAACAGAAACAGAATGGCACAGACTTTCCCGTATTAGTTTTCTATTTTCCTGGGTCTTCGCTAGCTATTCGGAATTGCCACATACTCTTTCTTGCCAGCTACCATCTATCACCAGCAAAAGTACATTTTTTGTCATTTTCTTAATTTTTCGGTTTCCTATTGATAGAACAGAAACATTAATTTTAGAATATTAAAGAACACAAAAACCTAGCCATAAATGGCAATTTTCTTTTAAAAATTATGTGCCGTTTAAGAGAAAATGGCGTTTTAGCACTACTAAAAATGCGAAATTTGAAGCTCATTTTCACAGAAAATTTTTGAGTTTTCAAAATACTTTATTTGAAGTTATTTGAAGCACTTACACTCACAAATATAATCATCTTTACAAATTGCGGATAATGTGCACATTAAAGAAGTGAGAGATCTTTCAAAAAATTTACATTTATATAATTTTTGAAAAAAACAAAAAAAAACTCAAAATAAACTTCACACTATACTAATGAGTGTAATTAGCACTATCCGTTACAAAAGTTTCAAGAAAAAAATTGCAGCCATATACGAGAAAATGACGTTTGAGCATTTCTGAAAATGCCGAAATTTGAGCTACTTTTCACAGAAAACGGTAGTGTTTTCGAGAAACTTTACTTGACATTATTTAAAGCATATATACTCGTAAATATAATAATGTAAAAAAATCGCCGATAATGTAAATATTAACGACGTGAGAGACAAGTAAAAAAATTTACATTTTTGTAATTTTTGAAAAAACCAACCGATAGACCAAAATGGCTTTTATGTCATTGATAGAGTACATTTACCACTATCCCTACCAAAAGTTTAAAGAAAAAATTTGGTGCCGTTTTTGAGAAAATGTTGTTTTTGTAATTTTTTAAAATTGCACATATTGCACGCAATATTGCACGAAAACTACCAAAATTGTGAAAAACATTTACATGACCTTTATTAAAGAACTCAATATGCAAAACAAATTTTATTTGAAGAAAAAATCTCTATCTTCAATTTTGTAGTTGGAGAAAGACGCCGAAAAAAATTCAAACTTTCACAATTTTCGAAAATTCAGAGCTGTACGTGAAAATCGGACCTATGCCATGTTAAAAAGTGTATTTTCCTCAATTCATACAAGAAATTTAAAGAAAAAATTTGGAGCCGTTTTTTAAAAAATGTTGAAAATCCCCGGGGGGCTTCATATAAAGTACCCCCAAATTTTAAAGAATCTTTTTCAAAATCACAAAGCTTCGACTAGAATCAGATCGACTGGGGAATATGAATTTTGAAGAAAATTCGACCGAACGGTTTAGGCGCTAGCGTTGACCACAGACGGACAGACGGACGGAATGCCGTCAATCGATTTTTAAGTATAAAGAAGCAACAAATCATGGATTTTGACCACACCACGAGATAGAGGATTTTTACTTTCCCGTATACGTACGTATACACGGAGTGATATACGTAGTATAGGGAAAGTTATGTAATGCTGCGCGAAAAAATGGCCAATTTTCGGCGGAAAAAATTAATTGCCGGGCCGTGAAAACAAATAAGTGGATAAAACCAGTTGCTAAATTAAGAAAAAAATTCTCATAACTCCTCATCCTGCATAACTTTCCCTATACTACGTATATCACTCCGTGTATACGTACGTATACGGGAAAGTAAAAATTGCTTGATTGTTTCTAATTCTGGTATTGTTTATTCCCAATAGGAAGGGGAGAAGTCTCAATTTGATTGCGTTTGTTATCAATTTGATTGACTCATCTCAATTTGACTGAGTTTGTTCTCAATTTAATTGTGCTAGTCTCAATCAGAATTTGTTTTATTTCGTTTTAAGTTGAAAAGGTTTAGAGGACTGTGTTTGAAGGATGAGAATACATCAGGGAATCTATGCGGAGGAAAATCCTTCAATGGCTCTGAAACAAATGATTTTCAGAATCATGTGCATAAGAGGTATTTTTATTTTATTGGAGTTGGAATTCTATCCCTGAAATATTTGACACATTCTGTATATAAAGGGAAACTCAAAACGTGAATTTCTTTCAAAATCTCTTGGTTGATTTTTTCAGTAATATTTCTCTGTAATGTGTACCCAAGAAAGTAATGATCTGGAGATATTTCTGAGAAAATTTTGATAATGTGTGATCTTCATATAAAATACTCTTGAGATATTTCAAATTTTTTAGCCTTTAAGTAAGATTCATTGGAACATTTTTGAGAGAGTATAAAAGTCCTTATGCACAAGTGCTGTTTGATGCTTCTGATGGAGTTGAGGAGATTTTATATATCTGTGAAACATCTGTGCACACAAAATGGGTAAATGTCACATGTGTAATTCCATTGTATGAAATGTCTCACTACATGTTCATTGGCAAAAAATTATCAGTTTCAACTCTTCTACACACCTTAGAAGTTTGTAACATTTATTCTGAGTCACTCTGTATATACTGATTTTATTAAGAACTGTACATTGTCTTTTTCAGGTGGGGAAACAGACCTATTGATGAAGCAGAAACGTTTGGTCATAAGGAAATTGTAGAATATCTTAAACAATGGGAAAAAAACGCATAAAATTACCAAAGATGAAGAAAAGACCGACAACAATGTAGAAACATCACCAATACCTGAGAAATAATCCCAAATAAATCATATAATTCCAGAATCTGTAAAATTTCTTCCAAAAGTGAAATAGCAATGCGCTCCAATATTATGATATTGTATTGATTATATTGTCAATTTTGACTGGTTCTGAACAAACAGAAAAAAAATCAAAAACCGAATGCTTTATAACATTTGAACACTTTTATATTGCATTGAACAAGAAATTTACAGTATTAGTATATGTTTAAATTTACCTTACCTTAAAAGAAGTTGAAATTTCTCTAGAGTTCAATGTTATTCCAAGTTCACACTCCAAAAAATTCCTGTCTATGGAGGGAATTTCAAAAACATTTAAATAATTGAAAATAATGTATTTTGAGCACCAGAAAACACCTGTTTTTGTGAAGTGTATATTTTTAACAATTGTTTCTCAGTAAGTTTAGGAATTATTAACCCTTACAATACCAAGGTTATTTCTTTACTATTATTATTTTACTTTTAATTTAGACATACACTTGATTACTGACTTATACAAAAATTAATTATTTTTTAATTTGTCCAATATGTTCTGAGGCATTTTGTGAAATCATGATGACAGTTGAATGTAACTCTCACAAGGACCTAAAATAATACAAAAGCCTGCAAACATTATTGGACAACTATCATAACCATCCACAGAATGTTCTTGGTTCATAAGTGCTTTCCAGCATTTGATTATTAGCTCTCATAGTTTTACTTTCACAGTCCATGAATTTAGAACATTTTTGTGCTAATAGAATTACCAAAAATCCTGTCTAGTTCTAGTGCAGAACATTTCTGACATTTTCAATTTGAGTTTCTGCAACCTGTCTACTAAACACACTAAGTGCTTAAATAATTATCATCAAAATGCAAAATAAAAATAGTGGATGATTTAATTATATTACTCCATTTTATTAGAAAACTTGAATAAATGGAATTCTGAAGGATATTCCAAATGATGTGTTCCTTCTCAATGTTAATTTCATTATTTATGAAGTAACTACAAATGATTTTGTTCTTTGTTTTGTTTTGTAATGTGTTTAATTGTAACTTTGAATTTGGGCAGTTAGTTGGCAAAAAAATAAATTGTTCTAGGCTTCAGAACTGCCTTCCTTGGTGTTGTAAGGGTTAAATCTTGTTTAATGTGCATTGTACTTATTTTAGTTCAAGACAATACTCAAGAAACTTAATTTTGTAAAGAAATAAAAAAAGATTTATTCCTTGTTATAACAAGGAATATACATTAAACAAATTGAATAAATATCACTACATCTACTCTTCTGAATTGAAATCTGAATATGTCTACATTCCATTCCACAGATACTTGAGTGCTTATATCTTTACAGTATTTGTAATTTTACATTTCCAAAGATAAATTTTGTAATAATCACCACTTCAGAACAGATCAAAATTGATATCTTATTGTATGAATATTGAGTTTAGAAAAGAAATATTTGTTTAATTAACTACTTACTCATTTCCATAATGTTTGTGCACCAGCAAGCCAACAAAGGCATATTGAAAAGCAATTGTGAAGCTAGACAGCTTATGAATATATATACATAGAAAAGATTATTTTTATGAGATTCAATTTAAATGTGCAACATATACACATTATATTTTATGACATTTATTCAGCATCTTGATTACTAGTTACTTTCTCTGAAATAACTCCTGAGGAGCAATAAGCATTGCAAGAATAAATATAAAATTAATGTGTGAATGTTATTGCTTGGAACTGGTACTGTATGAAAACAAAGTACAAGTTCATTTTTACAGACAATACAAAGTTTCCTTTCTCTTCAACTTTCATGTGTTTAGATAAATATGTACATTATTTTTAATAAAATTGTTAATGTTGTGGATGGAAAATTAGATTTGATGGAAGTTCTATTAAGAAACAGTGGGTTTGAAAATGTGTCAAAAATAAAACAAAACTAAAAGTGAATAGTCTTTAATGTCTCAGACAATGATGTTCATTGTTATTTTAAAATGTTTACTGAATCAGTATTGTTCAGCAGTGCAAACATGTAGCTGTAAGTTTATGTGACAATAAAAGTATGCACTGGTTGTTGATCCAATATAATTTGATACTTATAGAATATTTATTTATTCTCTGACATTCATTTGGAATAAACATGGACAAAAATGTGCTTACAAATATTAAAACGTAGCTGTAATCATAATGTAATGACACCATTTTGAGGAAAGAAATTAATAATGAAACAATATCGGTTTTCTTGGCTCAAGTCACTTATTACAAATATTTTCTAGGCTGGATGCCTAGCAGTGGCGTAGCGTCAGGGGACGCTGAGATGCTGAGCATCCCCGTATATAATATTAATGAAGAACTCTAAATACTGTATTTATAATCTTACAAGTGGTCCGTTGGACGAAACACGTTTTGTATTAATTTTAATTTGATTTCCTATGATTGAATTCGGCGGGTTGTTGAAGCTGGGCCTGTGATTGCTTGAAAGCTAAAATGCTTCTAGCATCTGCCGCCAGATTGCGACGAGCAATGACGCATGCGCAGATCACGAGGTTCCCCTCTCCCCTCGTCGCCCCTGGCCCAGAGAAACTCGACTGCTTTACGCTAGCATCTACTGCGGAAAGAAGCTGCTCGTTTGTGCACGAGAGCGCAGCACACTTCAGGCGGTCAGTAAATATCTCTCTCTCTCTCACTCGGGAGTCCCCGCTTGGTCATGGGCACAAACTGTAGAAATAGTTGCCCGTCTGCTATTTCTTAATTAATATCCAAGAAATTGAATTATCTCTTCAAATAGATTACATATTATTTTAGTCTGCAATGTATAAATTAACGAGTGGTCTCATTGCCATTCGCGTATAATAATTAAAGCTGACCCATTGTCTAATTTGCTTTCAAGATATCGGCAGTTCTGACTGCTGTGAGGATTTTGTGTGGAAGCGCCTACACAGTCGTGAGCAATCGAGATCGTGGAAGTAGTTCAGTGTATCTGCCATGAATTGCGTTTGCCTGTGAGGCGAAGTTAGTTGATAGTGACATTTTGTGTGTTATTGTTGAGCATCCCCAAACGTGCGAGTCAACGCTACGCCACTGAT
>JAHLJT010009436.1:213845161-213961318 GCA_031308135.1 Acheta domesticus | reverse complement strand
GTCGCGTCCTCGTCGGGCACGGCATGGATGGGCGGACGACGGCGGGGGGGCGCGATGTAAGGTAGTCATCGCAGCGCGACGCACCTTCTTGCGAATGGCTTCCCGGGTGCGGAGAGCAGCACGAAGGAGTGTCGGTGTGGCGTGTTGGCCGCCGCTCTTGCTTTTGAGGGACATGACGGTACCCACCCCGAGGGCCGCCGCACGTTCCCCGAGAGTGGCGTCACGCGCTCGCACGCGGTCAAACGCTCGATCGGCGAGCACTCGATCCGCCGCTTGTCGCGCGGGCGTGTCTTTGGTTGTTGTGATAGGCGATATCGTGGTCGCGACAGGCAGCGTCTAAAGGTTGACACCCTGGTCCCCGCGCGCCAGACGTGTTTGCAAGCGGCGGGTGCGGGCCCGCAGAACTGGTAGCCCGGGATGTGAAATTCGAAGGGGAAGCGCATCGATGGCCCGATTCAAGAGGTTGCCCAGTAGCCCACGAGCGTGGGGGTTGTTTGCGTCGCGGAGGCATCGTTGCGGGGCAACTGACGCAAAAGCGCGGACACCGAGGTGTATTTACGTGTTATACGGGGGAGGCGACGAAAAACCGATCAAACCCGGCGCGGTAGCGACCCTTGTCGACGGGCGTGTCTTGTCAATGACGAGAAAGGAAAACGGTTCACGCCACACCTCTTCACACATCCACTTTGAAAGCGGCGAAGGAGGGGAAATCCGTGCCGACGTGTTCCCTGTAAATGTGATCCAAATTGGTGTCGTCTGACGAAAGGCGATGATGAGATTAGCGTTGTCTCGCACGAGTTGTTTAGGGACCTTCGTGTACGTCCTGACAGAGGTAGAAGCACGTCGTGATGTTTGTGGCGACCCGCGGCGAAGTAGGTTTCTGATGCAATCCTGTCGTTCGGTGGCGACATCATCGAAAACAAAGACGCTGTTCGGTTTCGCCTCCTCCGGGGAGACGACACTGTCGTGGTCGGTGTACACGTGCAACGAGACACCCGCGCCCCCACCCTCGCATACAGCGCGCAAAAACGTGTAGAGTGGTTGATCGACGGTTTTCGCGTACAGATAGATGTGCACGAACTTGAGTCCGTTCGGCATGGTGAGGAGCGTGAACGTCGTTAACGTTTTCCCGCAACCCGAAGGGCCGATGAGGAGTGCGCGTACGCTGTCCGGCAACAGAGGACCGTGGCGCCCTTCCACGTCGGGCGGTTTTCTCGCCTAACACGGGCATCACGTTACGCACGGGCAGCGACACCGGTTGCGGCAGAAAGACTATGATGCGTGCGCGTAGGGGTCGTCGTCGTCGCGGACTGCCTGCGCCTCCCGTGGGGACCACGCATGTATATATATATAAGCAGTGTCATTCCGTCACGTTGCACCCATAATGGATACGTTCGGACGGGCGCAACGTGTCGTACGCAGGAGACGAGAGGGGGAAGGCGGGGCGCCGGAGGCCTACGTGAATAAGAGGACCGCCGACGCGCTGCAAGAGTGCAAGCACATACGGCGAAAACCGCCCTCTCCCTCAACGGAAACGTGTTCGACGCGAAGAAAAAAACGGATCACGAATGTCGGCGCCATTGTGAACACGACGGACGCGTGCTCGCTCTATTCCCTCACGACCCGCGTGCCCATGTTCAAACGAGACAATAAAATACTCATCGTGGACATGAAAGGGGCGCGCGTGCTCACGGTGGCGTTGCCCCAGGGTCCGCAAGACGCTGTGAACAAAGCCTACGCGGACAACGTGGTACCGATGGACTACAAAAAGGCGGGCGTGTTGGGCGTGCGAAAGCGACGCCTCGTCGACCTGGCGACCCCGCAAGAGTCACAAGACGCGTGCACGAAAGCGTACGTCGACAGCATGATGACGGAGCACAGCCCCATTGACGTGACACAGACGAACGTGATGAAGATGGGGAAGAGGCGACTCGCGGAGGTGTTGCCGCCGGAGGAGGAGGACGATGCGTGTACGAGGAAGTATGTAGAAGACCATTTCATGAAGAAGAACATGATGTCGGTAGACGAAAAGCATCATCCAGACGCCGTGCAAGTGTACAACCGACGTCTCATGAATGTGGCACAACCGACCGATTCGCAAGATGCAGTGACCCTGTCGTACATGCGACAGGCCCTCGTCACCGCGCTCAGTGCGTTGACGCCGGTCTCCCTCCTCACCATCGAAAGCCTGTACCCGCACCCACCCCTTAACCCATCCCTGCCGGGAAAGTGGTACATGTTGCCGACGGGTCGTTACCAAGTTTGTGATACCGTGCGACGGCACGCTTGCACTGCCCAACGCTGCACCCCTACTCATGTTGCTGGCGGTGTACGTGGACGTGGACGACTACAACAAGCTCCCCCCGCCGTTGAAACTCACGATGAACACACCCTTCCGGGTGAAGAAGGGACAGACGCTCGCCTTCGTCTTCTGCAGGAGTCGCCCACAGCACATATGGACGATTACCATTTGTACCTTCTCTTCGAGTATCGTATGGCGCTTCCGCTCACGTCACCGTTGGACACACGTGCGTTGTAGGATGAGTTGGTATAAAGGTTGGACCGTGACGGGTGGAGTGGTCAGTCGCGAGGGAGGCGCACGTGTGAAGGAGGAAGGAGTGTGAGTCCATAGAGAAAGAGAGAGAGAGCGCGTCCCATGCGGAACCGCCCCACGATGACGAGTGAACATCGAGCACTGGTGCCGGTGGAGGAGGAGGCCGGAAACGCAAGAGCAAGAGTCGTCAGAGACGAGGACGTGTGCTTCCCATCGCAAAACGAGGAGGGTTTCTCCCGCTGTTGGCCGCCCTAGGCGCGATCGGCTCGCTCGCGGGCGGCGCGTCGGCCATTGCGAATGCCGTCAACAACGCAAAGCACGCGAAAAAGGTGTTGGAAGAGGCGATACGACACAACAAAGTGATGGAGGGCAAAGGGCTCCGTCCGCGTCGACGCGCCCACACAACAGGGAGAAGAAGAATAAATAAAAAAAAACAATCTGCGCTGAAGGTGACTGAACGTGTTCCGGAGCGTGTCCTCACGCATCGTGAAGTGACGCACTACGCAAAAAGCAGGCAGTGTGCAGGCGTTTGACAGCGAGAATTGCGGACGGCTGTGTTTGCAGTTTATATATGAGACGTCACGAGAACTGGACAAGGCCCACTCCTAGTATGACGACGCTCACGTTGACACTGGTAGGGGAGGGATCGGTGTTGACGGTGCGGCGCCGCCGCTCGACTTCGGAAACGTGCCCCAGGAAATGGCGCTCACTGCGCTTCGGACGGTCAACAACGTGGAGAACGTGCGACAGGGTTGCAACACCTTGACGTTCTCCGCCACGGGAGAGCAGGCGGGGAGGACCCGCGTGACCCTCCCCACGGGCACGTACACCTTGGACGACATCGAAGCGTTCGTCCAGTCGGCCTTGCGTGCAAGCGTCCTAGGCGCAAGTCCACGTGTTTCATTTGCGAGGCAAACATCAACACACAACGCTGCACAGTGGAAACGTCATTGTACCTGCATTTCGACGAAGCCGATTCGATCGGTGCTTTGCTTGGGTTTCCGAAAACGATTCTACCACCGACCAGCGGCACGACCAGCCCGAAAACCGACGATGAGAAGACAGGAAAGGCGGTAGACGTCGACAACGGGACAGCACCGGCGCGCGCAACGCTGATCGACGATTTCGAGTGGTTCATAGAATGTAATGTCGTAGAGAGCGGCTATATAAACCACAAACCCTCGCACGTGCTTCATCACTTCCACGTCGTCGACCCTCCGGGCCACGTGGTCCACGGAAACACCCGTCCATCCCGTCTTCCATCGCGTGACGCGGACGCGCATCGAGGAGCTGACGCTGCGTTTGGTCAACGCCCGAGGAGAACCTATCCGCTGTCCGAAGGACAGTCCTCTTCGCTGCACACTCCTTGTGCGGGCCGTGCGTGGGGGTTGATCAGCGTATCAGCATGCGAGCTCGCTTGCCGCCGCGCCACAGAGTACCGTGTCCCCCGATAGCGCTCACGTCGGTGAGTCGACGTGTCCTGCGAGAGCTCGGTTACGTGTTGAGAGCGGATCAACAACACCAACAACAGCGGACACGCCGTGACGGACGGCCACGGCGCACGCGCGCGCCACGACGAACACGTACGCGCATCGGCAGACACACACGCGTGTAGTCTGTCATGTATAGTACGTCACTCGTCCATCGTTTCACCATCCCTCCTCCTCCTCCTCCTCCTACTCGATGCCTGTCGCGACCTGAACGATAGCAGCCCGGTCAACATGGAGAAATGCCGCGTCATGGTCCGGCGCGACGATACGCCTTCATGTATAAGACGTCGTGCTCGTGCGTCACAGTGTGCCCTGACTCGCGATAGCGCTCACATCACCGAGGCACCCCCCCACCCTCCTTCCTTTCCACCAGCAGCAGGAGCAGCGGACAATTCATCATGCCGTCCGTCAACGTAGAAAACGTGCTCAACGTCGACTTGCTCGAACAACAGGTGCCATCATCGGTAGTGAAATACACGTCTATAGACCTTTCAACGACGCCTTCGACCACAATGACACGTTACGTATCCCTATACAAGATAATGATGGCTACACGGTGCCCGGTGATAGCGTGCTCGTGATCGAGGGCAAAGCCGTGAAGACGCGAACACCGCTCAGGCGACGCCGTGCAAATGGGTGACCAACGCCTTCGCGCATCTGTTGGCCGACGCACGCTATGAACTGAACAACATCGAAGTGGACAGAGTTCGCTGGCCCGGTATCACCAGCACCCTCAAGGGTCTTGTGTCGTTTTCCGCGGAGGAACGTGAAACGCTGGCGTACGCGGGATGGACCCCGCACCACCGACGAATCAACCCTCTCGCATCTCAGCAACGCGACCACAGGGGCTTTCTCTGTGCGTATACCGTTGCGATGCCTGCTCGGTGTGATGGAAGACCATCGACACAATCGTGACGGTGTGAAACAGGAATTGGTGCTCACACGTGGCAGTCACGATCACGACGCCCTTATCACAACCGAAGCAGTGGGGTCGGAGACGCCGTCCACGGTTGTCTTGACGAAGCTCGAATGGCACTTGCCTCGTATTCGCGTAAAGGCGGAAAACCACATCCGCATCCAGAACCTCATCCTCAAACAAGTTGCCTTGCCGATGGAATTTATGGCGTGGGATCTGCACATCTTCCCGAATGTCCCGAGCACCCAAGGTTGGGTATGGCCGGTGAAGACGTCGTCGGCCGTGGAATGTCCTCTGTACGTGATTGTTGCTTTCCAACAGATCGCAGCAATAAACTCCGAGCGAACGTGTCTGCTTACGACCACTTGAGCGTGACGAACGTGAAGGTGGTCATTAACGAGAAGGAGTACCCGTATCACGACCTCGATGTCGATATGGCTGCAGGACGACTCGGTGAATGCTTCGCCCTGTTCCGGGCGTTTCACGGGAGCTACTACAAAGCAGTGGAATCGGCATCGGCAGTGACACGCACCGACTACAAGGACAAGTATCCACTCTTCGTGTTCGATTGCACAAAGCACGAGTTACCAACACTAGGCAAAGCGGTGGACACCGGCATTCATATTGGCACAAAGACCAACATTCCTGCCAACACGACTGCGTACGCGCTCATTTTGCACAAACGCACCTTTGAGTACATCCCCGTGAACGGCACGGTGCGAAAGGTGCCCGTCTAAGACCTACGCGAGAAAGAGAGGACGAGAAGACTCGCGCCCGTAGAAGCATGTGTGTGTGTGTGTGTGTGATACGATATGAAACATCGCACTGTCTATTGTAAAAACGACCCTCACGAACGTCAATAAAGATTGTTGTCTGTGTGAATCAAACCGGTGTTGTTGTTGTTGTTTCTTTTTCCTCCCTGTGTTCTTTTCTTTGGTGTGTGGATATTGTCATTCGTTTTGAATGTGGGGTTGGGGCATGACACATGTTGACAATGGGTTTCACAGTCTCTCTCTCTCTCTCTCTCCACTGCACCTACACACACACACACACTTACATTTCTCTCCATTACGGCGATTGGGGTGGCGCGAACCTGCCGCTCGCGGGGTCCCCGCTCTCGGAGCCAATGGGGAAGGTCGTGGTGGTGGTGGTGTTGGTGGTGGTGGTGGTGGTCCCTTCCTCACCGGCGTCCTGTGTGGAGGAACGTTCTGTGACGGGCATGGTCACGTGACGTGGCTGGGGTTGACCTCTCCATCTGACACACACACAACCACATACACCCTGATGGACGTGTGGGTAGACGCACGAGCACATAAAAAACAAAAAAAAACAAAAAAAACCACAGGGCACGTCATCACGCGTCAACACTTACCGGCAGGCCAACGCTACACGAAGGAGAAAGCGGCATCTGACCCGTCCGTTCGCGTTTGCATTCCACGCAGTGGCGGATGAGCGGTGGGTATCCCGTGATGCGACAGTAGCAGCACGGGAGGTGACGGAAACACCGCCGACACGCCTTGATCAAGGGGTCCTGTTGCATGACGGCAGGCAAGGTGTCGAACACAAAGTCGACCTCCAACGCCATCACCGTCATTAAAATGTACTTCGGAATGCGTGCGAGTTGATTCGCCGTCATGCCGAAAAGGGTGCGGTGATGGTGCCACCACCACAGCAGAAAGCCGTCCTCTGTGTATTGTTGACCTACGACATGCAAGCCAGGGGTGACGCACACACACACACACACACGAAGTAGACAAAGGCGTACACATACCACTGAGGGAAGTCGCACTCCCGACGGGCGAACATGCCGGACAATCCCGGACGAAGGGCGGAGGACCATCCGCAACGTCATTGGCCCGGCGGTACAGTGCTTCGGGGCAATGACGCGGACAGCACAGGCACAGCCACTGCTGGGACGCGACGGGGCGTGGGTGCCCGGGGCAATAGAGACAGCCTTGCACGGCGGGATCCTGCCGCAGGTGCTCTGGGAGGCGTGGAAACATCCAGAACACGTCCGCGGCGGCCACGGTTATCAATAAACTCTTTGGAAATAGTCGCAGCTGCTGGGCCGAGAACTAGGTAATCGTTCGATGGTCGTCCGACCACCACTGCAGGACGAGGTTGTCCGTCGCTCTCGCGTTGACGTGCGTCATGGTGCAGACATAGATGGTGCAGGGGATGATGCCACACGATCCTGTTGACGTTGTTCTAATAGATAGTGACCGTACGGCAGCGATGTCAACGGATCGCACCAATGCCGTTTGTCGTCCACGCAGCACAAAGTGCGTTTGTGCTGCGCTTCGGAATACACAACGTGCCCGCGTGAGCGTAGTGTGTGTTGAACGGCGGAACGAGGCAGAGCAGTCTCGTCGGTTATAAACCGCTTGTAGTCCTCCAGAGTATACGCACGCACGACACACCGCTGTACACCTTTCGCTTTGTTTTTATCACGTTGTGAGACTGTGCGGAACGTGTACATTTGGGGCGCAGACCGACGTATTCTACAATGTAATCGAGGCACGTTTCGTCTTTCATCACGCCGAGCGTCAACTTGTTGCCCGGACGTATACCGTGGACGTTGTCAGCGGGGAAGTTGGAGGTGTCAAAGTAGTCGGACTGTTCGCGCATGACGTCGTACACGTTGCTGCTCGTGCAATAGAGGAAGCTATCGGTGTCCGTGTAGCAGAGCGCTAAGGTGTTAAAATGCTGCCGCGCAAAACCGTAGTGGAAGCGATTCATGGTCTCTTTGGAATGCTCCAAAATGGTAAAGCCAAGATATACGGGTTTGTTCATGGTAACCGATGTCTTTTGCAGTTCGAGAATCATCAGATGCATCCCGATTGGCGTACTGTTCACAAACGCGGGATGCGCTATCCATTTGCGTGCTCCGGTCCGACCTGTCCACCCCTTTGTCAACACGAATCGCCGATACTGCCGAACGTTTTCGAGAGATTTGCCATAGATGGACACGTTCATGAGTTTGTAGAGATCCCTTTCGAATCGAGATGACGCGGGCCTGGCGCAGACGCGTGTTCAACGCCATGTACTCGGCAAGCCAGGGACGTTGCGCAAAGGTGAGAATGCGATGGACACGTTCGAGGACCACTCCGTACTGCATCGCCTGAACGAGGTTTCCGAATGTGTATCACATAGCGCGTCTTCGGTAGCAGCGTGGTGAGCAGTTTTCATCTGCTTGCTGCCCGGAGGGCACATGGTGACGGGACAGAACGGTAGATCCGCGAGCGCGTCGTGGATGTGTGGCGGGTACGCCAGGTCGACTTCGAGCACGTACCCTTGTGTCGTCGCCGCGGCGGCAGCCGCGTGTATATCAAAGACCGTACGCTCCGTGTCGGTGAGCCACCGAAACTCGCCGACCGGAAGCGGTTGCATCATCGAATGACCGTACAAATTATTTTTGTCATAGAGCACGAGGTAGCTGTGTTCACGTTCGGGTAGATAGTCCTCTCCGAGACCCGGATGGTTGGCGCGAGCGTGGCGACGATTGAGTTGCACAAGCCCCCGCGAATACCGCGTTCGAAAAACAGAAGCATATCAGGATCGGTGAGGAGTTGCAAGGTCTGTTGCGTGTGTTTCAACATGGCGTCGAAACTAAATCCGGGAATGGTGAAGTAATGGAAGGGATCGAGACCGTAGTCGTGCAAACTGGTGTGCCGGAACTTTTCACCGATATCCGCTAAGAGCAGCACGTCAACCTTGAGATAATGCATTGCGTACTCTCTGATGTTACGACATCGAAATACTTGCCACAGGCGACGCGCGTGTTCGTAGTCCTCGCGTGAGATGTTGGAGTGTGTCAGCGTATTGGCGAACAGCTCGTGCGCTGGCAATTCGGTTTCGTCTAACCTGTCGACGCTATCAATGTAGTCATACGGAAAGACGCCCTTCCGTCGGCACAGTGCAAACTCGACGGGGTCGGGGAAGTAGTGACGTACGCAGTGCATGTCATCGTCCGGTACATTGGCACTCAAGGTGTCGAGGGAGCCGGCGAGAAATTTGTAAGAATCGAGAAAGCGCACCTCGACACCCTGCGTTCGATACATAAAGGTAATAAAACGTTCGGCATTCTGCGCGATAATCTGAATCTTCTTCGAATGATGTGTTGCGAGGGCGTGGACGATAAAATGCCAATCGTAGGCAGCGCCATTGTGTATGACTATTGGGAGTCGTTTGGGTAAGCGGTACAGCACATTGCATTTCTGATGCGCAGCGCCCCGAAATCGCCCCGACAGATGACAATGATCGCGTACCCTGTCGTTCCCGAGTGGTTTGCCGCAAATGTGACAGGTGACTGCAGAGAGAAAGCATCGCTCATCCTCGTCACGCATGTGGAGCGCGTGGGGATGTTTGAGGAGCGTCGCGTATTCCGCGGCGAGTGCATCGCATTGTTGCAAGAACCAGGCGGCCGGCGTTTCGCCGCAGTACGACAGGAAGCGCGAACGCGACGGATCGAAATCGCAGGCCACGTACAAGCCGATCGCGTAGGGTTCATGGCGCTGGTAGGCCTGCGTCCACGGGGCGTGCGGATCGGGCTGTGTCGAGGCGATAGGCAGGAGGATCGATTCAAATTCCGCATACACGACAAACGGGCATTTGCTCTGTTTATGGATGTTTTCAAATTTTAACATGTCACGGGGCGGGGCGGGCATAAGCAGGCGCACGGGTGTTGAGGAGCGACAATCCTCTTCGTTTGTCGCCAAACGCGCCGGCGACTCAAAATGGAGCAAGCAGCGATCACAAATGTACACAGTGTGCTTTCGTCGTATTTGCGAGGACAGCAACCGACCTAAACTCTTAATCCACACGTAATGTGTCCTCACGTGTGCTTCTCCCTGCTCCTCCTCCTCCTCCTCCTGTTCGCCCCCCTCCCCTGTGAGAAGCAGCAGATTGACATGTTGCGCCTTTTTGTCGCGGGTGTAGTACAACGGACCCACCACGTGCCATTCCCGGGGGTTGTCAGGCTTGCGTTCGAGACCGTACACGTTGACCGACAGCGTAGGATTCTGTTTTTCGAATAGACGTAAGTGGGTGAGCGAGACCGGGAAGGCAATGCCGGACAGGTTCAGCGTCCTTCGCAACTCCTCGAAGATGGCCCTGTAGGTGTTCGGGGCGATTCTTCCGTTCGCCGAACGGAAGACTGCCGTGGCGCGTGACGTAGAGAGCACTAGCGAGAGACCAGAGAAAGCAAAAACGAATCGTCATTTTGGATGTTGACCACGGCATGTTTCAATGCAATGTTTCTAGGACATGGCAAATAGGACGAACCGGATGCATGGATAGGATCGAACGTGTGCAGCGTCACGTGCAGCGCGTGGAGTGCGTGCAGGGCTTTGCCGGACTCGCGTTCGTGGAATTCGTCAAACCGCACGTTCAACACATCCCGAATGTGTTCGAAGTACCATTCCCCGATGTTGGGAGCTATAATGTCCGCACGCGTGAGCAGTGCAGCGTGTGGCAGAGATAAATAAATAGTTTGTAGAATCGGCTCTACCGTGTGCGTTTCCGGGTTGCGTTTATCCAACAAAAAGTCACATTGCAGGGACACACACACTTTGTACGCCACTGGACCGTCTACTTGTGAAAGATGGGTGAGCACGGTTTGAGCAAAAGGTACATAGCACGCGTTTAGAAATGCGAGCGGTTCTCGAAATCCCGCAGTATTGGCAATCACACCACGGTGTACGTGACCACCGAAATGACTCATCACGTCTGTCCATTGCAAGGGCGAGCTGATGACACCTGTACGACAAAAGAACAACGCCACATTCAGAAACAAACAAACAAAAGCGTTCCATGCATTTGCACACACACACACAGCACTCACCGGCCATGTTGAGCGGGCTGGAACAACTCCCAGACTACGCCACGTCACAGCGACCACGTCCTGATAAGGCAGAGAGTGCGCTCACACACGCACACACACACACACGCCGACAGGGTGCGTGGACTACTCCATCGGTATATCATCATCAACCTCCTCCACAAAGAGATCATGGTATCGGCTGAGCAGGTGGTGTGGTGACACACGGCGAAGGTCCCGGGTGTAGGGGTCGGCGCCGGCCCGATCAACATCAGCGCCACGAGCAGGTGTCCGTTCTGCGCAGCATGGTGGAGAGGGGTGCGACCCAGGGTGTCCCTGACGTCGAGTCCGTCACGACACATGCCGCAGGCGATGGCTACAGGCAGCACCTCCCCGCGTCGTGCGGCATCGTGCAAGAAGGTCAGGCCCGTGCCCACGTTGAACTGGAAGAGGTGGTGCAGATCGAAAGGCATGATACCACGTCGACGAACGACTAGTGCGGTCTCTCCTCCTCCTCCTCCTCGTCGTCGTCGTCGTCGTCCTCCTCCTCCTTCTCCTCCTCCTCCCCCTCCCTCGCACGCGCACTCGCTTCGCTAGTGTCTTCGTCCGAGGATGGCGTCGCTGTCCATCCGGGCGAGCGACGGTCACTCTGTGCAAGATTCAACGCTCTGTCCACCCGTTCGTACACACGATGGCGATACCGTTCTGGAAACGACACCATGCGTTGGTGCATCAACGTTTGGTACACGCTATCACCACACGTGGAGAACACACACGCAAGCAGAAGCGAGCGCTTGCGGTAAAACGGGTTTGACGGGTGCAGGTGGTCTAACACTTTACTGACGACATGAGAGAGGACGGCCAAGTCTGTCTCCAAGCTGAGCTGTCCGTACACCCACGGAAACACAGTGTCATCCCGCGGAAAGATATGCCTGATGCGGTATCGTCTCTCCGTCAGGACAAAGGAAAGTTCTTTCAGGACCGCAACTGGATCCTCGCATGCACGCACACGTTGCTCAAAATACGCCTCCAGTGTCGTCTTGAAGACGATCGCAGCACGGGTAGACGTGTCGATACGTGATGACGTTTGCCGGTGCATCAGAAAGTCCACAACGTTCCTCTTTTGTGGCCTGCGCGGCACGCACTGTCCTGCCCCCCACCTCGATGACGCGTACCGTGTAAGCAGGATCGGCCATGCAAATTCGAGGTGGCGTATCGCAATGTACTTCTGTATCACCACGGTCTTCTCCTCCTCCTCCTCGTCCTTCTCCATCTGCACACACCTACACCCCCTCGTCACTGACACTGTCTTCACCCAAACTCACGAAATCGTTTTCATCGCCGCTCCCATCACCCTCTCCCACTGCTTCTACACTGCTTTCCCCACACGCGCTCGTACGCAGCACACGTGACGTATCTTCTTCTTCTTCCCACACCTCCAAGGTCCTCTCGTTTGACGGGGTCTCGGTAGACGACAAGGACGACGATGAAGAGGATGGGCCGAGTACCTCGTGTGCGAAAAGCGAATTCTCTGAAGACACTAGCGAGGAGGGAGACGAGGAGCCGGACGAGGAATTGGAGACGGGGTGGTTACTCGGCAACCGCGATGCGGAAGATACGTGCCAGCACGTGCGCTACACATGCATTACGAAAGGTCGGTAATGTCCGCCGCACAAAATCGCGAAACGTACGAAGGTACATACGAAACAGCTCGGTCAGCAGTTCCACTCGCGTGAATCGACTATAGGTCGGAAGGATCTGACGCGCGAGATCGATACACGTTCTCATGAAAGGGAGATCGTCCGTCACGACGGCCCCACCGAACAACCACGGGAACACCGTTTCGTCTCGCTGTTGCAGATGCCTCACGCGAGCTCGCCTGTCCATGAGGATCACTAATAGTTCACGTAAGGGGGTGAGGTCCTCGTCCGCGCGGAGTCGCACACGTACGTACTCGAGTAAATATCGACGAAAGACGTGCGTGGCGAAAGCATGCCTATTGATGCGCGCGTGGGTGTCCCGTTGTGACAGCACGTGCACGATGCTAAAGCGTTGCCGTCGCCGCCGGAGGTCCAACGCCTGTCGCGCACCCCACCCTGTGTGGTCTTGTGCGGGCGGGAGCAGCGGCCACGCCACCTCCACGTCACGCAGTGCAAGGAACCGTTGCACGAACTCCTCTTCCCCTTCCATGCAACACACACACACGCACACACACACACACACACACGTAGCGCTAGGGGTTCAATTTAACCACTATCAACTTCAGCGCCCACGAGCAGGTGACCGTTCTCCACAGCATGGTGAAGAGGGGTGCGAGCGACGGACGACAGCGTCGGTCCGTCACGGTACATGCCGCAGGCGCTGGCGAAAGGCGGCACCTCATCGCGACGTGTGGCAGCGTGCAAGACGGGTCAGTCCCCTGTGTCCACGTTGAACTGAAAGAGGTGGTTTAGATTGAAAAGGGTTGCTGACTGGTGTGTGTGTGTGTGTGTGGGTGTGTCTCCCTCCCTCTGTCTCCTCCACCACCCTTCCACTGCTACACACACACACACACACACCTTCACGCTGCGCGTGGCACCGTGGGACAGTCACGTCTACCGTCTCCGCCTCTATCCACTCTCTCTCGCGCACTTTGTATTGCTCTTTCTCGCACATGTTTTTTAAATATTTCCCAACTCTCACCGATGCGCACATGTTGCGCAAGCGAGAATCCGTTGACTTCTATCCCTCCGTCCGCACCGTGTTGGAGTAGTATTCGTGCAGTCGACCACCGTTCAAAGTATATCGCATGTTCCAGCGGCGTCCATCCTTCCCTGCGCAAGCCTACAATGCTATTTGCACCGTCCCTACCACCCTCATTCAAGCAGCGTAGCACAATGTCGTTATGACCAGCCTGGACCGCCAAATGGAAAGGCGTGACACCCGTACACGGAAGCCGAATGAAGTAATTGCTTATGCGTGTTCTCACGACCATGTTGATTCACTCTCTCACACTCTCCCTGTTTCCCTCTCACTCTCTCTCCGTGTTCGTCACACGCCTCCGATTGCCGCTGGGGCAGCCGTGACAGAACACTTACGCACACACACTTACACAGCACCGTCGCTGCAGACCCTGCGTGTCTGAGCTGTACGAACCTCACCCAACAGTTGCTGGTGCTGTCACTTCGACTGCAGCGCGGAGACTTTCCTGTTGTGGTGCCGGCGACTAATGGCGTCCCTCTACCAGCAGGCGACTTTATATTGCTTGGCGGAGCATGCTTTTTTCTCTTCGCGCGATGGTGGGAGGGGGTGGGTCTCGCTGTGTCACCTCGGCACAGTCGTTCCGCCAAGATAATGTTTCCTCTATCTTTCCTCTTCCTTCTTCTCCTTCCTTCTCTCTCTCTTGTGCCGACCACGAAGCACTCCTCAAGGCCTGTTTACAACAGCACCTCTTATGAAACGATCGAACCTTTTCCTTGTTCCGTGTTGCAAGGTCACTTGTCTTGTTTGCGACTAGTTCTTTTCACATCACGTAACCACTAGGTGAGTCAGCCTCTCGTGCGCCGGCCACGAAGCACTCAAGGCCTGTTTACAACAGCACCTCTTATGAAACGATCGAACCTTTTCCTTGTTCCGTGTTGAAAGGTCACTTGGCTTGTTTGCGACTAGTTCTTTTCACATCACGTAACCACTAGGTGAGTCAGTATCTGTTTCTAGGAAAGTAATACTTCCGTCTTGAAAGGACACTTGTCATTGCGAGTTGTTGTTTTCACATCACGTAACCGCAAGGTTACCGATATTCCTATATAACGTGGTGGAGCGCGCTCCGAAGCATTACTTTGTCTGCAGCTCTTCACGACACCACATCGTGGAAGCTCTCCGTGATAGAGGTAAGCCATCCTTTCTTCACTCATGCTTGACAAATGCTTCGGCATGACATGAGCTTCGCCATTAGACATTCGAGCACTACAATTATTTCTGTTTCTCCACTATAGTATTGCAAGTGTTGAAAATAATTTTGGGAAAGATGGCCGCACGCAGCAACAACATGGTGATGACACAGGATGCCAACGACATGTAAGTTGTTGACGTAGGATGGGCCTGTAGGTTTTTTGTTGGGATGGTTTTTTTTTTTTTGAACTGGCTTATCCTTTGATTTCTACATTTCCTTTCTTCCTATGTCTTGCAGTGGTGACCCACTTCCCGTCCTCGACTGCTTGAACACCCTGGCTGAAGGGCATGCTGATCACGCAGAGACGGTCTTCTTAAGAGATTTGAAACAGGGGGAACCGTACGCCATCACCAATGCAAAGACAGTTGACGTCAAAGAAGGACAACGCATTGTTCTCACTTTAACAACACTATCGCTGTCTTTCTCCCAGCTCGCTTCGGCACCATGGACCCGGCCATGTTCAAAGATAAATATTTGACGTACTTTGGCAAAGAGCAGAGAGGGAAAATTTCTATACATAAACTCCGCTTTTCCAACACCGCGGTAGGTCCACTATTGTTGTCCTTTCTGTCACAATGCATGCTCACAGTGTGTGTGTGTGGGTGTGTGTGACGCGGGCCGTAGGCTTCGAGCATACCACCCGCGCGGCTCTCAATTCTTTCCAACACCCCCATGTCCTGTTTCTCTTTTTTTCCACTTTTCCCTGTTTTTGAGCGTGTCGCTTTGTGGCCCACATGCTTATGCTTTTTGTGCTTGCAGGATCGTGTTGGGGAAGGGACACGGCAACACCGCCCACGCCAGTAAGGTCGGCCGACTCCTGCGCCAGCGCGGGCGGGTCGGCTCCTCGACTGCCGCCTCCACCACGACCCCGGTCGTACGCTTGCGCCGGCTCATGGCCACGTCGCCCTACGCGTCGGCGGCGGCTCCTGATGATGCTGCTTCACCTGCAGCTCCTGCTCCCCCACCTGCACGTTCACCTCCTCATGATGCTCCTCTACCTGCTGCTCCTGCTCCCCCACCTGCACGTTCACCTCCTCATGATGCTCCTCCTCCTGTACTCGTTGGCATCACCACCACCGCGGGGACAGCAGCTCCGCTCTGCCCCCACCTCCGCTCCACCTCCCCGGCCCACTCCATCTCCTCCGCCTCCACCCTCCCCGACACGACATGCTCCAACTTGGTTTTCCTCCCACCTCGCCTTTCTGATGCTCCTCTACCTGCTGCGCCTGCTCCCCCACCTGCACGTTCACCCCCTCCTCCTGCTCCTCTACCTGATACTGCTCCTGCTCCTCCTCCTTCCCTCGTTGATATCACCACCACCGCGGGAACATCTCCGCTCTGCACCCACCTCCGCTCCACCTCCCCGGCCCACTACATCTCCTCCGCCTCCACCCTCCCCGCCACGACATGCCCCAACTTTGTTTTCCCCCCACCTCGCCTTTCTCCCTGTTCCAATTGGGACACTCCACCGTCCACCACCCCCACACTACCCGCATTGACCCCCTACGCTGTCGTTGCAGGTCACGACGCCTCCAACCCTGACGAAGAGCAGTATGTCAGGGAGCAGGTACACGCCTTCACGGAGGCGTTGTTAGGGGCCTTGCCGCACCTCCTCAGAAACCGTACGTGTTTCACAACACTACGGGATCTGAGGTGGCTGTTGGACGAGAGGCTGTCCCAAATACTCCCATGAAGCGTGTTTCCAGGACATATTTCTTTTCGTCCTTCCTTCCTTTCTTTCTTCCTTCCCCAACTAGTCTCAGCTCACAAAAAGTCTATTGTAATGTATATATTGTATGACAAATATAAACATGATCATATTCATTTCATTGTGGTTTTTATTTATCTCTGGTGACACCTCTCTGTGCAAGGACATCCCTCGGCTCCTCCGCCGCCACTGCATGTCGTCCTTTTCTCATTCTCCTTCCCCTGCCCGCGCACAGGGCGCACCACCGTCGCACGGTCGCATGCCCCCGTCCGCTCACAGGGCGCGCCACCGTCGCGCGGTCGCATGCCCCCGTCCGCACACAGGGCGCGCCACCGTCGCGCGGTCCCCTTTCCCTGTTCGCTCACAGGGCGCGCCACCGTCGCACGCCCGCCCCGCACAAGCGCGCGCACCTTCACATCCCCTCGCTAGCCTCCACTTCTAAGCCTGCTGCCGTAGCGCAGGGCTAGCGTGCCGGCCTCCCACACCGCACCTCGCTGGTTCGCGCCCCGGCCGAGCGGGCTTTTTGAAGACCACCTCCCCCTCTTCCTCCTCCCCCCACCCACCCCCACAGCCACTCACGTGCGCTCACACCCCCCGCTGTCGACGTGTGTGCAACAGGCACCACGTCAGGCCCGGGCACATCGACGCTACTTCTGGACCAGTGCTGACGTCATCCCGGCCATGACGTCCCCGGTCATGACGTCCTCCCGGCCATGACGTCCCACGGCCATGACGTCACAAGGGCATGACGTCCTCGGGTCATGACGTCACGCGGCCATGACGTCACGGGTCCCTGACGTCACCAGGTCATGACGTCACGGGGGCTCGTGACGTCATCACTGGTCCAGAAGTAGCGTACTTCTCCTACTTATATGCCTGCAAATTGTTTCTTCAAACTTTTGTAACAGATAGTGATAATTACACTCTTTAATATGACGTAAAGTTTATTTTGAGTTATTTTTTGTTTTTTTCAAAAATTATGTAAATGTAATTTTTTTGAAAGATCTCTCACATCTTTAATATGCACATTATCCGCAATTTGTTAAGATTATTATATTTGTGAGTGTAAGTGCTTCAAATAACTTCGAATAAAGTATTTTAAAACTCAAACATTTTCTGTGAAAATGAGCTTCAAATTTCGCATTTTTAGTAGTGCTAAAACGCCATTTTCTCTTAAACGGCACATACTTTTTAAAAGAAAATTGAAATTTATGGCTAGGTTTTTGTGTTCTTGAATATTCTAAAATTAATATTTTCGTTCTACCAATAGGAAACCAAAAAAAGAAAATGACCAAAACAATATGTACTTTTGGCGGAGATAGATGGTAGGTGGCAAGAAAGAGTATGTGGCAATTCCGAATAGGTAGCGAAGACCTAAGGAAATAGAAAACTAATACGGGAAAGTCTGTGCCATTGTGTAGCACCAGTGGTTACTTTCCCGTATACGTACGTACACGCGGAGTGATATACGTAGTATAGGGAAAGTTATGTCATGCTGTGCGAAAGTAGTAACTAGTACTATCTAGTTATCTAGAAACTAGTAATTAGCACTATCCGTTACAAAAGTTTCAAGAAAAAAAATTGCGTTATATGCATATATGAGAAAATGGCGTTTGAGCATTTCTGAAATTGCTAAATTTTGAGCTACTTTTCACAGAAAATGGTTGTGTTTCGAGAAAATTTATTTGACGTTATGTAAATCACATGTACTCGTAAGTAAAACAATGTGAAAAATCGTCGCTAATGTAAATATTATCGACGTGAAAAACATATGGAAATATTTACATTTTTGTAATTTTGAAAAAACCAACTTATAGACCAATATGGCTTTTATATCATTTGAAAGTGCTAAAATTTGAGTAAATTTGCCACTCTCCCTACCATAAGTTTAAAGAAAAAATTTGGAGCCGTTTTTGAGAAAATCTTGTTTTTGTAATTTTTTAATGTTGGACATATTGCACGCAATATTGCACGAAAACTACTAAAATTTTGAAAACATTTACATGACCTTTGTGAAAGAACTCAATATGCAGAACAAATTTTATTTGAAGAAAAAATCTTCAATTTTGTAGTTGGGGAAAGACGCCGAAAAAAAATAAAACTTTCACAATTTTCAAAAATGCAGAGTTATCCGTGAAAATTGGACCTAATCCATGTTAATAAGTGTATTTTACTCTATTCATACAAGAAATTAAAAAAAAAATTGGAGCTGTTTTTGAGAAAATTTTGAAAATCTCCGGGGAGCTTCATATAAAGTACCCTTAAATTTTGAAGAATCTTTTTCAAAATCTCAAAGCTTTGACTAGAATCAGATCGAGCGGGGAATATCTATTTTGGAAGAAATCGTACCTATGGTTTAGGCGCTAGCAGTGTTCAGAGACGGACAGACGGACGTTTTCCTTTCAATTGGGTTTTCGGTATCAAGGACCTAGAAAACAGGGTTTCTGGCTACACCACGTGTTAGGGAATTTTTTTTCTTAATTTAGCAACTGGTTTTATCCACTTATTCGTTTTCACGGCCCGGCAAATACTTTTTTTCCGCCGAAACTTGGCCATTTTTTCGCGCAGCATTACATAACTTTCCCTATACTACGTATATCACTCCGTGTATACGTACGTATACGGGAAAGTAAAAAGTAGATAAAACCAGTTGCTAAATTAAGAAAAACCTAGTGGTGGTACAGAATGGCACAGACGTTCCAGTATTAGTTTTTCTATTTTCATGGGTGTTCGCTACCTATTCGGAATTTCCACACACTCTTTCTTGCCAGCTGCCATCTATCACCGCCAAAAGTACATTTTTTTGGCCATTTTCTTAATTTTTCGGATTCCTATTGGTAGAACGAAAATATTAATTTTAGAATATTAAACAACACAAACGCCTAGCTGTAAAAGGCAATTTTTTAAAAAAAATTATGTGCAGTTTAAGAGAAAATGGCGTTTTAGGACTACTAAAAATGCGAAATTTGAAGCTCATTATGACAGAAATTTTTTGAGTCTTCAAAATATTTTATTTGAGTTATTTTTTTATTTTTTCAAAAA
This sequence comes from Acheta domesticus, assembly GCA_031308135.1. NCBI lineage: Eukaryota > Metazoa > Arthropoda > Insecta > Orthoptera > Gryllidae > Acheta > Acheta domesticus. Next base: position 213,941,859 of record JAHLJT010009436.1, on the reverse strand, counting down.
TTACATAATTGTAATTTTTTTGGAAAGATCTCTCACATATTTAATATGCACAGTACCATTTATTTGTAAACATTATTATATTTGTGAGTGTAAGTGCTTCAAATAACTTCAAATAAAGTATTTTGAAAACTCAAAAATTTTCTGTGAAAATTAGCTTCAAATTTTGCACTTTTAGTACCGAAAAAACGCCATTTTCTCTTAAACGGCACATAATTGTTAAAAGAAAATTGCCATTTACGGCTAGGTTTTTGTGTTCTTGAATATTCTAAAATTAATATTGTCGTTCTACCAATAGGAAACCGAAAAATTAAGAAAATGACAAAAAAATTTACTTTTGGCGGTGATAGATGGTAGCTGTCAAGAAAGAGTATGTGGCAATTCCGAATAGCTGGCGAAGACCCAAGGATATAGAAAACTAATACGGGAAAGTCTGTGCCATTCTGTATCACCACTAGTTTTGTTTCTTCACCTTTCTCGCTGTTCTAATATCCAAATATGAAGGAGTTCCTGCTTCTATTCTCTCTTAAATTTCGAAGTTATTTCCATGTTTGGATCACATTCGAATGCCAGCTCCACCGTACCCTATTGATTTTAGAACGCCATCAACAGTTTTGACATTGAAGTTGCTCCAGGACGCAGTTTCGCTTCCGTGACTTCATCATTACTGTCGATGAAGGTTTCTTCACTGATGATTTCTCGAAGCTCCTCTACAATGAGCTCATTATAATGAGAGTTGCACAGATCCTGAATGGATTTTATGTTCATTTGACCAAAACCCTTATCTCCAATTTGGCGCAACTGAATTGAACTGTTTTACAATTGTGTTGTTCTATAAATGTAAATTCACATTTCATCTGTGTAATTTTTGAAGAAAGTTATACTGCGAGCTCCGAGGTCTGCCGAGTTCGTTTCCCAGATGATGATGATGATAAAGGAAATGAAATGTGCTCGCTTTCAAAGAACCCACTCGCTTCAAAAGATCCATTCGCGAATATCGAAGTCGCGAATGTTAAAACCGGGAGCATTTCTGTAATCGCGAATGTTCGGAACTCGCGAATAGCGAATCCGCGAATGTCGAGGGATTACTGTATTCAGATTAACGTGTAGCAACCGGTCGTCGTGCTGCGCTGACTGAGGGTATACAGAACACAGAGCATATTACATTGGAATAGAATTAAACAATTTGTACGATGTCTGTTGCTATTATATGTTAAGATGTGCATCCAAATACATAATGCTTATAATAATGCATTAAGGGAGCTTGTAGCTTGTTCAAACAGAACTATTAAAGCTATACTTTTTTTGTATTTTTGGTCAACGTAAACCGGTTGGGAAAAAAATTCTCGTAAGATAAAATCATTTACGGCGAGCCTTTGGATGTCGCCGCTCCCGAAACTCCCCCATCTTCAAACCTCCAGGAACTGTTCCATCTTCAAAAGGCGATACTGCTGGCGCTGGAATTTTTTTCAAAGTCAAGAAGTCTTATTTGGCCAATTACATAACATACAACGTTACCTTGAAAATTGTGAGCAAAATAATTAGAGATTCCCTAGAAAAAACAATTGAATGGGATCTCCATCACCTTTGTATTACTCGCACAACTTTTCTTGACCGATGGATTGAAGAAATGCGGGTGGAGTGCGAGGTATTTGTTACGAAATCGGCCACTAGATTTTATGGCGTAATGCCAATTTCTGAGAATCAGTCGTCTTTGCAACGTTCTCAAGAATTTGCGTTTAACTTAACTTCGAGGTATCTCCTATGACGGATCTTCACCTTCTTTAGATTTTTCGGAGAAAATCACGGACAGACGTTATCGTTTTCATTAGAAAATAGTTTCCATTTGCCCGCCAGTGAAGAAATATTTGGAAAGTTGTCATCAGTGCTCGCTGCGACCTTTTGCCGTCAACTGTTCATTGTGCCAGAGAGGGAAGCAAGGTCATCGGTCAAGAAAATTTGCGCGAATAATACACAAAAAGCAAAATGTCAATGTAATACAAAAAAATTATAATATCCCTTCTCAAGGATATATCAAATGACCTTGATTGTAATTGCAGGACACAGTTGACGAAGTAAATAAAATTTTCTTAGACTGTTGTTGAGCTCTTTTTTTTACATATTCTCTCCATGACGGTCAATATCTGATTCTAAATACTTAATATTAAAAACTTGATCTAATTCAAGGTAATCACAATAATATTTCTGGCATTTATACATCTAATTGTATGAAATTTTAAAAATAAATTCTTAATTCTTACCTGGAACGGCCCAATTTTTTGTTTCAGTAATAAAACGTTCAACAACTTTAAACCTTGAAAAAACAAACTTTTATGATTTTTATGTCAAATACCTTTAAATGTGTTATAAGTAATAATTAAAATACGATAATGTGGGTTACTTATAATTCATGTTTTCAATATTATCTTTTTTAAATTTGATTATCAATACATTTTCATTATTGAGTTGCAACTTACTGAAGCACAAATGAGATCGGAACGGAAAAATAATGCACCTAAAAATAAATGCATTCGAAAACTTTTGTTCACTTTTGTTAACGATATACTTGTCATTCATGTTACTGTTATTTATTTTAGTAATGTGTATATTTAATTTAATATTTTTGATGGGAGTAAGATTTGTCAATGAAAGATGGTTTATGGAGTTTATGAAGCGTGGTATTCGATAATTTGATAATTAGAAAAACATTGAAGCAGCAAGCAAGTATTAGAAAAAGTATTGAAAGCAGTTTGTCGTAAAATCAATATAAAAATGCAGACATAATATTAAGAAAGAATGTTAAGAAAGAGTGGAATTGTATTCTATGAAACAATACTCAAATGAGTAATTTTTAGGTTTGTTCTAAATTACTCCATGTCTCGCTCGGATTGCTACGTAGCCAGTGCCAACGACTTACATATAGGTTTCCTTAGACGAAGCTAACTCTTCCCTTACTAGTGCTAAAACAGGCACGTCCTTTCTCGCCAGTACTTTCACGCAAAATTATGCGAAAAGTACTCAAATTTTCTAAAAACCCATGACCTAATCTACCTGACCTAATTTCAAAATCTGTCTTTAAGAAACAGATTTCATTAAGGAAAATCTCTATCTTCATCACGGTAATTGTAGGAGGACGCCAATTTTTCGGCATCAAGGACCCACAAAACATGGACTCTGGCTACACCACGTGTTAGAGGATTGTTTTTCTAAATTTAGCAACTAGATTTATCCACTTTTTCGTAACTAGGGCCGTGTAATAAGAGTTTTTCTGCCGAATTTTCGCCGCTTTTTCGCGCAGCACTACACAACTTTCTGTCTACTGCGTAAGCGCTAGCAGAAAGTAAATAGAAACGCGCGACGAGAAGGTAAGCGGGAAGTAGAGAGCTGACCAGGTGCGCCCACCGCGTGGACTGCGCTCTCTCGCTCGGCGCATTGATTTTTCTCGCTTCCACCTACCTCCCTCTTTCTCCCTCTCAGCAACTCTCACCCTCTCTCTCTCTCTCTCCACGCGCCCGCCGCCGGCCTCTAACCCAATAACGCTGCCGATGAGGCTGCGGCCAAGATTCAGTTAGCGACGTAATAACGTTTGCTGGAGATGGCGCCCGCTAACAGGCCGCGAATTATTCCAAACCGCTCTCGCTGTGCGGGGTAATCTGGCCGTTTGCATGACTTCTTTCATTTACCCGACTCCCACGGTCACCTACTCAGCGCCCTCTGACTTCTTTGGTAATTGTTGGAAACGTTGCGCGCTTTAAAAATTCTCATTGAAAACTCTAACTAGTAATGAAATTTATGAAACATGAATGGAATACCGAATATATGATCTGATTCAATATTATCTTTTTAAAATTTTATTATCAATAAATTTTCATTAAGTTGCAACTTACTGAAGCACAAATGAGATCCGTCATTCTCCCTGACAGGGAGAGGTAGCTCAGCGCATCAACTTATGTCATTGCAGTGTCTCTAACCCGGAAGTAGGCGCACCAAGTTTTGTGACAAATTAAGTCGCGTGGGGTGTCTCAGTCACCCCACAGTAATAATGTTAAGAAAACAATTAATAACAAACTATTTTGTTTCTTCAATGCATACGTGTTTATTTCTAAGTATTTATTCATAGTTAGGAAACAAGTACAAATAAAATTTTAATTTTTAAGAATGTTCTTTTTGCAAACAACTTTCACAAGGCAGGAGCTCATGATTTTCTCATTGCGCATAGGATTAAATCTCTTCTGCGCCTAAAATACAGTAAAAATTATAAGAATATAAATATGGTGTACAATATGATGTAAACCTATTTCAGAGTACAACATACATACCAATATAAATAAATATATACAAATATACATACAAGTATATCATAATAATATAAATATATTATTATCATATCGTTAAGTTATTTGTTATAAAAATGTTCTAGAACAAAAGCACTTCCATGGTGTATATTTGAAAATAAAACCACTCTCTGTGCAGTCCTGCTGAGAGCTACTGTGAACAGCGTGGCAGGAAGCGATAACAAGGGTTGCGCGAGGTGACTCGGTGGCCCCCACGCAGCGCGCCATCGCTTTTACGACGAAATTTCCATGAAAGGACAGGAAGTAGACAATACTGGGGTGACTCAGGCACCCCGCGCGCCTACTGCCGGGCTAACTGGGAGATCATGGGGTTCGAATCCCGGCGGTGGCAGGATTTTCGACACCAGTCAGATAACTAGGTCGAGTTCTGACGCTGTGTCGAGAAGGATTCTAGCGGCCGGCTGCTCTCATCGGTAGTTTTCCGTAATTTCTTCGACTATTTCACTCATGTCTGTCCGCGTCGTAAGTAGCCAATGGTAAGCCTGGATATATTCAAATTAAACCAATCTCAGATGTTTATCGCCATCAGCTTGTTTACCTTTTTTTATCGCTGTAAAACCTTTGTTTACCTTTTTAAGATAACGATAGCCATTGTTTCACCTCCAAAATAGCTCTTGTGCATCAATATAATATTAAAATGTGTGGTTTTGGTAATGTTTAAAACTCTGAAATAGAATCTATTATTAAAGATTCAGTGCCGAAAAACAGCAAAAGGAACAGAAAAAGTTTGTAAAAGAAATTTCAAGAATTTTGTCAAGACAGAAAATACAAATGGACAGCACAAACTACAAATGAAGAAATTACACATGTTTTAGGCAATTAATATACGAAGATTAGATTGTGAAGAGTACAAAGAATATGCTATCAAAATTATGTGGAACGTTACGACCAAAATTATTCAGGAAAATATTTTAATGAGTACGCATGTGCGTTCAATCCATTCGAAATTGACGAATTCCGCTGCTAATTCATCTTGTACATCTTCCATTTCAAATACTTCTATGGAAGACCAAGACTTGGAAACCAACTTCCTACAACTTTAATGATTGTGCTTTTAATAAATGTTCTTGTCAGTAGCCTTGTTATAATTGTTTTCCTAAAGTTTTATTACCATAAAATTGAAACATATTTGAAATCATTTTCTGCATTAAACTGTTATTCAAATGTTACTTGATTATAAGTTATTCCAGGAGGCAATGATAAGTCGGAACTGAATGAAAGGTTTTCTTTTTTCGGTTGTAATTTTGAGTAATATTTCCATTTTTCGTAATTCCTGTGATTTAAATTATCCTTTCAAACCCTGTAATGTGTTTATTCGTGAAATAGTCAGACTAAATATCACTCGAAGTGCTGTGCTAGCCGGTAAATTCACTCCTCGCTACACGAGTCGTGAATTTACCGGCTAGCACAGCACTTGTCGTGATATTACTTATGATAAATACCAGGCGAATGCCGGAGCAGTGCTCTAACAAACGGGCCACGGACCGCGCATGATCTTCTCTTTCCACTCCTTGTCTTATCATACCCCTTACACACACTTATGTGCACTACACTACTGTGAGACCAGACGGAAGTTTAGAGCTTGTCCCGGCTGGGGAGGCGCACCGCTTGTGGAAGATAGCTGGTTGGGGCAAAACCTGCTTGCCGACGGTAGGTTGGCACTGTATCTCGCCATCCAGCGGGTCAAGATCATCGAAATCTCCAGAGAAAAATACACTATACTTACGGGACTAATGACCTTAGGCGTTGACGCGATCAGTAGTAATCAATCAATCCGGCCCACAGGTTGCACCCGCTAAGCTACACACCTATTTTTCAACACAACAAACTCCTCAGCACTGTTCTACTCGAAGTAATATGTTTACTCATTCATACCTCCACACAAGAGCACACATTTTATCGTTGAGCACGAGCACCTATGTAAGATACAAAACAGGAATATCGGACGCTTTCTCTAATGCAAATATTAAAGGATAACAAATATCTGAAAGTACTGATAAAATTATACTCAGGTTATAAAATTATGCTCAAATTATGCTTAGGCTAATTATGCTCAAGCACATGTCGCTGAGAGTAGCATACGTCCCGCTGCAATGAAGAAACTGATATTGGTTGTATTAGAGCAATGAGGCTGTCTGACAAGATGTGCTTTGTTTTGGAATTAGACACTACCGTGGCACGGCTCTCTCGCATGAAACGTGCATAGGGCACTCAGCACAGACCATATCTTCAATTACATAATTATATATGCCCTTTGTGCTCCTACCGCAGTCATGCTGATACCCAGGATCTCCACATATTCCCTGCGTTGTGGTTGCCGCTGTACTGCTGACATTGTCACTTGAAATAGGGAACTTGGGGGAAATAATTATACAATGTAATTGCAGATTTAAAAAAATACAGGCTTAAGGATATTTTTTTTATTAGAACATCTCGTTTACAAAAGGTAAGTTCATAGTGGCTAACATTTATTATATTATTACAGAGTATCGTGGACTTTCAAACTGCATTTCAGGACGAACTAGTAGTCCTACAGTAGCATGTACTTTCTCGCAATTAGTAACGATTAGGTGATATTATAATAACACAATTACTCTCCATTTTAACATAATTCTACAATCTTCACTTGTAGAACTCATTACACAGCGTAGAACTTTCGGTGGGAAAACGAATTATTTTAATGTTATTATATCAACGCCAATTCGACAATTACATGCGTATTTTAGCTGTAAAAAGTAAAGTTATTAATATGACCCAACAGCGGCGGCGGTGGTTGTGGCGCCTGTCAGTACTGCCCGTTATTGCCAGCGCAGCGTTGTTAAAGCAACAACCGACGATTCGTTTGAATATACATTTAACAACCCACTACTTCTGATATCACCGGAAACCAAATGTAAATTATTAGAAAAATATATAATAGTAATTATTGAATACTATTAACTAATAACTAATAATAAATAATTAAAATAAAATTAATAAATACCTCAATATTGTAATATTCTTCAAAACTGCTCGTTTTAATACGAAATAAATGTTTGTCTCTTCGTCTTTATACACAATGCTAAATGCTCCATACATTTTTCCAATTGAGAAAATTCTCTCAAAAATTGCGAGAACTACTCATATTTCAAGCGGTTACGTAATAATGCCGACATTCAATACCGCAATTTCTCTCCATTTTAACATCGCAGTAATCAGTACTTGTAAAACTCGTAGAACATTCGTTACGAAAACTAATTTTTTGAAAGCTAATATATCAATATAAAATTGACCATTAAAAATGCGATTCATTCAGCTGTACCATCACTCACCAATGAGCAGATGAGCAGGAATTCTCAGAATTTCTAATTCCGTGTCGTTGCGCGGAGTATTCCAATTGATACCTCCTGAAAGATTGTGGGGAAAGAAATGTGGGAAATTCAAATTTGCAATTTCAAAAATAGAAAAAGATTGTTTGTCAAAAAATATAAATGACCCTTTGTAAAGAATTGATTTTTAGGATATATTTCATTTAACAACAACAACAACAACAATGAAATAAAATTTTCGCAGTGTTAAGGTTTTGCATTGGTTCGCAATTTTCGAAAATACAGAGTTTGCCGAAAATGGAGGACAGCGCTGCTTTGTTTGTCAAAAACACCAGAGGAGAAAAAAATTGAGCCTATTTTGAGAAAATAATTGATTAAAGTGGTTGCAAAATTACCTATGTTTCACGAAATATTATGTAAAAATTACTCGAAAAAACTCCAAAAATTGGCATTACCTTATTGAAAGATCTACTTTTGATGAATTGATGTCATTAAGGAAACATATCTATCTTCATTGTTGAAGGAAGACGCCAAAAAAATTGCAAACGTTTGCAATTTTCAAAAAATAAAATATTTCAACGAAAATCTCATTAACTTCATTTCTTTAAGAGTTCTCCATGGTATCAGAGGACAAAGTTTAATCCAAATATCTGGAGCCAATTTTGATTGATTGATAGTAATTCCGGGCGAGTCAACAACTGTCATTAGTCCGTAAGTGTAGTGTATGTTTTCATTGGGAGGTGGCGGTGATGTTTCCCCGCTGGATGGCGAGATCCGGCGCCAACCTACCGTCGACTAACGGGGTTTTCCCAGCCAGGTATCTCCTACCACCCGGACCGGAAGGATCAGTTTAGTAAGGATCAGTGCAAGATTTTCGTAAGTTTCTTTGAGGCGAACTCAATGATCCATAGGTATTGAAGCATACTCGCCGTTGTGTAATAGCACTGTTTTTAAACTTTTTTGATGAATCCATGCAAAGTCACCAGTCATCAAATTCCTTTGCCCTTCTATCTTGGATATCCGTGGTTTACACACCCTCATCTCATACCACTGAGATGGTACTGGTACATACTGAGATGTGGAGGGAAAACTGCAGAAATTGTATCCCCAGTTTATAGATGGCATGAGTGGAAAGGTACGTTTTGCCGTCTGGAGGAAAACTGCACATTCTGTCACCAGTTCATAGCTGGCGTCACTAAACTATATACTAAATACAGAAATCTGCCAGTAATCTACTGCAAATTTTAATTGTGAGAATAATTTTGTAATTTGTGAGAATCTGTACGTGCTGGAGGATTGCTAGTTATATTTTCGATTTGAGTGTTCAAAAATACGTAAGGAGTAGTTGCAATTTTCAAAAACGTTTTTCATCGGAGGCGTGTATTATTTTTTAACCACACGCGCACCTTTATGATCTGAGATTGGAAGTAATTAATTTTGAAATATAAGAATTTTCAGTGCAGTCATAATTATATTTTCCAAAATCTAAGATTATTAATAAATTATAATTTTAGGGGTACTTTACACGAAATGTCTAATATTTTCAAAATTTTCTAAATGACTAAATTTTTTCTTTACAAATTTTCTCTACTAGAAGGAAGCACATTTGCAAATATGGCATTGTTCCTATTTTCTATAAAACCTCTGATATTTTGAAAATTGGAAAAGTTCAAATTTATCTTCGAACTTCTTTTTCAATGCAATTTATCCCTCAATTTTAGTCTTTAAATGGTACCACGCACTTTTTTAAAATAAGTAATTCTTGAGTAATAAAACAAGTAATAAAAGAGGAATAGTTTCTATACGCCATGCATTCACTCCACTTTCAGTGATAGTTAAGATCATGTACTTTTTGTATGAAATTTTATCCACCGAAACTGCAATTTACTCCAAAAGAAATCTTCTGGTATCGGATTATTTCGAGAGGCACGAAAAGAAAATGGACAGCCCTCACAAGGTATCGCCAACTCACTGCATGTCTGTGCAAGAAAATTCTAAAGTTCTCATTCGACAAGAGTACAAACGGAAGTTTCAAGCGCCAAAATCACATGGAGAATTGTGTATTGAATTTATTTTTTGAGTCATTTCCATTTTGTTTCGTCAGCCACAGCTTTATAACATACGCCACCCTAATCGTCACTGAAAAAGAAACTCAAGGCAGGTTTCATCATGGCACTTGAAACCATTCCCTTGTTAGTAGTGCACTATGGACGAACACACGACAAACGAATGAGTGTTTGCGAGAATGACTTTTGACGAATTAGTGATCTATGAAGTGCGGCTACTGAGTAGATAATATTTAAAACAACCAGTGATTGAAAACTAGAGTTAAAAATTCTATTCATGTGTCTACATTTTTATTTAATGGTTCAAATTTTTGTTGCATTGCTCATCAAGGTGTGACAAGCTGTTGCAGTGTGGAAATGCAGCGTGGAACTCTGGGTGACCGTTCGACCTTTTCGTAAGGCTTTTGTGTTTTCATTTTGATAACTGAATGGAACGTAACGTAACCATATTTTCCGTATCATCCCTCATTAAATAGTTCATAATTACCCAGATCTCCAAAAGCACGCCTTTCTGTACCTCTATTTCTGATTTCTGATTTTTTTCTGTCCATGGTTTGGATTAATACAGACATTCTGAGACCACAGGTATTTTGTAGGTTCATCAGGCAGTATATGGTACTTATACTTAGTTCTTCTATCACAGATCTGCTGCGTAATAGGCATTCTCGTGCAATTCCGAAAGTTGTTTTCCCCACCAACGATTGATGTGCACGTATTTTGCGCGCAAACCGACGTCGAAGTACTTCAGCTGCTCACCGCTAGATAGCAACACGGTGAACAGAGTTCCGGGCGCAGCGGCAGACTGGGTGTGTTAGAATGCGTTGTGAATCTATACGTGGCGATTGCAGTTAACTGCAGCCTTTTTTAACAATTGCAAACATTTTAGCACAAATTGAGACATTGAACAATCAGCATTCAGCAATCAGCAACCTTTCTGTTCGTTACCTAATGTATTTTATCGGTATCACAAAGGCTGATAGATAGGAAAACATTAGATTTGAATCCTACAAAAATTAGACAATGAAGACGTACATGTAGGGTGGAGATATCAATGAAGTAATTACAATTTATAAAAAAAGGTAAGTGAAAATACAAAGCAGAATAGAAAGGAAAGTAGATGGCAAATTATATAATTGAAATAATACATAGTAACACATTTACTGATTAATAATTAATAATGACAATAATAAAAGGAGTAATAATAATAATTACGAAAGGAACAAAAACATAATTTGGGCATGACCTAGGATGACAATCACAAGGCCTTTGCCAGAGTACTTCACGATTGGAAACAGAAAATCATAGAAATGTCAATTTTGTATTTTTAAGAAAGTTTGAAAATGTAGGGGATTCATGTAAAGAATCTTCAAAAATTAAAAGATACTTTTCAAAATGCTGATCTCTTAATAAAAATCTACATGAACATGCTACCGAGATAATGAAATTGAGCCCCGGTAAATGCAGGATGCATGCCGCGTGATCCAAGGCGATCTTTTGCGGGAAAATAATAATAATAATAATAATAATAATAATAATAATAATAAACGATAATACCGATACATACACACAACTGATAATATCCACCACAGAATTAGTACCAAAACACACAGTGCATGAAATTCAAGTGTTGGAATAACCATTCTCATGCATAGAACAAATGCAGAAAGCAGTTATACTGGACAGCTGAAGAATAGCAAGAGAATTCCTGGGAAATACGACTGATTGGGACACTTTATTGAAATGTCGAGTGTAACATTCGTTCGTGTCTGGTCTCTGCGAGACCGACCGAGCCTAGACCGAGCAATGGTCACGTGAATATTTCTGCTCATAGTGCAGAGAGTAAACTAGTGGTGCTACAGAATGGCACAGAATTTCTCAATCTAGTTTTCTATTTCCTTGGGTCTTCGCTAGCTATTCGGAATTGCCACATACTCTTTCTTGCCAGCTGTCATCTCTCACTGTCAAAAGTACATTTTTTGTCATTTTCTTAATTTTTCGGTTTCCTATTGGTAGAACGGAAACATTAATTGTAGAATATAAAAGAACACAAAAACCTAGTCATAAATGGCCACATTAATGTAAAAGTGAGAGTTAGGTGAAGTGGTCTACTTTTCACTTCCCCGCAAACTGTTAATTGTAGAATATTAAATTGATTGAAGAAATTAATTGTAGAATATTAAAGAACACAAAAACCTAGTCACAAATGGCAATTTTCTTTTAAAAAGTATGTGCCGTTTAAGAGAAAATGTCGTTTTAGCGCTACTAAAAATGCAAAATTTGAAGATCATTTTCACAGAAAATGTTTGAGTGTTCAAAATACTTTATTTGAAGTTATTCGAAGCACTTACATTCACAAATATAATTATGTTTACAAATTGCTGGTAATGTGCGTATTAAAGATGTGAGAGATCTTTCAAAAAAATTACAATTAAGTAGTTTTTGAAAAAACAAAAAAATAACTCAAAATCAACTTGACGCTATACTAAAGAGTGTAATTCGCACTATCCATCACAAAAGTTTCAAGAAAAAATTGCAGCCATATATGAGAAAATGGCGTATGAGCGTTTCTGAAAATGCGAAATTTTGAGCTACTTTTCACAAAAAACGATTGTGTTTTCGCGAAACTTTATTTGACATTACTTAAAGCACATGTACTCGTAAAAATAATAAAGTGAAAAAATCGCCGCTAATGTAAATATTATCGACGTGAGAAACATGTGAAAAAATTTACATTTTTGTAATTTTTGAAAAAAAAATCTCTAGAGCAATATGGCTTTAATGTCATCTGATAGACTACATTTACCACTATCCCCACCAAAAGTTTAAAGAAAATAAATTTGGAGCCGTTTTTGAGAAAATTTTGAAAATCCCCGGGGGGCTTCATATGAAGTACCCCCAAATTTTGAAGAATCTTTTTTAAAATTTCAAAGCTTCGACTAGAAGCAGATCGACCGGGGAATATCCATTTTGGAAGAAATCGTAAGTATGGTTTAGGCGCTAGCAGTGTTCACAGACGGACAGACAGACGGACGGACAGACAGACGGACGGACAGACAGACGGACGGACAGACAGACGGACGTTTTCCTTTCAATTGTTTTTTCAGTATCAAGGACCTAGAAAACAGGGTTTCTGGCTACACCACGTGTTAGGGGATTTTTTTCTTAATGTTGCAACTGGTTTTATCCACTTCTTCGTTTTCACGGCCCGGCAATTAATTTTTTTCCGCCGAAAATTGGCCATTTTTTCGCGCAGCATTACACAACTCTCCCTATATTACTTTCCCGTATACGTACGTATACGCGGAGTGATATACGTAGTATAGGGAAAGTTATGACATAGGTTCGATTTTCACGGATAACTCTGAATTTTCGAAAATTGTGAAAATTTGAATTTTTTTCGGTGCCTTTCTCCAACTACAAAATTAAAGATAGAGGTTTTTTCTTGAAACAAAATGTGTTCTCCAAAGTGAGTTCTTTCATAATGGTCATTTAAATGTTTTTCAAACCTTGAGTAGTTTTCGTGCAATATAGCGTGCAATATGTGCAATTTTAAAAAATTACAAAAACAAGTTTTTTTCAAAAAACGGCTCCAAATTTTTTCTTTAAACTTTTGGTAGGGATAGTGGTCAGAGTACGCTATCAGATGACATAAAAGCCATATTGTTCTAGAGATTTGTTTTTTCAAAAATTACAAAAATGTAATTTTTTTCACATGTTTCTCACGTCGATAATATTTACATTAGCGGCGATTTTTACTCATTATTTTATTTACGAGTACATGTGCTTTAAATAATGTCCAGTAAATTTCTCGAAAGCACAACCGTTTTCAGTGAAACGTAGCTCAAAATTGCGAAGTTTCAGAAACGCTCAAACGACATTTTCTCAGATATGGCTGCAAATTTTTTCTTCAAACTTTTGTAACGGAGAGTGCTAATTACACTCTTTAGTATAGCGTAAAATTGATTTTGAGTTATTTTATGTTTTTTCAAAAATTACGTAATTGTAATTTTTTTGAAAGATCTCTCACATCTTTAATATGCACATTACCAGCAATTTGTAAACATAATTATATTTATGAATGTAAGCGCTTTAAATAACTTCAAATAAAGTATTTTGAAAACCCAAACATTTTCATTGAAAATGATCTTCAAAGTTTGCATTTTTAGTAGCGCTAAAACGACATTTTCTCTTAAACGGCGCATCATTTTAAAAAAATGCCATTTATGACTAGGTTTTTGTGTTCTTTAATATTGTACAATTAATTTCTTCAATCAATTTAATATTCTACAATTAACAGTTTGCGGGGAAGTAAAAAGTAGACCACTTCACCTAACTCTCACTTTTACATTAATGTGTCCATTTTGATCTAAAGGTGTTTCATCTTTTTCCTGCTCCAAATCTTCCTAATTATGAACAAGTCGTGTATAGCAACAAGAGAAGCCACACTTTCACCAACACTGGGATATTAATACAATAAACTCTTGTTAGAACGATATCGCTTAACACGAATTTCGCTGTAACGCGAACAAAACTTCGATCCCGGAAAGTTACGGTAAACTGTAATACGAACATTTATAAAACTCGGATAACACGAATTTTTATAATAGGAACTCCGATAATTTCGGTCTCTTGGAATTCGTGTTAATGAGGGTTTAATAGATTTAGATAGATTGATTTAAACTGCAATTGGGCATAACCCGGTGGCAGCTATACAAAAACATAAATATACACAGTCTCTCAGTAACATAGAACTAATACCAATAATAATAATAATAAAAATAATAATAACAACAACAATAAGAATAAGGTAATATAACTAGCAAATTGTATACTAATTGTAGTAATAATAATAATAATAATAATGGTAAAATAATAAAAGTAATGTTAAAATAATGATAATAATATAAAAACTGACTTCATAAAACATTAAATTACATTAGAGAGAAAACACACACTCACTCACACTACACTAGTATCACACTGCACTTCACTTCACTAAGACCTGAAAACATTTCCTTCTTTATTTCTCTGCTATACACTGCACTACACCTCACTTCACAATAGAACACTTATGCATCGCTATATAACCCACTATTCTCCCTCATTTACTTAATAATACCCTAAATTAATTTCCTAAACTGTTGAACACTTTGAGGAAAGGGTTCAAAGGTTTTTGCAGGCAATCTATTCCATTCCGTCATCGTTCGATTTGTAAAAGAAAATTTCCCGACATCCGTTCTCTGCTGTCTTAAATTTATTTTGTGCCTGTGATCCACTCTACTGATGTATGTAGGAATACATAGCCGCCGATTAATTTCTTTCCAAGCTGGATGACCACTATAAGCTTTATACAAGGCACAGAGTCTTGCTACTGATCGCCTGTTTTTGAGTGAATCCCACCCTGCCGTTTTCTTGTCCCTGAAAGTA
This sequence comes from Acheta domesticus, assembly GCA_031308135.1. Classification (NCBI taxonomy): domain Eukaryota; kingdom Metazoa; phylum Arthropoda; class Insecta; order Orthoptera; family Gryllidae; genus Acheta; species Acheta domesticus. The sequence continues at coordinate 213,926,706 of JAHLJT010009436.1, read as the reverse complement.
AATTTAGCTGCCCTATGCTGAATCCTTTCCAAGTGTTTACACTGCATAATCTTGTGCGGATCCCAACAAATTGTTCCATATTCCATTATTGGACGAACAAGAGATAAATAAGCAAATTCCCTCGCGTTTGCCGTACTCTTTTTTAGGATGCGCATTACAAAGTGAAGAGATCTCCAGGCTTTCCCTACAACAAAATCTACGTGTTTTTTCCAACTTTATTTACTATCGAAATGAATTCCTAGGTACTTGCACGAGGAAACTCTCGGAATAATGTCATTATTTAAACGGTAATGTATTTCACTGTAATTATGACCCCTGCCAAAAGTGATGGATTTACTCTTAGAGCTATTTATGGACATTCCGTGTTTTTCCGCCCAGTAATATAACGCATCAAGATCCCGTTGCAGTATTTCTTCATCTCTTTTCGAATTAATACTACGATATATTATGCAATCGTCTGCAAATAGCCGAACATTTGAGGTTAATTGCGCCGGCAGATCATTGACGAAAGCTAGAAATAGAAGGGGTCCAATGACACTCCCCTGCGGTATTCCTGACGTAACGCTTGCCCCGGAAGATAACTCTTGCCCAATTCGGACTTTCTGTTTTCTATCTCGCAGAAACTCGCTAATCCACGCCACCACCCTGGGATCTATGCCTGAATTCATTAATTTCTGTACAAGCCGATCGTGAGGAACGACATCAAATGCTTTCGCAAAATCTATAACTACTGCGTCTACTCTCCCGCCCGCGTCAATTTCATCTGCTAGATCCTGAAATAGCGTGACTACCTGGCTTTCGCATGAATAACCACTCCTGAACCCGTGTTGCCCATCGTAGAGCCATTTTTTAATTTCCCATTCTTTCTTAATGTAACTCCCAACTAGATGCTCCATAAGCTTGCAGACCACTGACGTAAGACTTACCGGCCTATAATTGCATAATTTAGTTTTGTCACCACTTTTAAAAATTGGTACGACAAAGGCTAATTTCCAATCTTCAGGTACTTTTGAATTATTCAAAGACACGTGAAAAATTCTAATTAGGTACGGTAATATTGCCTTTCCTGCTAGTTTAATTAAATCCGTAGAAATGTCGTCTGGACCCCTTGACTTACCATTTTTCATAGACTTTACTTTATTCCATAGAACGTTTACTTCAATATTAAACTGATTCGCACCCGAAGGCCCTTGAATAAATGGATGGTCCGCACTATTTTTGAAAACCGAACTAAAATACTTATTAAATGCATCCGCTTTTGCCCGATTGTCAGTAATTAGCGTTTTCCATTTTCGCGAATAACTGGGATATCCTCTTTATTTCCTTTCCTTCTACGAACATATTTATAAAAACCTGTCCAGTTATTTCCCTTCCCATCAAGAATATTCTTTGAATATGCCTCCTGAGCAATTTTCTTTTCGCGCTCCAATTCTTTTGAATGATTTCGAAAAATATTGATATGCTCGCTACTGCGCTTTCTGTTCTTAAATGCCTTTCTCGTTGTCCTCTTCATTCTCCTAATTTTTGCATTGTAGTATTCTGGATCCGGATTATTTTTTAGAATTTTGCACGGAACAAACTTTTGCAAAGCTTCGTATATAATATCTTTGAACACGCCCCATATTTCTTCCATACCGCCCTCTGTTCTTAGAAAGCGGTCATATTGTTCTCTAAAGAAACCTTGAAGACCGCTTACATTTGCTTTCTTGTATTGCCGTACTTTCGTTCCTATTGTAATGCCTTTCCTTGAAAATATTTCCGTCTATGTCAAGAAGAACCGCTTTGTGGTCACTAATGCGGTCAACAACTTCACAAGATATGAAAAGTTCTTTCGGCCTAATTAGGTAGACATCCAAAATCGCATCCTGTCGCGTCCCGGTCCGAACAACCTGGGTAAAACCCCGGTCCCATACCATACCGTTAACCAGCGTCTGGACTTTCGCTTCGCTCACGGTTCCCTCCCAGTTTGCGCTCGGAAAATTTAAGTCGCCTCCAATAACAATAGGATGGCCATTTTCGTTTCCCGTTCTCTGAATGATGTCGTCTAAAATGTCATATCCATCGCTCGGAGGCCTATAGCATGCAATAATTTCTAAAACAGTTCCTGACGTAATAATTTCTATTCCCATTATTTCAAACTCTCCACTGACCCACTCTAATCTAATATTTATGTCCTCTTTGACGCAAATAAAGACTCCGCCCCCTCTACTATTTCTATCCCTCCTATGTATCTTGTAATGGGAATGAAAAATTTCAGAGATCCCGATTTCCTCAATTAGCCACGACTCAGTCCCTATCACTATGTCGGGATCGCAGGCATCAACTAGATTCCAAAACTCTATTTCTTTATTGATTATACTACGACAGTTCACCTGCAACAACCTAAGGAACCCTCTCCTCACCTGAAGGTGTTCTCGAAAGGGCGCGTCCCTCGAAGTCGCTGCCGCTGTCGTCGCCTCCGCCGCCGTCGTCTCCGCCCTCGTCGTCGCCGTCGTCATCGTCATCGCCGTATTCGTCATCGTCGTATCATGTGTTTACGAATAGCGGCACGCTTGCTGTGGCTGATGTGTCTTTTCTTGCTACTTCCCCTATCTTTTCAACTGTTTTACATGATTTTTATGTAGCGTATTGTACCTCATCATAACTTTCCACAGTCAAAATGTGAAGAAGACAGAGGTCCGATCCATAGTTTTCTACATGGAATGAGAGACTTGCACTCCAGACGCCAGTAGGATCTCGGGAACGGCAGGGGTCGCCAATTCCAGCCCACCGGTTGAGAAGCGGCCTCCTTCGGTCCCATCGCCTTGGTCACCCGCCTCGGGAAACAAATGCGTCCTTCTCCGCGATCCCGACCCGCCACAAGAGGGGAAACATTTCTCCAGAACGGTGGCCTGCACCCCAATCCTGCACCCGCTCCTTTCTCGTCCATTTACTGCCCCTTCTCTCTCTTTCTCTTTGTCATCTCATCCTTCCCTGCCTCTTTTGCTCCTTTTCCCGCTGCCCCCGGCTCTCTCAGTCCCAAGTTTCGTCCCTCTCTTCCCACGTCGCGCCTCTTTCGTCCCGCTTCACTACGCTCTTCGCCACCTCGCCCTGCCCCACCCCCTTCGGTGTAGTTCCGGCGCGCTCTTCTCGACGATCCGTTCCCTTCCCTCTTCTTCCCCTCTATCCGCCAGCGGATTCGATTCCCCGTCAGGAGATCGCATTTTGCAGCTTCCGATGATACTTCAAACGGTGGCCTTCAATTCCCGTTGGTTCATGAATTCGCACACGTATTCATGCGCATCCTTCTCGGTTGAAGAATTGGAAAACCACAAAAAACAAGGGGAATTTCTCTGAGTTAATTTGCCAATGATTAAGCTATTTGATTGTTTGGGTTTTGTTGCTTTTAAGGTTTCTGCAATATATAGTACTGCAAATTGTTGGTGTTTTTAAAATTTTCTAGTACAATAATTCATTTGGGATTCTTGAGAAGTACTTCTGATTTCTAGAATGAGTAATGAAACAAATTGATATGAACATTAAAAAACCTGATTCATTCAAACTTGTATCTACAGTCGATTAGAGAGTATTTTTTTACTTTCTCGTACTTACTAACGTAAGAAGAGAAAGTATTGTAATCGTGCGCCGGAAAACAGCGAATTTTAGTCCGAAAAACTCTCTGCCGTGTATTGGTAAAGTGGATAAATCCTCTTCCTGTCTATAGTAAATTACTTTCTCTTACACTGTGATGTAGCCAGAATCCATGTGTTATGGGTTCTTGATATCAAAAATCGATTGACGGCAAAACGTTTGTGTCTGTCCGTCCGTCCATCCGTCTGCGGTCAATGAAAAGACCTAACCCATTCAGCTGATTTTCTCCAAAATTGATATTTCCCGATCGGTCTGAATGAACTCGAAGATTTGAGTGCTGCAAACGAATATTTTGATTTTTGAGGGTACTTTATACGAAACCTCAAAAACATTTAAAAATTTTCTTAAAAATGACACACAGTTTTTTTATTAAACGTTGTAGTCAGCGTGAGAGACGCTTAAGAGAACTGGCGGAGATCTCATGTTCATGGAAATCCCTGATTTTTCGAAAACTGCAAAAGTGAAATTTTTGGCCTCTTCCTACAACTACAATTCTGAAGATAGAAATTTGTTTACTTACTAAAATCGGTTCTTAAAAGTCATATCTTGAAAAAAGATCATGCCTAACTTTTCTAAAATATGAGTAGTTTCATGTAATTTTGCCCGCAATATGGGCAATTTAAATTCCCCTCGCCCTGAAATTCTCTCCATTTTATAAAAAAATGTTCTCCTCGTATGTAAAAAAATGGTAAAAAATATGGTGCTAGTTCCTTTTTCGGCTAACTCTCCTATTTTTGAAAATTTCAAAAAGTTAACATTTCAAAACTACAAAATTAAACAGCTGTTTAAAAAAGGTCATGTAATATTTTGAGAAAACGAGTAGATTTCGCGCAATTTTTTTGGAATTTATGCAATTTCTAAAAAAAACTATTTTGTCAAAAATCGATCCAATTTTAGTTAATAAAATTTCTCCTCGTATGTAACCTAGAGACGATAAAAATAAGACACTAGTCTCATTTTCGGTAAACTGTTCGAATTTTCGAAAATTACAAAATTTGCAAAATGTTCGAAACTCACTACGATTCGATAGCGTAGAGGTAAGGCTAATAGCAAGTAAACTCGTAGGGCCTGAGTTTGAGTCTCAGTGAGTAAGCATTTTAGCTGTTTGAAAACACTTTTGCAGGTTTTTGTAGTGGTATAATAAAGCAAAGGAGTTAGAATTAATACGAGTAAGTATGTGCTGTTGTAGTACCATTAGTTTTATTTCGATATTTAATTCTTTGACTTACTGTGTCCAATTATATGTATATAAATAAGCAGCATTACTGCATCGCGCAGATGTGTGATTGGTTAATATAAAAATTAGTTCTAATACCGTATTTTATCCCTCGCACAATATTGGCCTCCTCCTCATCCGTCAATGGTAGCCTTTAAAAAGGAAGATGCAGGAAGTTTTCTCAATGGCATCCTAATTTGGATTAGCAGAGACCAATGGAAAGAAATTTGTCTTTCTATTAGTTCTCATAAACCTTCATTATAAATGGTACTTTTCTACATTCTGTAAGTCCTTAGAATCTATTTCTATTTGGTGTCGAGCATTTTAATATCCTCCAGTAATGATAGCGACATTAAGGGAAGGTGAAGCAAATGACAATTTTCACACGCAAGATAATTGAAACAGTAGATGTATTATCTTATTGGTCATAATTAAGTTATACCACATGCAACAGTGCAGAAAAACAGCGGGGCTGACTTGCACGATTCTAAGAAAGATGAAAGAAGTGATTCAAAAGTATCGCAAACGTGTCGCAGAGATCCAAGATGCTGCAAGTGTTTCGCAGGATGTAGCAGAGGTGTCACAGGGGGTACTGAGGGGTAGTAAATGGGCGTTGCCATGGAGCCAGAGGGGCGGGAAATAGACACGTGTAACAGGGAAGGGGACCGCACGTGGGGTGACACTGGAGGGGATGCTTAGGGGTGGGTATGGCGACGGTTCAAGCACTTCTAAGCGTCAGTGCGGACGCCAGCTCTTCAAAAGGAGTCCCGTTTCGAGCCTCTTTTTTTTCCGACAGCGTGAGTATTAAGATTGGAATACTTCGTAAATTACTGTTGGATTGCCCCTATAAATGGTAACGGCCGAAAGTGTATTCAGTGGAAACACCAAGAGGATCAAACTCATAGTCGTAACACATTTGAAATAACTGCGTGGGCGGCTCTGGGGTGGGTGGTGGGAGCAGAATTGAGACTCGAATGTAGAAGGCATGGTAAGCGGGGATGTAAAGTGCGCGGAACGGTTTCTGAATAATTACGAGTTAATGTTGAGGACGAACACGTATCAAGTGGGCCAGAATCTCGTTTTATATTTTTATATTTAAGGAATAGATGAACATCCTTTGTAGAAAAAGTGGATTTAAGATAGGGTAAACGGTACAGTGATTAGCCACTCCAACTATAATTGGAATTACCGCTTGTTCTAATACCATATTCTAATATTTTAGTTGTAAATGGGGCGAAAGGATACTTTCTGAGTATTATGCAATATTTACTTTGATCGCAAGAGTGCAACTATTCCCAATATGGCGGATATTTGTTAACAGTGCGGTATGTATTCATTGAACGTAACGATTTCTTAAGATTTTCTTTAGAAATATGATATCAAATAATGCTTTTGCTCATTACGGCGGTAACTAAATCACAAAGATATGTCAGAAAACACAAATCGTATTGAATGACAATAATATCAGCAAAAAATGAGAAGTATCGCTTTGCATATTTACAGACATAGGGGGGTGGCCAATGACTGTATCTTTGATAGTGCGTGAATTGTGTTATTGGCTACCCTGCTAGTGATTGTTGCCACAATGTTTTTAATCGCAGTTTAATATTATTTCACTCAAGTAAATCCTGTGTGGGCCTGAAATAAGAGATCTTCAATGCCTAAGAGATCTAAGCAGGAGTATGATGTAGGAGTCATGGCAAATGCCATCAAATGTGTTAAAAATAACGGAGATCTGTGCGTTCTGCTGCAAAATCATTCAATGTTCCCAGAACAAGATTGCAGTTTCGTTTAAATAATCCAGATTACAAAACAGCACTAGATCGTGTTACTGTTTTATCTAAAGAAGATGCCAGTCTAGTTAGGTGGATACTTGAACTAGCCAGGAAAGATTTTCCAAGGAAGAAGGAAGATCGATAGAGTAGCGTTCAATAATTTTTAGTTGCTAAACCAAGGCTCAATCCTTTCAACAACAACCGCCCAAGAGAAGGCTGGGTCAAGGCTGCTTTTTTTTTGTTTTTTTGGACACAGAGGCAAATAATGATTTGCAACACACTGAAAATCATTCCCATGAATTTCTTGTTTTAGATCTGCTATTTATGTCCAATTCTACATGAGTTGTAAAATTTTCAGTATTTTTTGTTGGAAATAATTTGATTTTTATGCGGTTAGGGTACTAAATGCCACATTTGACGTCTAAATTACAAAACAAAAATTCTTAAAACGTGTCCATTTCTGTTTTGTAATATTGTTGCCATTTCTGAGTGATATGGTGTATTTGTCTATTACGATATGGTAGTTCTGTTTCAAATATTCTCATGCCGGTAAAATAGGCACCTATGTATAGTTATGAGAATATGCTAGATTGTTTGTTCTGGAAACTACATTATTCATTTGGTGCAATGTAGTAAATAAAGCAAATAAATATCTTTGTCAATTAATACTTCCAAATGACATCCGTACGTCAAGGGCTTGAAAACTATTGTGCAAAATCTTTGGGGTCAAAAAAGACTCCCAATAGAATCCACGTAAGTATTGGAGAAACAGTGTCGAAGGATTAAGAAGACATTCCATAATCACTGCAGGGGCAAGTGAAACAGTGACAGACGCTTGCAGACAGAATATGCTCAGATTATATATATATATATATATATATATATATATATATATATATATATATATACATATTTTGACAGTAACATTTGCTGTAAATGGGTTGGGTTAAAAGGGTCTGCAAATGGCAATATACAGCCTTAGCAACGGCGACGTAGTGGTTGGCAAGGTCAATAAACTGCATTCAGGCCTTGAATAAGTGGGGGCGTTGGCTAGATAGAAATATAAGATAATTTGGGATTGGTCTAGAAAGGAATGACTAGATTTGATAAGAAATGGATGGATTGGCTTAGGGAGAATAGACTGTCGACTCCTGACGGAAGTTTGTCGTTTTGTTTAAAAAAATAAGAATGAAGGATGAATACCGAGGCGTTGAGAAGTAAAAACGGAGGAGTAAATGAATTCTGATAGAGGCCGTCGAGTGGTACAGATCGCTCGCGAGTTTAATATTAGGGGAGTGGGACTTGTAAGTTTGTCGTCAGAATCAATAGTTTTCGAACTCTGAAAGTTGATGTGCAGCAGTTAAATTCGCTTGGGACTTTGAAAGTTTTTTGTATTGCGGTTTTGAACTTTAATGTTTTACCACGTAGTTAGGGAGAACTAGGAACTGTGAATATTAAGAAAGAACCGGTAGATATTCGAGGCAGTGAGGGCTGGATTCGTCGGCGGCATCGCAAGATTACAAGAGAGAAGCTGGACTTGGGATTATCATCACTCAGGTGAGAAGATACTGCGGGGCGCCGTCGATCAAGATTACATGTAGATACGTACTGCAGTACAAAGGTTTTCTTTTAAAAGGAGGCCATGACCTAAAGGCAGAATAATTGTCCACAAAAGTCAATAAATTGTTAAATTTTCTTTCGGAAATGAAAAGATGATTTTCATTTAGTCAATCACAATTGATAAGTAGTTAGAGATATATTTAATCATTTCCTTTCAGATTCCTCGCCATACTGTATAGTTGGCAGATCAAATAATCGGCTATCTAGGCTATAGCGATTATCCATTACGTGACCCATTGACCCAGCTAGCCGGACGTTTATTTCGTTAAGATTAGCTGTGGAGGCAATGGTTGTAATTATTAATTATCGTAACCTGTTCCTGGCGCCCATAGTTTTCTATAAATTCGGAACGGGTCAAGAATATAACAGTCCTAAGGTAAATGATGTCATTTAAAACGGCGCGATCTCGTAATAATTTATGACGAGACATTGTTGGTATGTTTCAATATATGTGTGTGTGTATATATATATATATATATATATATATATATATATATATATATATATTGAAACATACCAACAATATGTGTATATATATATATATATAAAATAATCATGTTATATTAAATCTATATCTTAAAAGTTGTGTGTTTTCATGGGTAATACAATAATTAATTAAACATATCGTCATACCAGTTGCTTCTGTTCGAAATAATTCAGTAGCCAATCACTGTCATCATGTTGGCCAATCACTATAATTTCTGGCCAATAACTGACACATTTTTACTAAAAATTAATAAATAACGCAATGTTCATTTTCATATAGAAATTAGGAGTGGGATAAGAAAAAGGACCATTGGACAGTAGAAAGTCAGTAGCAAATTTTCAAAATTTTACATTTCAGATGGGTTAATGTTGTCACAACTTAAGTGACCAATCACTGCACGTTTACCCTAATTACTATTAAAATGTAATATGAACGATTGAACCTAAGTATGCAAAATGTGTGCTTGAAGGACGAGGTGGGTTGCGTAAGTTTCTGGCGCCACTAACTTCTATTTGTAATGCAAAGAAAAAAATCGTAGTCATCCTTTACTCCAATCCACTTTTCACTTATGTTTGGTAATATTTATTGGCTTGTTCGCAAAATTGTCAAAACCTCCTTTTTTCTCCTAGTACTCATCTGAAAAATTTCTTTCACGAAGGCCTTTCTTAATTTTTGTTAGGTAGTGGATGTTACTGGGTGGACAATCTGGTCTGTAGGCTGAATGTACCAATTCCCTTAAACCATAGTCCTTCACAACATTTATGCAATCTGGGCAGTAAACACAGGTGTACTGTCGTGAAAAAGCAAAGCACCCAGAGATATCAAGCATTGCCTCCTACTCTATAAAACTGAATGAGATATCGACAGCAAACTTATAGAACTACAACAATTAAAGATAAGACTATGTAGTATTGCTTTGATTGTTTTTCTATTTATGAGCGGTATCTTAGTGATTCCGGAAACTCACAGAACCGCCTCCTCACTTCTTGGGTAAGAATCTAGCATGCGGTGTATTTGAATGATAACCACCATTTGCGTAAGGCTGCTTTAATGTAAGAATTTAATGATGTTGCCCATTATGTAGTTTTGAATTTTTAACACCGCAAATTGAAAAACTGTTTCAGCCCAACTTGGTTGCCGTATTTGAGACAATACATATAAGGAAAACATCTCGTTTCATTGTATAATTTTGCGAACAAAGAAGCTTACAACCTAACAAAGAAGCTTAAAGAAAGACAACAAAAGTAAATTTGAACGTTGACAAATCAACGCGAGTACACAAGACTTTCATTCATCATAGTTGGGGAAAAACAAATATAAAAGTTTGTACGCCACTCGGTCGCGCACATTCCGAAGGAATGAAGAAGAACAAAAAAAACAGATGAAGAATCTTTTGAGAAAAAAACAACTAAACAACGGAAGAGAAAGTATCCTTATTCCATTAATGACTGTCTTCTGAGATTACTCGACAAAAGGTAAAAGAAGGTATGAATGGGAGCTGTGGAAGCGAGCAAGAAGCTGCAAACCGCAGTCGTAACAAACACATTACAAACAACTGCGCGTGGGCGTCGCTGGATGGCGCGGGAGCGGCCGGAGACAGCGCGAGGCGCGAGTGGGGGCTCGGAGCCAAAGCGGAGTTTGAGACGAGAGACGGTGGCGACGAGGAGACGGCGCAGCGGGTCGGTGGGAGAGGGAGAACGTGGGCGACGGCGGTGGCGAGATGAATGTGGTGACGGGATGGATTGATTGATGATTCCGGGCGCGTCAATTGCTAAGGCCATTTCAGAAAGTATAGTGCATGTTTTTCCTCCGGATGAGGTGGTAATCTTCCCCCGCTGGAAGGTGAGATCTAGCACCGAACTTGCTGGAATTTTCCCCAACCAGGTATCTTCCACCTGCGTGACATCACCCCAGATGGGACAAGCTCTAAGCTCCCGACTGGTCTTCCGACAAGTGTCGTAGGGTAGTGCAAGTTTGTTAAGCGTGTGTAAGTAAAAGGAAGAGGAAGGAATGATCGCGCGCGGTCCATGGCCAGTTTGTTAGTCCACTGTTTCGGCTATTGTCGGGTATTGATCGGAGAAACCACGGAAAATTACCAATCAGAGTAGCTTTTCGCTAGAGTGCTCCTCCAGACAGTGGCTAAATTCGACCTAGCTATCTAGCTAGTGTCGAAAATTCTGCGACCGACGGTATTCGAACACTAGAATCCCCCAGTCAGGGACATTTGAATGATATCAACTGATGCCTTGACATTTCTTTGCCGGTGGGTGACTGAGGAATATGGTGTTGGTGATGCAGATAATGGAGGTGCTGACGATGACAAAAACGTTTAAGGTTACTGTACTGGCTGTTTAGAGAGGAACGTTGAAGGCGGAGGCAGGGCAGTGAAGATGGCGGAGACACTGGCGAGGGTCCATGCAGAGACGATGGTATTTACGGGGCTGTTGATGATGCTATTGACTGAGGTGTTGACGATGTAGCGAAGGTGGTAATGGCAATGGGGCGTCGTTGGAGGTGATTTTGCGGAGCGGTGGTAGTGTCGGCGACAGAAATGGCTGTAGTGGGGTGAGGGGTGAGGAACAGGGAGGAAACGGGGCGTAGACACGACCAAAGGTACAACGAGGAGCGCAAATCGAAAGAAGAGCGTCCGGAGTCAGTAGCTGCTTGGCTGTCCGGGAGACGCCGCGTCCTAGACACAGGTGCCAACGTTTCGGCCACCATTCCGCGACCTTCTTCAGGGCGAAACGGGCCAAAGAGCATTTCGCCCTGAGCAAGGCCGCAGAATAGCGGTCGAAACGTTGGAACCTGTGTCGTCGGCACCAGCACTAGGTCGCGTCCTAGCCACAGGTGTCAACGTTTCGGCCACTATTCCGCGTCCTTCTTCAGGGCGAAACGGGCCTAATAGGGTTTCGCTCTGAGTAAGGCCGTAGAATGGCGACCGAAACGTTGGCACCTGTGCCTAGGGGCCCGTTTCACAGAAGTTACAAGCCCACAAGTTACAAGTGAATTCACTGTTAACTTGTGAGAACCGCGGGAATCGCGTTTCACAATCATTCACTTGTAACTACTAATAGTTACAAGTGAATGCCCAGTAGTTCACAAGTAAAATTCTACAAGGAACAAGTGTTCCAGAACCTACTAGTAGACTAGTACAACTGTAAATAAGTAGTAGTTTGTGAGAAGCGTACAGACACGTTAAAGATAAAACGATTTAAGATTACAAGTGACGATATTTTATATAATTGTGTTCTTAGGTACTTAGAATTAGGAAATAGCTGCTATATAGTGTTAGTGATAGTTTATTAAAGTTAAATAATGTTAAGATATAGATGAGGACATGTACATTATAAATGCGACAGTACTTAGGCGCAGGCGCAGGAAAGCGTATAAAAGAAGGATTAATATGGACTTTCCATCATTATGTGAATATTAATGAGAGGTTCCGCATGTCGCCTTCGAACATGCAGGAGCTCCTTGATCTAATTGGAGCGAACATTAGATGTGAAACGAGGAGAAGTGCTGCAATGTCGCCCAGAGAAAAACTGTGCGTCGCCTCGCACTGGCTTGGTACTAGAAGCCAATTCCATGCAGTGAACGATATGCGTAATGTGTCGAAAGCCAGTGGTTGCAAAGCTGTGAGAACAGTAGCAGACTGTATAAATTTCTCAATTTTTTCCTAGTATTGTGGACTGGCCACCAAATTGTGCCAATGTGGCCGTTGACTTCCATGCCATATCAGGGATGCCTCATGTGTGTGGGATAGTTGATGGGACACTTATAAATATTGATGCCCCACATACACATGAACAATTTGTCGACAGATATGGAAGGCATTCAATAAATGCAATGGTGGTATGTGGGCCACAACTGCAATTTTTTTATGTTTCAGCAAACTGACTAGGCAGCACATATGATGCACGTGTGCTGCGAAACAGTAGCCTGTGCCGTAGAATGGATGAGGGGTGGCGTCTTTTCCCCAATGCAGTGTTATTAGGGGATTCGGCATATGCCCTAAAGCCTTAACTGATTCCCCCTCAAACACGTCATGCAAATGACAGTGCTTGCACAATTCAACTCCGCTCACAGGAGAACTAGAAGTTTGGTGGAAAACTCATTGGGAATTTTAAAGGAAAAATTCCCATGCCTGAATTACCTTCGGGTAAATCCAGTACATGCAGCCAACATTTTTAAATGATGTGATGCACTTTGCAACTTTGCGAGAGACTCTGATGGGACAATTTATCAGCACGACAATGATGACATGGACGAGGAGGAGAAGCCAGAGGAAGAAGAGGAGGAGAAACAGGAAGAAGCAACACCCTCAGCAAGGAGATTATTAGATATACTCAACCATTTTCATTAAAAATATTTTTTAATATATTATTTACAATTCAGTAAATTACATTTTTTTAAATAAATAGGTTTTGCCCAAACTGTTTCAACTCCCATTTCTCCTTTCAGCTTCCTAATTTCTAATTTTAATTTATGATTCTGCAGTGATAAATTTTCGTTTTTTAACACTCCTCTCTCAGTTTTATTCCAGAGATGGGTATTCACGAGGTGTAGATATTTTCGCTTCTCCTCGAAATAATCGTCCTGAATGGAAGTATTTCTTCTTTCTGTAAATATTGAAACAAATTTAAATTAATTCACATAAAGTATCTGAAAATATATAAAATAATTACTGTTAGGTAGACACCAGTAAAGTCATTTACTTTGAGGGCATGCAGACAATGCTCAAATGTTCACCCAAAACAATGAATTTAAGCAAGAAAATAAAGTGTCTGTCTTTAATGCAAAGTAGTTTACAATTAAGTGATAAATTGCAAAGTAGTTTACAATTAAATGATAAATGTTAAGAAAATGAAGTCAGTTGGGCTGTCTACAAGGTAGTGTATAACATATATACGGTAAAAGTTCTTTTATCTTGCTTTTAGGATTGTGCAACTCTGCCTATTTGCATCATATCACGATCTTTCCTACTTACGAAATAAAAGGTAACTTTCCACTAATATTGTGAAAGAATTATAAAATTATTTTTCCTTACTTGATCCAAATGGAGAAAATTCAGAAACTATGGCCCGCTTCTTTGGAGTTTTTTTTGTTGTTTCTCGTTTTCTTCTGAAAGCAGAACAATAATCCTATAGGTCAACTTAAATACTACAAAATATATGCTTAAATGTAGGTTGTGTAATTTAATTAAAATTTGGGCATTTCCACATGGGGTGTTATGTACTCTATGTATACATTGTGTAAGATATTAAAACCAAATTACATACAATTCTGTCCACAAAAGAACAATTTATTTGCAAACAACACATTGCATTCTACTGACAAACTTATTTTTCACTGAAGCTTAGATCAAACATTAACCACATGCAAATGTGTTTTCTTTTTCTGTAATGAGTAGACTCTAGATGCGCTAATGATTCTGAGATGACACATTCTAGATGTTCAATAGGGATGCGAACTGGTTCTGAAACATCATGAGAGTTTGCAAGAACCTAGTAAAATTGCTTTGAATAAATTAGGAATACACATAGTCATTTGAAAATGTGAAACTCATTTACCCACATGCTCATCTCTGACATTTTCTTGCAATATGTCAATTGCGTCTTCATCTGTAAGAAAATGAAATGGTTACATTCGCTATGGAAATTCCAAATGATACAACATATTCTTGTATTTCAAAGTTTTCAATATGGCTACTGTGATTTACTTGTGCAATGTTAGTCATTCCTTTTCTTACCAAAATCAACATTAATAGCTGTTGCTCAACTTGTACTTTGTTGTGACACCGGTACTGGTCCTGTAAATTTGAACCAATATAAACTAACAATCTGTTCTACAAACATATATGTTTCTATATATCTATATGTCTATATATATATATATATAGAGAGAGAGAGAGAGAGAGAGAGAGAGAGAGATTGGAAAATTAATACAAATAGAACTGGCGTGGGTCTTCCCAAGTCTCTGATACACCCAGGCTTGAAACTGACGGGCTTTCACGCCCCACAATGTCAAGAACAACATAATCCATTTCCGTTAATTTTTTTCTATACCACCGGAGGCACCGGTTTTCCTGGCATTATCAATTTTAGCCTGAAATAAGAAAAAAGTAATTTTTTATAATTTCTCTTCCCATGGATTATCATTATCGTCTCCTGTATTATTTCAGTAGTATACCTTTGGGTTCCGGCTCTCACACGCAACCAATATTTATAAATAAGGGCTCAAAAGAAAGAGAATTTCACGGAGACTTGACGAATTCCACTTTCACTTTAAAAATATGGATGATTTCTTTTAAAAAACGCATCGAAATAGTCATGTAAAATGCAACCCGCATCACATGTCAACCTTTATCGGCAAATAACTCATTAACAAAGCGTTTTAGAGCCTTAAAATGTAAAATTTTGAGGCTAAAGGCCTCAAAGAAACGTTTCTTACACTATAATCTATAAGATGAGACATTCTCCAATCCATTCAATTAATTTTTCCGTTCCATACTATACTATCAAGGCCACCTCAATATTTCAGCCCTTCCTGCTGGTAGTAATTTTTGGGGCGACAGGCTTAGAAGGCTTAGATTCGACAATCTTTATTTACGCTTTCTGTTAACACCGTATTGAAATGGAAGATTGAAATATTTCTTCAAATGTTTTTTAAAGAAGTATGACTTGTTCCAAGAACATCTTTCTATAATGTTGAATAAACTTTAATTGAAAACTTGTTTCAAACATCAATTGCATTGTTATTTTGTTTGATATTCTGTAAGTACATTAGTAGTAAGTACATAGTTCCTCTCCTTTATGGAAAGGATAAACAAATGGAAAGGGAAAGGGTGGGATTTAACATGCGAGAGTTCTCGCTCGGGTACGCTAGTTACTATTATATCACTCGGTATGAAGTGCAACACTAGCTGTAATTGCTAAGAAAATCAAATAATTTAAGAGGATACATACAACATTGTACTTCAATTCACAGATAGATTGCATAGAATAAATGAAATTGGTCAATTTGTAATTAATATATAAGTTGTGAATTTATACAAATAATTAGTAACATATAATTAAATACATTAACATATTTTAGCATAAGAACTGATATATATATATATATATATATATATATATATATATATAAATAAACAAGATTATTTTTATGAACATTCAAGATCGAGAGGATGAAAATCAGGGGAAACCACATGATCACTACTTTACCCCTAAAAATAATCATTAATAATTAAAATGTTTCAGTTAATAGTAAATATTAATGATCAAGGGATTCATATTAACTATCACTGTGAGAACTATTGTAGGGAGAACTTATGAGTACTTGTGATGACTAGTACTAGTAACTTGTATAACTTGTAACTTGTAAAACAAGAAACTTTTTTCAAATTCTATACATTCCTTTTGAAACTTGTTAATAGTTCGTATGAAAACATTTCGATACAGGCCACATACAACGATGGTCATATTTTGAATAGTATAACTTACCATTGTTGCTCTTTTGAAGATAGGCCAAAACGTGTCTCGCACGTAAGTGCGATCCTTGCCCGCAGGAATAACTCCAAGCGACAATGCCGCCTCGTGGACCTCACTCCACTTTTCCAATTTGTGTCCCTTGGAGAGACTTTCGGAGGAGGCCCCAAACAAAATACCCTTATGTTCTGGGATTTTTTTGCAATATGAACATTTTGATGCCTCTGGATGACATTGGAAAGAAATTAAGAAGAAAAGTAAGAATTATATGTATAAAGTAAATAGAAGGAAAGTTCAAGAGAAATCGCTGGAAAATGGAGTTATTTTAAAATGAATGAATGAAGAAAATGTATCTAAAAAGAGAAGACCGAATTGAAGTAATCGAAAGCGTGAAAAGTAAAAAAGAAATAGAATTAATAGTAAAAATAAAGGCCAACAATACACGCACGCAAAACCAAACAACAAAAACGCGAGACGGACACGAAGACACAAAGGCAGACAGTCGACTCAATTCCAAGGAACGCGAAACGCGCATTTTATTTCAAATACAATTGCATTGTGGGTAATTCACTTGTGGACATTCCACAGGGCATTCACTAGTATCCACAAGTGATGCAAAATCTTTGTGAAACAGAACTTACGAGTACTTGTGATGACTAGTACTAGTAACTTGTGTAACTTGTAACTTGTAACCTTTGTGAAACGGGCCCTAGGACGCGACGTCCCCCGGACAGCCAAGCAGCTCCCGAATCAGAAGGCGAATTCAGACGGAGAGCGAACGGAGCAGAGGCGGTGACGAGGGCGAGCGCTGGGGGAGGGGCGAACAAGGCGCTGACTGAGCGACGGGCGCAGCGCCAGAGGGCAGTGGGAGGGAGCAGGGGCGAAGGAAGTCTGCGGGGGTGTCTGGGATGCGGGGGCGGGGGGCCCAGAGGGGTGGGTCAGGGATGCGGACTGAGCAAGGGGCGAGGAGACGGAGGGGGATTCGTGTGGCGCGGGGGCGGCACTGGGGGGTGGGATGGGGGGCTGGCCGAAGCGGTGTCTGGGAGCCGCTAACGATGACAGAGCGGATGCCCGGCGTCGGGGCCGCGTGGGACGGCGCCAGACGAGGGGGGCGGCGCGGCGGCGGGGGCGGCGGCGGGGGCGGGGAACCGGTTTTTGCACTAGCGTGTTAGCGCGCCGCCCGCCGGCCCACCCCCGCCCCATCCCGCCCGCCCCGTCCCTCCCCGCCCTGTCCCGCCCCGCCGGCAGAACTGCCCTGAAACTTAGCGCGTGGGCGCGTTAGGGTCGCCATGACGAGATTTTTCGCTCCGATCTTATTTTCTGCGAAACATTTAAGTGAAGCAAGCCTGGCGTATCGCGTCATTTATCTGGGAGAGTGTTTTACTGCGGCCTGACCCCGTAATGAGCAGCCCCGCCAAGTGGCTGCCTCGAGGCGTAGGTTGCAGCCGAGATGCAGGTTACTCCTTCCACCTACGCTGCTCGTTTCTCCTTTTTTCAACTCCTTCTCCGGTGTTCATTAAGTGTCATCTGGTCCATTCTATAATTAGCATTTTCCGACCTATTATGATCTCAATAGGTAAACTGCTGCTATTTAGGTCTTTCGAGTACTTGTTAGATTAGTGGAGACGTCCATCACAACTACTTGATAAATACTGTGTTGCATTCAAGTAGTTTTTAACCACGATTAATGGCAGCTTTCCTCTAAACTTTCATAGCTCAGGAAACACTTCTAAGTGAGTAAGAAATTGCGTAATATGAAATCGTGAAAGAGGTGTTAATGGTGTTATGGATCAAGGGAATTTCATACTCAATTGGAAGAAAGTCTTCATGCTTCTACCAATGAAAACACATAGTTCATTTTCATTTTTCCCCAATGTTGCAGTTGTTAGGAAGTGTATCTAATACGCCACTGGAAATCTACCGATCACCTTTTGATCCATGGTTTTAGTTATGTTCGTTTTGAAATGCTTCCAAATTTGATATACGGTAGTTCTATTTAAACAATTCCATCTAGCAACAATCTAAAATATTACTACGGCGACGAAGTTTCAGAATTTAGCTCATTGGTGCCATTAGATGTTATTTATTTATGTTTTGATGCGCGTTCTGACATGCCAGAAACAGGTATACTTTCCTTTCGCGGGGAAGTGTGCAAATAAATTGAAATATACCAACAATGTCTTGTCATAAATTATTACGAGATCGTGCCGTTTTAATTTGCATCATTTACCTTAGGACTGTTATATTCTTGACCCGTTCCGAATTTATAGAAAACTATGACCGCCAGGAACAGGTTACGATAATTGATAATTACAACCAATGCCTCCACAGCTAATCTTAACGAATGGATAAATGTCCGGCTAGCAGGGTCAATGGGTCACGTAATGGATAATCGCTATCGCCTAGATAGCCGATTATTTGATCTGCCAACTATACAGTATGGCGAGGAATCTGAAAGGAAATAATTATATATATCTCTAACTACTTATCAATTGTGATTGACTAAATGAAAATCATCTTTTCATTTCCAAAAGTAAATTTTACCATTTTTTGACTTGTATGGACAATTATTATGCCTTTAGGTCATGACCACGTTTAAAAGAAACCCTTTGTACTGCAGTACGTATCTAAACGTAATCTTGACCGACGGCGCCTCGCAGTATCTTCTCACTTGAGTGATGATAATCCCAAGTCCAGCCTCTCTCTTGTAATCTTACGAGGCTGCCGACGAATCCAGCCCTCACTGCCTCGAATATCTACCGGTTCACAGTTCCTAGTTCTCCCCAACTACGTGGTAAAACAGTAAAGTTCAATGTTCAAAATAAACACACCGCAATATAAAAAACTTTCAAAGTCCCAAGCGAATTTAAATGCTGCACATCAACTTTCAGAGTCCGAAAACCATTGATTCTGACGAGAAACTTACAAGTCCCACTCCCCTAATATTAAACTCGCGAGCGATCCGCACCAATCGACGGCCTCTATCAGAATGTCATTTACTTCTCCGTTTTTAGCCCTCCAAGCCTCGGTATCCATCCTTCATTCTTATTTGTTTAAACAAAACGACAAACTTCCGTCATGAGTAGACAGTCTATTCTCCCTTAGCCAATCCATCCATTTCTTATCAAATCAAGTAGCCACACTCTCGATAGTCATTCCTTTCTAAACCAATCCCAAAATATCTTATATTTCTGTCTAGCCAGCGCCCCCACATATTCAAGGCCTGAATGCAGTTTATTGACCTTGCCAACCGCTACGCCGGCGTTGCTAAGGTTGTATATTCCCATTTGCATACCCTTTGAACCCAACCGATTTACAGCAAATGTTACTGACTAAATATATGATATATTGGTATATCACAAAATCTATGTACGTTCTTATACACACTGAATACAAAACAAAATCATGAATTTTCTATACCTTGATATTTCAGTTTCTCAATGGGGCAGAACGATAATCGTGGTATAATACGAAAAAAGACAATGAATTTTTATCACAAAAATTAAACTCTTAAGAATAAGGGAAATTAATTGCGCACAGGAAAAAAGCAAAAAGGGTGTTGACTCGTTAGAAACATAATATGCTTGTTTTGTTAGCTGCTATGAAATAATTTTTAGTGAAACCTATTGTACTTCGTATTTCTGTTTATTAAAAATTATAAAATATATCTTTAGTATAAATCAATAATGGTCGCTAATGACCTTAGATGTTTTAAAGCCACCTACAACCAATCAATAAATAAAATCTTTTGTGAGGTTAAAAAAACGAGTCAGTTTAGGTTTAAAGGATTTTTAAAGGACGATTACTCAACTAAAATCTGATTTGAAAATGACGTAAGTGTAAAGCAAATTCCAAGAAGAAATTAGAATTTTTTTCTACAACAATAACTATTGTGTTTCAATAACTAGAATTCCTTGATATCTCATATTTCTTGATATTTACTATTTTGATTAACTTCCGCGTTAATGTACATCAAGATGTCAAATATTAAGAAACGAAGATGAAATATAAAATTTTAATTTCTGATTAGACCATTGGATTTCTGTAGTGCTATTTTACATTCAACTGCAGTATTAAGAGCATGAGTCGAAGAATTCGAATGTGTCCAGAGGGTTTGCAGGGGCTGAGTGTGAAGCAAGGCAAGGAAGTTCATTGCATATCGAACTATACTGAATTTCTTATATTTTGTTCATATACAAAATCTGTTTACAAGAGTGTGCGCCATGGTGTCGTAACCATAAACTTTTTGGTATCGCTAGCAAAACATGTAGTTCCTCAAAATCTCGACATTGATTTTTGCTTATCATACAAACTTGTATACTGCGTTTATTCTACGTATACGAGGAAGTAAAAATGAAGTAGTAAAAAAATGGAGGAGAAAAGCATGGAAATTATCTACTTGATTTGAACCTACAGCATTCGAAAATCCCTTTACGCTAATATAGTAAGACATTAAATTTAACTCTATGAATTCAGCGGCCTTAAACCGATGGTTCAAACCCCTAGGGATCCGTAAGCTTTATAAAAGTGATTGAAAATAATATTGTCCTGGCGAAACTTTAAGTCTCAAAAGTAAAAGCGATAGGTAACGAAATGTTACATTTTTAATTGAACATTTGAACGTTGAAAAATCTCGAAAATTTGGAAGCTGATGTGGTAACAATTCATATTCACATTTTCAAAAATGTAGTGGAGATATATGAAAAACAAATCAATTTACTCTTTGGGAAAGAAACGTTTTCATTTGAATACATGAGGTTCCAGGTTCACTTTGTTTTTAAACAATAATATTTTCCCTAATAGGGGACGACTTTTAGCCCAATGGTGATCAATAAATTTCTTGACATCCTCAATATACTATTGATCTTTTACGATACTTAGGCAGTTACAGAATTCACTTTAATTCAGAGAAATGGAATCAAACAGTAACTCAAAGATTATTCGGTCTAATAATTCCAACTAGTGAATATTCAGGGTAAATACCCAGTAAAAAGTCAATTTCACGCAAACACCTAACAAAACACATTACACGTTTTCGTCAAACGAGATTCCACCAGAGATGAATTACAAGCATTATGAAGTTAGTTGCTGAAAGGTAAGTGCTACTAACCACATCCCCTATGGACCATCTTTTTCTATTCCGCCACCCGACACCACATTCATCTCATTAAACCCTCCCCGTTTAAGAATAATGAGATTCATCGGCGCATCCGACTTCTCTCAGGAGGGGAAGTAGCGCGTCCCCGAGTTCCCGCCCGCCCCCGCCCCGCACCCGCCTACCCCGCTCACGCCCCGCCCCCACCCCACCCCCGCCCTGCCCCGCCCCCGCAGCGGGAGTCTCGCGGGCGCCCGGCGACGAGGAACGTCTTCTTCAAGTGGCCGTGACTCCCACCGCAGACTGATGCGCTGTTGTCGCACTTTTTATAGCCGATAGTCTGCATGCATGCGGAGATCTCTTTCTTTCTCCTTCTCTCTTTCTAAATTGGCCTCATTTTTAAGCGGCGGTGGCGGCGGCGGCGGGGAAGGAGGCCAGCATCGCCTTTACTTTCCGCTTTTTATCTACACTCGAAATTATTTCAATTTCCTTAAGACTACACCGCGCAGTTTCTTCTTTTCAACGTTTTCATTGCGTGCGGCGGTGGCGGTGGGGGCGAGGCAGGCGGTGGAGGCGTCTTCCCGATGATTCACGGGCACCTTCTGTGAGGCTTCTTCCGCGACTTGTCCCGCTGGGCGGTCCTGATTAATCTCGTTACGTGCGCTGCCATTCCGTTCATGGAGCGGCATCTGCCTCCTGGCGAGCGTAAGGAAGATCTCGGCCAACCTACTTCTGTCGACCAATGTACACCTCGCACCTCATGACAGACCTTGTTAAAAAAAGATGGTGTATAATTTTTCAGTGGATTTTGGTTTGGAATACAGAGTATGGTGGATTGGTTGGCGTTGGAGTCGGAGTGGTGGTGAAAGCTGATGGAAGGAGCGTGAATAATTGAAATAATCCGCTTCAAGCACACTAACTATATTGTAAATTCTTAGGAAATTAGCTGCACAACCAGAGGAGAATGGTATCACGAAAGTGCCAGCTTACTGTAATAGAACTACAAGATAAAATCACTGTTACTGAAAACATTGTTAATGTATATTCCAACGTCTTTTTCTTATTTATGAATGGTTTGGGACAGTAAAAAGATGAGATACCCTTCGACCAATATTAAGATTAATAGCCACGAACAGTGAGAGGCTTGCTGTGGCAGGTGTATCTTACCTTGTTATTGTGATAGATGACATTATCTCACAATTTGTTTATTACATTGCAGATCGTAGCAACGGGGACAGCATCTCCAGGTATTGTTGTGTTCCTGCGAAAAAATAAAATGATAACGCTGGTTGCTATGTATGATTAGATGGAAATATACGTTCATGTATTCGTAAGAAATAAAGTCTGTTCATCTACAAAAGTGTAACAGTCGATATTCTTAACATATTGCCACAAGGTTTTCAGTTGAGTTCGAGTGAGAAACGTGTCAATCCACACGAAAATAATTTAGAAATATAATCAAGTGAACATTTTTTGTTTAAGGAGTCTACGTGGGTTACATAAATGACATATGAAGGTCAATTAAGAACCATAAGTTGAATTATTTGAGTATCACACTGCAGGGGCAATAGATCTCAAAAGATACAAGTAAAAGTATAATAAAAATTAAAATGATTATAGTTATCAGTTTCAATGCCTGAAACCTTTAAATGTTAACATCCCAAAAGGAGTCTTCTCGTGGAGTTCGATGGAAAGTTCTCCGTCTAGCATTCTAGTTCTCAAGCCTTAAATGCGTTGATCCATCTCAGACATGTTTTTTTTGATGTTTTATGTAAAATATTAGAAAAAATTATTAAAACAACACACACACGAACACAGAGTTTTACTTGTTTTACTTTTAGTACATGCATAACTAGCTTGTTCGTATTTTGTACTCATATATTTGAATTTGAACAAGTTAGGCTGTCTGATATATTCATTAAGAAGTTTAAATGAGTTCCAACTGCATAATGTTAGACAGTCGAGGTTTTATTTAGGTTTAAAACATAGAAAAATAATATAGTAAAATAATAAAACAGATCTCTGTTTTATTATTTAACTTATTATTTTATTATTATAAAACAGATCCCTGTTTTATTATTTTACTATGTTTTAAACCTGAATAAAAACTTGACTGTCTAAAATTATGAAGTTGGAAATCATTTAAACTTCGTATTGTACTCATATAACTCAAACTACTTTTTATCCATACTGCAGTGTCATTTGACTTTGCAATAGTCCCTGAAAATAAGAAGTTATACCTCAGTATTGAAGAAAAGAAGCATTGATTAACATAATCAGAAAAATGTAATTGATAAATGAAAGTTAAACTAAAGATAAATGCATTGCCATTACAATAATAGTTATTGTCAGAATGAGACCGAGGAAGCGAAAGCGAGTCAACTTTAGTAAGGACATCAGCGAAACCAGAGCAAGGGGACGGTCAGTGTCAAGGAAGCACGGAAGATGACAAATGAGCCTCCATCCGAAGTAGGTCAAAGGGACGGAACAAGAGCAAGTATCGTAGCCTTGGAGAGAGCGAAGATGAAGTTAGTACGGAGTTATCTCAAAATCACCGCCAAAATCAGAGTTCCAGCTCAAAAATGCAGGTCACGTAGGAGAATCGCCTTAGAGATACTAGTAGTGAAACTTCCAAGAGAGAAATTCAAGGGAAACTCAAGCTAGAATTGGAGGAGCTGGCCAGGTGGAGGAACATTTTTTGGGTAGTCATCTCTTAATATAGCGTTTACACAGCAATTGTGATGTTCTAGATGTAACTGAGACAAAAACTATGATAAATACATAGTTGAGAAAAGCGCGGCGTTCTGAAACTTTTTCTACTCGTTTTGTTTTTACTCAACAATTACATAGACATTAAACTAGTGGTGCTACAATATGGCATAGACTTTCTCGTATTAGTATTCTATTTCCTTGGGTCTTCACTAGCTATTCGGAATTACCACAAACTCTTTCTTGACAGCTGACATCTTTCACCTCCAAAAGTACATTTTTTTTGTCATTTTCTTAATTTTTCGGTTTCCTATTGGTAGAACGGAAATATTAATTTTAGAATATTAAAGAACCCAAAAACCTAGTCATAAATGGCAATTTTCTTTTAAAAATTTGTGCCGTTTAAGAGAAAATGGCGTTTTTGCGCTACTAAAAATGCGAAATTTGAAGAACATTTTCACAGAAAATATTTGAGTTTTCAAAATACTTTATTTGAACTTATTTGAAGCACTTACACTTACAAAAATAATAATGTTTACAAATTGCTGGTAATGTGCATATTAAAGATGTGAGAGATCTTTAAACAAAATTACAATTATGTAATTTTTGAAAAAACAAAAAAATAACTCAAAATCAACTTTACCCTGTACTACAGAGTGTAATTAGCACTATCCGTTACAAAAGTTTCAAGAAAAAAATTGCTGCCATATATAAGAAAATGGCGTTTAAGCGTTTCTGAAAATTCGGAATTGAGCTGATTGAGCCTGATTCTGTACGGGAAGTTTCGAAAAATTTGAAGCGTTTTTGAGGAAATATCATTTTCAGCGTTTGTAAAAAAAAGGAATTCTGAGCCTATTTTTACACGTAAGTTTGGAGTTTTCGCGAAACATTTTATAATATCATTTGAGGATTTGTTCTCTGAAGTGAAATAATGTGTAAATTACTCCGGTAATGAAGGTATGAACGACTTGGGCGATAAATAACAAAACAACATAAATGACAATAATTAAAGAATTAAATGTGGAGAACCAATTGCATTAAAAGAAAAAATCCATGTTTTCAAGATTCATCTTTGAATATGTATTTCACTCTATTCTTACAAGAAAGTTGAATAAAAAATTTAGCCATTTTTGAGAAAATTTTGAAAAATGTCTTAGGAGCTTAATGTTCAGTATTCCCTAACGCTTGTACGTTCGTTTGTACAAGCAAGCAAACTTTAATTATATGTTCATTGCATATGCCTAAGTTAATTGTACAAGATTTCATTTTTTATTTATTCAACCACGAAAGCACATTGCCTACGTTGCCAATGATTCTTGCAATTCGCTACATCCTAGTATTGCTTCAGTACAGCAAGTGATCTGCGTGTAGCGTCAGTGGTATGTTATTAATCACGAGACTGCAGCGCAAGATGCGCTATCTCACCTGCTACTTAGACGAGGCGGCCGCCACGTGAGTCAGCCCCCACGAAGCTCGCTTGCCTGGGCGACCTTCAGCTTCTCATCAATGTGTAAATGCACAGGCTTTTGTAACAATCAGTGTAATAATTATGATTACAGTGTACAGACTACGTACAATCAGTGTAATAACCTATGACTACAACAGTCTCACTGTTCATCTGAATGCAGAGTCTCAATTTTACCGGTGGCGTGAAGAACTTTAATTTCAACAATTTTGGTAACTTAATTCAAAATATAACAGTTTCATGCTTATCTAACATAATGTCATTTAATTCTTGCAAGGCATTAGCATTACAAGTAATTTCACCAGCGTAATTTTCATGTATGACTTTGATTTGTTTATACACATTCATTATATATGACTCTCAATTCTTTTGGGGCGATTACAGCACCTGTAAGAACATTTTCAGGAATGTGGGACTGGTGACTCGTTATCAATTCATCATCAGTGCTCCTCCAATGTAAGTATCAATCAGAGGATGTAAGCTGCAGCACAATCCGCTTCGCCTGAAATAATATACATTTTGCTATTCACAACACGTGGTGCTCCCAACACCCCCAAAATTTGTTTTCCAAATCACAGATTTTTCAACCTGTGAATATTGACCGTGGAATATCCATTTTCGCAAAAATCCTACGAATAGTTTAGGGGCTAGTGTTGTTCACAGAAGGACCGGTGAACGGTCGGACGAACAGACGGACGGATCTTTTGAAAAAAACTAATTTTTCGATATCACGGGTCCCTAAAACGTCTATTTTTGTTGAAATCTCCGCATACAGGCACGTATGCGAGAAAGTATTAAGTGGATTATCTTTAAGGAATCTTAAGGAATATGTGCTCTTTTTAAATAAATGGCCACTTAATAAGGTCGCATTTCAATTATCAATCCTCAGGTGATCGAAAACGAGGCAAAGGGCCATTTGCGCCTCATGTATTGTAATTGTGTAACCACAGTCAATATTTTTCGTGGAAAGAGCTTCTAATTGTATTTATATTACCTATCATCATCTGCTTCAACAACATACCTTTACGTGGTACGCCTAAATTGCTTATAGAACATTCATGTGAAATCATCGTCTTCGTTTTCCAAACTAAAATAAGCGCCACGTAGGAAAACCCAAAGTGGCTAAGACGATTCCGAATGAGACACATTTAAAAAACGGTAACGTCCCTTATTGGAATGAGTGGTCGTTCAATGTCAGATCATTTAAGAATAAAAAATTAAATAAGAAGAAAGAAAACCTGCACATACGAGTACATTGCTCATACGTCACTAATAGTTTTTAACTGCACTTACATAAATAAATCAATTTATTCTTTATACATAAATAAAAGGGAATGTGCATATGTCTGTCGCATGTAGACATAAGAACTACTCAATCGATTTCGCTAAATTTTTCACGCTTTGTTCTAATAAGTATCGTCAGTGTTTAAAAATTGGACTTGTGGATGCGTTGTTTTTGCAAAGTTAATCGACAAGGTGGGCTCGACGCCGTTCCCAGAGAATCTTGCTTGAAGTGCGATCTATGGATATCTTTTTGAACTACACGCCTCGCTTCGATTCATAACATCGAATAACATCAAAGTTTCGATCTAGAAAACGGCAAGTCTAAACCAAAAGCTGGCAATGCACGACGTTATTCTAATATTTGATTTTTTAAGTGCAGGGTAATATAACAGTAAAGTGTAGTTAATACATATTTAATCTTCATAGAAAAATGATTTTGAACTTGGATTGTATATATTTAATGCACTGTGATAACAAAACATTGTCAGGTCCGCTAGTAAATAAATAAATAAAAGAATCAATCACTTACGTATCACTTATTCGATGTGTTGACTACGTCGTCTTCTTAAAACGATTTAAAGATAGTATCGTCACAGCACAGGAAAGGTGACTCATCTAAAACAAATACCATTTTGCATACATACGGTGTTATTCTGCATGGATCTATCTGTTTGGCGTTCAGAGAGAAGTATTTACTCTTTGTAAATACCGGCCGTCTGGTCGGTATTTACATCTATTTTTATGATACGGTCATCTATTTTTATGATATTCTCGCAAAAATATACCATTTTGTAAATACATTTCCTCACATAACTAAAAGCAACGCAATTTTGGGGATGTGTCTCTTTTCTATGTAACGACAATATGTTATCCCTTCACATCCTTAGTATTCTGAGAGGGATATGGTATGAAATAAAAACGAAACCAGTCGGAAGCGTTGTCTCTCCAGCAACTTTCACTGACAGGCTTTAGGGTTCAGGTCTCGACGTTGGCGGATTTCTGAAACTGATTCTCCGATCAATAACAGACGAAAGTCGAAGCAGTAACCTACCAAACGGGCGACGGTCCGTTCCTCCCTATCTTCACCGCTTACACACACTTACCCTTATAGAAATTACACTATCACAAAGGTCAGGCGGCCAGTCAAAAGCTTAGTGCCGGCTAGGGTGATATGCCGTTGGAGGAGATACCTTGAGTGAGAACTCCCCGGCAAGGTGACGTGTAGGTCGGCACTGGATTTCACCATCCATCGGGGAAGCACACCGCCGTATCTCGAGGCAAAACACTCGCTACTTCAACGGGCTTAATGACCATAGCAATCGACGTGCTCGGAAACGACAATCAATCGATCAAATATAAAGACAGACTGGGTACGCGCTGGTTGTCTTCACCCAGCGGAGGAAGCACAACGCCATATCTCGAGATAACGGTGTTCACTACACTAACAAAACTAATGACCATAACAACTTACGTGCCCGGAAACGTCAATCAATCGCCCAAACAAATAACAGAGCGGGCGCGTGAGGCGCAGGTCCGGGCATCACGTGGCGTTGCGCGCCGCGCGAGCGGGCGCCGTGCCGCGGCGCGGCGCGCGCCGTCGACGCCCCCGCCGCCAGGAAGTCGGTCCGCCCTCAGCATCGACCCCGGGCCGGGCGGGCCGGGCCGGGCCGGGCCGGGCCGGGCGGGCGCGCGCACCGCCGCCGCCGCCCCCGAAGACTAATGAGCAGACGCCGCGTGGCGCCCTAACGTCGTTCTGGCAACTTAACGCGGAGGGCGTCGTAATCGATACTTAAGGTGCCCTGAGCACCCTGCGAGCGGCACGAGGAATGGGACGAGTGGGGACGGTCGTCGCCGCTGCTGGAGGGGGGCGGAGGTGGCGGCGGACGACACGCCAAATTGAGTACATCGTTCAGGGGAATTTGTTGGGCTACTGTTTTCGGCCTGCGACATCGTGAATGTTTGGGTGGGAACTTAAATCTTTCGTACAACTGAATATTATATTTCTTTGACCGTGTAACAATTTTCGATAATTACTTTTTTTAAAACCTGTTGTCTCTAAAGCTTTCAAGAAATTGTCAAGTATAATGTGACTTTTCCAAAAAGAAAGTACTTTAATTAGGCTGTTAAAAGAATTATATAAAACGACAATGAAAATTATTTATAAATGGCCCATTTCCCAATCCATACATACTTGGTCCTTTCCTCGAACTCTACGTGAGGCTTCGTGAGGCCAAATACGAATAGATTCGCATTTTTTGTGAACTGTAACTATAATTGTTTGTACTAAATACAATTTTAACAGAAACAGCACTCCTCAACGTCTGGATGCTTTTAATACTAGATTTTAGAATCGAATTATTCTAAGACATTTTTTCTGCGTGGTCAAAATTCATACATAGTCAAAAAAATGTCAGAAACTAGAAAAAGACTGAAGCACGGCGCTTTTCAATACAACAGTGAAATTTAATGAAGTTAAATTTCGAATGTGTTGGTTCATTTAACCACCTCATTTTTTACATAAGTTTTCTTCTGAAAACAACAACAACAGTTTTTTCAGCTGTTAAACATCAAATCCTAATCTGAATTACTCTCAAGGGCACTCATTAAAAAGTGACTTCCCGAGATTAAGTCCAGATTTTTGATCGGTGGTTTTCATTCATTTACGTTGATTTTGGAACGTAGCACAAAACATGCCAATTTCTACGAACGGCAATTTTACATGCTTGTGCACAGTTTCTACTCCTATCGCACGCCTCCCAAGGTCAAACCGTGGCATTCTTCCTGAAGCGAATTTCGTGTCAGTGCATCTGAATGAGCGCCCGGCGCTGTATCGGCACCGCACGACGACAGTCGAATGCGGCCGCTGCGGTCGCGGTGAGGAGAGGGAACGGGGGTGGCAGAGTGGGAGGGATGAACCGCCATGTTATCGCCTCCCGCACACAAAGCGCGTTTTGTAAAATATTAATCGCGGCCGCCCTGTCGGCCGGCCGGCCGGCCGGCGGCCCTGTGGCGCTCCTGGCGGCGATAGTCGCAAGCGCCGCCTATCTTCACGGGCGACCGCGTGACGGACCCGGGGGAGGTGAGGGAGAGGACGGAGGACAGGTCAGGGCGTCGCGGAGGGCGGTGGGGAGCAGGAGCCGTCGCTGGACGGGCTGCCGGGCAACAAAGTTACCAAGCCAGGCTGTCACACGGAAGGGGATCCATGGGCAGGGGCGCCCAGAGAAAACCAGAGGCCTGGAGCAGTTGATCGAGGGGCCCTTCATTTCAAACAAAAAATGCCATCCTCTCTCAATTCAGAAACAAAATTCATTTCTCCGTGCATCAGAAATAATTTGTTTAAATTTGGATTGGAGATAAACATTTTTCATTTTTTTAATGAAGAGGAATTTGGGGCCCCAATTAAGTCGGGGCCAGGAGTACGTTGTTCTAGCTAACCCCTCTTCTGGTCTCCCATGTGCATGGGTATGACCAGAATTTGTGCTAGAGAGGAAAACTATGTTTGGGGAGGGAGGCAAGGCCGGATGCTTTGGGCTCCCAAACATAAAATCTTGATGGGGCACCCACCGGAAAAAAATCGTCCATATTTACTAAAAATTACTACTTATAATAAAATAACTTTTTGTACAAAAAAGTAAAATTAACAAGTTGCTGATGGAAGTTTTAAAGGTTTCTGATTAAAAATTAATTTACCGATAAAAAAATGTATGACATTTTGCGAATATTTTACGGATTTTTTCGGAGCGTGATGCCTTCCATGCCATGGAGGTCCACAAGCAACTGATTAAATTGCTCGTAAGTAAATCCTATCTGGGCAAGTTTATGAAAAGAGGTTTTCATTTTCCTACGTAAAGGTAAGCATAATTCAGAAGAGGACTTTCTGGATTTTTTTAATCAAGAGCATTATAGTTTGGCACATTAACAAGAGAATTTAAAACTGTTTTATGTGTCGCAATTTGCGTAGTTCAACAAAAGTTTTAACAATATTTAGGTTAGAATTTTAACTACATACTCATGGTATATTTAAAGTTAAAAATTTAATTCTTTGCCAAAATATTTCGTATTTTATTTCGTACTTTTATTTCATGATCTATGTTTCTAACCAGATATTTTGGCAAGGGTAGGATGGGGTAGAGACCATGTGCTCATACCTGCTCTACGCAATGTAGGTGTCTTTTAATTTTGATATGTATTTTTGTTTTTATGTATAAAATGGCAACGGTGAATATTAAGTTAAAATTATTTTAAGAATGAACTTACACCATGGCAATTTTTGTGAAGATCCCATGATATTATCGACTGGTAAATATCAATACCCAAGTTGCCAGTATCAAAGAAGAGTAAACCGATCATTCAAGTATCGGGAATCAAATCCATATTTTCATGTTACAGAGAAGGGGATAATGTATGTTTTCAACATCTATATATCAAGAAAGAAAATCTTGCTTATTTTGTAAATAATCTAAGAAAAGTTGACGGTTGGTTACCTCTTACAATATTTAAATAACATGTATGTACGTAATTTGGCGCAATAGCCTCTGACGAAGCCTGGGCCAACCAGCGGCGTCGTGGCCTTACGGCCGTGGGTTACGAGGTACGTATGGTTAGCACATAGACAATATTACGCCGTATTCTAATCTTCTCAACCTGAGAAGTGAGTTTTTCTTATCATCACACAGCAACATATACTGGAACAAAGCAAGGAAAATGCACACTATATTCTTGCCCGACCGGGAATTGAATCCGGAGTCACTTCATTGAAAGCGAACACGCTGACCAATGAGCTACCCGTGAGGACCTTCAATTAGCAATTTCTCGCAAGTTTGATATTGCCGGATAGGAATATCACTCCCAAAAATTTATATCAAATAGATTTAACCACAGAATTATCAAGATGGAACTCAGAGGACTGCCCATGATTTTTTTTGAGTTTTTTTGCGAAGCTGAAAATCATTGACGTAACACAAATCCCGAACTATTCACTCAAAACTTTGAGAATACATTTTCGATATTTGTAGCATTTAAAATGATTGATTTATTTTACTTGATTTATTTGATTTCATTTACTTTTGTCAAAGAACAGTAAAAACTACGAGACGTAAAGGGAAGAAGTACACTCTAAGATTGTTTTCTGGGGCTTCAGGATCTCTTCTTCTCCCTTTAAATGGTCGATTGATAAATGAAATTACCAGCACGCTAGCTTAGCAACATTTGAAAACTAGATATTTTCTATCCAGAGTTAAAGAAAACTAATTTGCTTCAGTGAACGAACTATAGATTTGATTTTTACTTTGTTGCCCTTACTTTGTAAGAGAGAAAGTATTTTAATCGTGCGCCGAGAAACAAGCAAATTTTCAATAGAGAAATTATTACTCACGGGACCTGGTATCAAAAAAGTGGTAAAAATCTTGTTTATACCTACAGTAAATTACTTTCTCTAGTATGTTGTGTAGACAGAATCCATGTTTTGTGGGGCCTTGGTACCGAAAAATCGATTGATTTCAACACGTCTGTCAGTCTGTGGTCAACGCTAGTGTCAACATGGAAGAAAATGTAGAGAACATGTGGAGAGAGCACAAGGGGAATGTCAGTGGAACATGTGGTTAGCTCTTAGAGAAAATGTTGGGGAACACGCAGGGCAACATGGGCCGAACATGTGGGGGATAAAACAGAGGAACATCTGAGGAGCAAATGGGCGCGAATTTCTTTTCGCAATTTCTTTACGCAGTATTCTACAGAATGAGACCCATTTGAACCTTTTTCATTTTTGAAATGTATCTCTTGCCACTCACGAGGGGCATATAATGTTGTTAAGGGGCTCTTCATTCTAAGTTGTGATTCAGTAAAAAGGTATTTTCATAGTTTTAACCAATGTTTTCTAACTTTGGATTGTTTGCACAGGTTCAGCTAGTGTCGCGTAATTCTGTTTGCAGGCGATTAATCTTGATGCAAGGAAAAAGTGAAATCCTGCCACGTCTTGGGTGGCGCTAAAGTGCGAATTCACAGCCTTAGAGAGGTCTTTCTTTTACGCCAGCGTGCTGTCTCGGTTACTGGCGATGGCAGTGATTCAACTGAAGTTCTACGCCAGGCCTGAAGAGCATTTTGCACTTCTGCTGACCTCGGGAGCCACGCGAGTGCCACACGCATGTCACTCGCGTGCCACTCGAGTGCAAATGCTCAAGGATAAGGAAGGATAAGGATAAAACTCATTCCAGGAGTGAGGACTCCCTATATCAGACCTGCACAACGCCTGCTCCCGCGGGCATTCTGCACTTGCGAGCCGGTCGTCTGCCCGTGGCAGCGCCGAAAGTGCAAGTAGTGGGGAGTAGGAAGCTTTGCGGGGAGGGGAGAAGTCTGACGTAGCACGACGCGTCGGGTAGATTGAATGCCTGGGCGTCTAATAATGATTCATGCTTCAAAATTAAATGCCCATTTGTTTAAATGGATAATGTCTAGTATTTCAAGTTACCAGGGTCATAATTCACTGTTTACGTTCTGTGCACTACTGCATATCCGCCTTGGTATCCACCACTGTATGTATTTTCATTTTCTAATTTTTTAAAGAAAATAACATGCTCATTGTGACTCTTAAGCAATATTTTAAAGCAATAGCTATAAAAACACTTAAGCAATATTTTAAAGCAATAGCTTTAAAATACATGCTTATATATAAGAAAAATATTATTTAATTCTAACACAAAATTACAATTTAATAATTGATTGTTCACCAGGAATATTATAATCTCCAAATCATAGAAAAATGAACAAAATCATGAGAGCAATCTCTCACATCAAGATTGACATAAAATAGAATATGTGACAATTCCAAGAAGGGTAATGTTTAATAGCACATTTGTGACCATTTTTCCCTATTATGAAACTGAATAAAAGAGATCAACGGGCAAACTTTTGTGACGATATGTTACGGACAATCATAAGATAATCATGGGTATTGGTTAAATAGAATGCAAAGAGCTTTATATTTTTATACGATCTCGTACACGACTGTACTCTCTTGTCAGAAATTAGAACAGAAAATAATCATGTTTTCTTAAGAACAATATGTTTTTGCTTTGAGAGAACCGTCTTATTCAAATAAACATAGTTAATAAAAAATAGTTTATTGCTGTCATCATCAAACAAAAACAATTCAGTATCAAAATTTTGTGTTTAGCACAACACTAAATTTGTGATTACATCGTAGCAAAGCGAATGACATTATAAGCTCTACAAGCAATTATAATTAATACTTGGTGTGGAAATCTAATACGTATAATTCGTTGTAGTTTCATATTTCGCCCTGTCATATACCGAGAACAAACATTTGCAATATAATACAAAAAACAGTCCTACTTGAACTGTATATGACCGTCATGTTCTTGCCCATTGCTCTTTAAATTCACGCGCTATCTTTCGAATTGCGCATTCTGATTGATGGTCCCCACTCCTAGATTGGGTCTCATCCCCACCCTTCATCGATTTTCTCATTTGCACCCGAGTTGCCCGCACGCAGCTCCTGAGGTCAGTGAAAGTACAAAATGCTGTGCAGGTCTGACCTATATGAATACGCATTTCAAACCGTGGCGCGTAAATTGGAAAGAGCAGTAGGTGAGAATACTGACGGACTGTTACATACAGTTCAAGTAATGTCTTTTGTATTATACTGGAAATGCTTCTTGTCGATACATGACAATGTGAAATATGAACCTCAAATAAATTAGACAAACATAGTTGATTTGTTCACTAAGTATTGCTTGATAATGTAATGCGCTTTGCTACGATATAATAACAAATTCAAAGTGGACCTAAAGAAAAAATTGTAATATTGCATCGTTTCTTGAAGATGATAGTAATAAATAATTTTTCATTAACTACGTGTAATTGTTTAAGACTGTTCAATCAAAGTAAAACAATATTTTTCTTAAACAATCATAATTACTTCTTTCTCTAATTTCTGATAACAGTACATTAAATATTTCCAATATAAAATCAACGAACATTATTTATCCTTGTAATCGATTACGACATAAAAAATATTAAGCCCTTTTCATTCTATTTAACAAGACCTGTACTAATCTCACGCCCTGATTGCCCTGACATATCGTCAGAAAAGTTTGCTCGTTAGTATCTCGTTTTGCTTTTGCTAATATTTGAAGATTATAACATTCCTGGTGAAAAATAAATTAAATTGTAAATTTTGTTAGTTAGAATTAAATAATAACTTTATAAAAAAAGCCACTGCTTTAAAATATTGTTTAAGAGTCAAAATGAGCATAAACTAAAAATATCAAAACAAGTAAAATATGGGAATACATATCAGTACATAGAAAATCATAAAGAGTGAATATATGCAAACTGACACACATTTATGCAAAAATTCCTGAAATAACGGAATGTGACAAGCACCGCGACAACATAATGTTATTTATTAAATCATACTATGAGTAACAAATTTCCACCATCATCAAAACTGATTTATCAAATCAAATGAAGTGGGTGATTGTGCTACCGACGTTTCGGCCTAAGTTATGCTGTGACCATCACCAGGGTAAATGAAAAAAAATACAATTAAATATATTAGATTCAGACAGATCGAATGGGAAAAATTGTCTGAATGGTTTAGGCGCTAGCGTCCGTCTGATCATAGTCAGACGGACGCACGAACGGAGTAATAGAGGTTTTGCTGTCAACTAGAGGTCTGCATTCTCCGCGATTTTTACCGACCAGCGCTCGCCCGCCTCTCTTCTCTCGAGACCACGCGCTCGACTGTCCTTCGCAGCCGGTTGCGACCTCCCGGGAGCCGGCGACCGCCCGAGACTCGGCCGGTCTCTGCAACCGGCCGAGACTCGACAACCGGCGGACCCCGTTCACGGGAACTGCGCCACGTAACAATCGGCCGACACGTCGCAGTAAATATCTAATGCCAAGTTTCAGGAAAAGGAAGGAGTATTGAATGGTTTTTAAAATAAATGACCAATAATTTCGTTTTTTCAAAATTTAAAATATAGACGAATTTTAATATTAATTTTCAAATAATAAATTTTAATATAAAAAAGAATAAAAAGCTTTACAAATCGACTTCTCGGACGCACTGGAGAACCTCAAGTGGATCTATTGCATTTCTGCCTGTGACTTCAAAGAAAAGGCATTCAAAAGTTTTAGAGATAAATTCCGTTCTTTATAATGACTAGGCATCGGATGTTTCGGAAAATGCCTATTTTATTCTAATGAACATAAAATCATTAATTTTCCTTCATTTTATATGGTGTAAATACAAATGCTCTGCTAAATTTAGATGCAAGTGCAATGAAATATATTAGTACCTTTCCCTTCCACTTTTGTATTTTTGTTTTCTTTTTCCAAATATTTTTGTTGTTGGTATTGTTGTAATTTTCAGGCATCTGAGACGCAGGTCTTAGTTTCTTAACCCGGCAGTAGGCGCGCGGTGTGCCTCAGTCACCCGAGCATTGTTTTGAGCTCATTGTTCTTTTAGTTTTATTTATAATCTTGCGAGCTTCTCAATACCTTTCGAGGAAAGCTTTGTGCACGTATCTCGACCCTTCTCTTTCAACTGCTTCCTGTCCTTTCCTGGAAATTTCGTCGCAAAGGCGATGGCGCGCTGCGTGGGAGCCACCGAGTCACCTCGCACAACCTTTGTTATCTCTTCCTGCCACGCTGAGCAATAGTTCACCCAAAGGAAAGGGGTCTCGTGGAGCTTCAATACTACTCCACAGAAGCCAATGATTCATAATTTCAGCTTTTACGATTTTTTAATTACAATTAATTGCTTATCTTGCATTGAAACGTAAAATAATGGAGTAATTGAAAAACATTGTACTCGTACATATAAAAATTTAAATGCATCATTTCGTGAATACATACTTTTGCCGAGTTTAAAATAATGTTAAACGTGTGTATATAATGGTAAATAATGTATTTTGAATTATTAAGTTGAATAGGCTGATGTGCCGTGACCGCTGTTCTTTGGCCGCCGACTGAGTCGACAAATACAGAGGCCATGGCGGCTTACATAAACTATTTCACAATAAATTAGTACGCCCAATGACAAGATGTTCTGACGCAAGGAAAATAGTACCCACCTCATTTTTGTTTAGCATATGCTTTTTTCTTATATACTCGTGAAATTATGACCAAATATTCATTGTATTTAATAAATATGCCTTATATTCGAGTTTGTAAGAAACTTCAATGACATTACAATTGGTACGCAACGAATTATCTTCCCTTAAGCACTATAAATATAGAAAAAAAATAAAAATTTATTTTCAGTCTTTGTTTGCCTTAATTCTTTCAAAAAATGTATTGTTTGTCTCTATAAAATTATTTCCAGTCAATCGATAAATTGTTACTTTTCAACAAATTAATCGTTTATTTGAAATTGTATTTTCTTTCGATTACAATGAATTGAAAGTGTTGCGATCACTACATGCGGCGACCTTATATCCCGTACATGCATTGAGGGGCGAAGCTACTGTGCAGTCCGGCGCTTGGCCGAGCGGCCGAGCGCTCGGCGACTCCTGAGTCTCGGCGGGAGCCGCAAGGCGGCCGGTCGAAATGTCCGTTAAACAGCTATCTCTTCCCCCCCAAGCAAGGTCCCCCTCCCTTCGCCGAGCGTCGGCGCGGAGCCCGAGAGTCTCGAGCGGTTGTTTTCGCCTGATTGCAGACCTCTACTGTCAACCAATTTATCGGTACTGAGGACCCCACAAAAGTGGATTCTGACTAAACAACGGGTTTGGGGAAATAATTCAATACATAGAGGAAAAAGATTTACCCATTTTCGATTTCAGGAGTAGACAATTCGAGTTTTTCAGACAAAGTATCGCAATTGTCCGCTGCATCTTTACAATACTTTCTATTTTCTTATAAATACCTAGTATGACGAGAAAGGGAACAGCAGCAAAAAAAAAACCGGAATCTCATCTCCAAACCGATCCTTCTCACGACTTATAGTTCTCAAACCTGGGTTTAGAGTTTGAGGACATGCAAGGTTATGTTGTCTCACTTCAAGTTTGGGAGAATGCCTATTGGTGAAGGTAAAATGTTCACAACTGAGGGAGGGCGGAGGGCTGTGTGTGAGCCGTGCTAATATCTGAACGTAAGTCAGGGAAGCGACTTACGTCTTTATGTTATCCAATTCTATGAATCGCAACTGTGGTTTTCCTTTGCTTTTCACATATAAAAGTAGGTAGGAAAAGTTGTTGTAGTAAAAGTTGCTAACAAGTAAAGAATGAATGATGAACATGACTCGGATTCTCATGACCTAACAATTCTTTAAAAATGACCTATAAAATGACTTACAAATAAGAGGAAATGACCTATATAACGACAAAAATAAGGGAGAAGTTATCAAGTTTAAAAATAAGTACTTAAAACTGTATATGGAAATGTTTATTTATTCAATGAATTTTACAATTTTAAATAAAATTTATTTATAAAATATATTCCATATAAGACTATATTTTAGGGACAAATGCAATCCTTATCTTCGATCTTCCAACAGTCAGTTTTAAAAGGACAAGGAAATTACCGAAATTTCGTGTAAGTTTGAGACTTTGAAAAACAGTCCACTGCAGTAGTGAATTTCGTCATGTACTGAGGATACAATAAAAACTTTGTTTTAGTGTGTCATTGTAAATTCATTAAACATTAGACTAACAAAAAAACGAAAAGGTAACACAATGCCTCAAAATTACAGAAATGACGCAAAGGCAAAAAAATAATCTAAAAATTGAATAGCAAAAATGACAAAAATTACCCAATAACCATTCATTTCTATCACCTATGTGTCGTGAAAAGCATTGATTTACAAGTTTCTATGCCTAGAATGCAGCAATAACTAGTGGTGCTACAGAATGGCATAGACTTTCCCGTATTAGTTTTCTATTTTCTTGGGTCTTCGCTAGCTATTCGGAATTGCCACATACTCTTTCTTACCAGCTACCATCTATCACCGCCAAAAGTACATATTTTTGTAATTTTCTTAATTTTTCAGTTTCC
The DNA here is from genome assembly GCA_031308135.1 of Acheta domesticus. Taxonomy (NCBI): domain Eukaryota; kingdom Metazoa; phylum Arthropoda; class Insecta; order Orthoptera; family Gryllidae; genus Acheta; species Acheta domesticus. The sequence continues at coordinate 213,887,923 of JAHLJT010009436.1, read as the reverse complement.
TATTGGTAGAATGGAAATATTAATTTTAGAATATTCAAGAACACAAAAACCTAGCCGTAAATGGCAATTTTCTTTTAAAAATTGTGTGCCGTTTAAGAGAAAATGGCGTTTTAGCGCTAATAAAAATGCAAAATTTGAAGCTCATTTTCACAGAAAAGTTTTGAGTTTTCAAAATACTTTATTTGAAGTTATTTGAAGCACTTACACTCACAAATATAATCATCTTTACAAATTGCGGATAATGTGCATATTAAAGATGTGAGAGATCTTTCAAAAAATTTACATTTATATAATTTTTGAAAAAACAAAAAAAACTCAAAATAAACTTCACGTCATATTAAAGAGTGTATTCATCACTATCTGTTACAAAAGTTTCAAGAAAAAATTTGCAGCCATATATGAGAAAATGGCGTTTGACCATTTCTGAAATTGCCGAAATTTGAGCTACGTTTCACAGAAAACGGTAGTGTTTTCGAGAAACTTTACTTGACATTATTTAAAGCATATATACTCATAAATATAATAATGTGAAAAAATTCGCCGATAATGTAAATATTAATGACGTGAGAGACAAGTAAAAAATTTAAATTTTTGTAATTTTTGAAAAAACCAACCGATAGACCAGTATGGCTTTTATGTCATCTGATAGAGTACATTTACCACTATTCCTACCAAAAGTTAAAAAAATGTGGAGCTGTTTTTGAGAAAAACTTGTTTTTGTAATTTTTTAATGTTGCACATATTGCACGCAATATTGCAGGAAAACTACTAAAATTTTGAGAAACATTTACATGAACTTTATGAAAGAACTCAATATGCAAAACACATTTTATTTTAAGAAAAAATCTCTATCTTCAATTTTGTAGCTGGAGAAAGACGCCGAAAAAAATTCCAACTTTCAAAATTTTCGAAAACTCAGAGTTATCCGTGAAAATCGGACCTATTCCATGTTAAGAAGTGTATTTTACTCTATTCATACAAGAAATGTAAAGAAAAAATTTGGAGCCGTTTTTGAGAAAATTTTGAAAATCCCCGGGGGGCTTCATATATAGTAGCCCCAAATTTTGAAGAATCTTTTTCAAAATCTCAAAGCTTTGACTAGAAGCAGATCGACTAGGGAATATCCATTTTGGAAGAAATCGTACTTATGGTTTAGGCGCTAGCAGTGTTCACAGACGGACAGACAGACGGACGGACAGACAGACGGACGGACGGACAGACGGACGGACAGACGGACGGACAGACGGACGGACAGACGGACGGACAGACGGACGGACAGACGGACGGACAGACGGACGTTTTCCTTTCAATTGGGTTTTCGGTAACAAGGACCTATAAAACAGGGTTTCTGCCTACACCACGTGTTAGGGGATTTTTTTTCTTAATTTAACAACTGGTTTTATCCACTTATTCGTTTTCACGGCCCGGCAATTAATTTTTTTCCGCCGTAAATTGGCCATTTTTTCGCGCAGCATTACATTACTTTCCCTATACTACGTATATCACTCCGTGTATACGTACGTATACGGGAAAGTAAAAAGATGACATGTCATCTGAATCCGAGCCCTGAAAATGAAATATGAAAATGACTGTGGATGTGATGATGGTGAAGTTGGGAGGCGTAGTGAGATTAAAAAGCAACCGCGTGATTACATGAAAGCACTTACACGAGCCACGCGGAGATTAAACACGCTATCTCATGCATCGCATACTAAGATTCTACTAGAACCCCATTCACTAACGAGGCGTGCTTAGACAAGAATATGACGTTCCAGAACGACAAATGAAACAAGCATGTGATGCGCTAATTAATAGACTAGAGTCTTACATAAACTATTATGAATTTGTAACTGTGATTCCGTAGCACACCGTATAAAACAGAAACCATTGAACTAAACCACAGAAAATAAATTTGTGCGGCTCAAGTTCATTTGGAAGTCTCCCAAATACTCCCGTCGTCCTTCTTCTCAGCTTTTCTTGACACAAGTAACAGTTGTCCAACGTTTGCGTCTGAATATTGAGAGGCAAATAAGCGATTGTGTCCGCGGAGTAGAGGCAATAGCAGTGGTGTCAAGGTCTTCTGCTGGTATCAGTGGCACGGGTCGTGGCACTTCTGCATGCCACGAGCTTCTCTGCGCAACTAGAGTCGGGAAAGGGAACTATTAATAGCAACCCCGCCGTTTTACATAGGGATGGCGTTGTCTCTGGTGGCGGGGTAATGAAAACTGCGTGGAGGGACGATTTCGTCGTGGCACTCGTGCTATGGGCTCCCGCTCGTGGTATCGACCTTGACAACACTGGGGTATAGAGAGTGGAAACGAACCGCCTAATTCGTACATTGGGAGCGTAGGCTTCTGCAGCCGGAGTCAGTATGCTCTCGTCTGTCTGGGAGACGACGCGTCCTGGGCACAGATGCTAACGTTTAGGCCGCCATTCCGCGGCCTTCCTAAAAGTGAAATGGGCCAAACAGCATTTCGCCCTGAAGAAGGTCGCAGAATGGCGGCCGAAACGTTGGCACCAGCGCCTAGGACGCGGCGTCTCCCGGACAGCCAAGCAGCTAACTCCTAAATGCATTGTCCCCCCTATACTAGCTGAACATCGAAGCGAGACTTTCGAATGGCAAAGGTCGCGTCGAGGGCACCGAGGACCGCGCTGGGGTCGCACAACATCAACAGCGCTGTTGGAAGCCACTCTTGTACGGAAAAGCCCAAAACGAAAATAACGCTCCTCCATCAGCAGTTTCTTGGGGGTAAACTTCTCTCCTAACAACGCGAATAATTTCCGACTTTCCTTAGGGACTCACTTTGCTTTAATTAGTACGGAAGAGGAAGCGGCGGCGCAAGACGAGGAGGGGGAAGCGGGCAGCGGAGGCGCTTGCGGTAACAAGCACAGCGCTAAGGAGGGGAAGGAGAAGGAGGAGGAGGAGGAGAAGAAGAAAAACCGGAGGCAAAGAAGGTGACAGCAACGCTGCTGACCGCTGCACATCGGCGCGAGAAGCACGGGCCCGTGCGCGTGGAGGGAAGAGGATAATCGAGGCAATAAGAAAAGCCGGCCCGGCGCAGGTGGTGTGATGGAGTGACGCATCAGCTAAGAGGCGTGGGCTGCGGAGGGGGGCGGGGCGGAGTGCGGCTGCTGCGACAGTGGCGAGGGAGGACGGAGGGTTGGGGGCGGCGGCGGGGAAGCGGCGCGAAGCAGCATAGGACGCGCTGCCGCCTTAGCGGGCCCGACGCCGGAGCAATCTCGTCGGTGCATAATTCACCAGCAGCGGCTGGCGCAGCGCGGGGGCGGGGGTGAGGCGGAGCGGGGCAGGCTGGGACAGGGCAGGACGGGGCGGGGCAGCATTGGGGCGCGGGTGGAGCGGGGGGTGGAGCGGGGCGGGACGGTGGTGAGGCGAGGCAGACCGGGTCGGGGTGGTGCAGTACAGTGGTGGGGCAGGGCGGGGCGGGGCGGGGCGGGGCGGGCGGGGCAGGACGGGGGCGGGGCGGCGCAGTGCGGGGGCGCGGGCTTAGCGGGAGGCGGAACGGGGCGGGACGGTGGTGAGGCGGGGCAGACCGGGTCGAAGTAGTGCAGTGCGGGGGCGGGGCAGGCCGGGGCGGGACGTGGCGCGGGCATTGCGCGGGACCGAGGTGGCATAGTGCGGGGCGAGAAGCGGCGTGGCGGGGCGCGAAGGGCAGCGGTGGCGGGGCGAGGCTCGAGAGTCCGGAGACAAACGGGAAAGCGCAGGGTGAGACGAAGCGGGGGACATCAGGACAAGGATGAAGGAGGGAGGAAGTGATTAAGTGTCGAGGTCAGGGACGCATCTTCGGAGTCGGAAGTGCAGTGGAATGTGGGGGAGTTGAAGAAACGCAGAAGCGATCGTAACGAAGGACGGGAGAACGAAGTTTGGTGTGGAGCAAGGGGAGCCCATGTGGCAATGACGCTAAAGAGGAGACAGATTGTGAGGGGGGTTGGGAGGGGCATGGGAAGGGCATGTGAAGGGAATGGGGCCTGCTCAGGAGAGTGATGAAGTAGGAAAAGTAGGTATCTCTAGCTGAAATTTTACTGACGAATTTGAAGATGGTTGTTTCCTCTCCAATTTCGCGTAAGATTGCTTAAATAGTACTTTCTTTGACCTTTTAGATATTTAATGCAATTATTTTATCAGGAACTGCGTTCGAATTTAAACGTTGTAAGAAGGAGTAAAAAAATACTTCTTACTGCAACCTGTTGGTTCTAAGTTGAAGATGGCAGGGTGCAGTGATGAAAAGTGATCGTTTGACATTAACAGTTGTGAAAATACAATTCCGGCGAAAGGATAAGGCCACACCCTGAAAAGTGTATTTTGACTATAAGCCTTATATTAACCCCCTTTCAATGTCTCACATATATAAACGAAGAAAACTGAATATTACGGCACAAACAGATACTTTTATTTAGGAAAGATGCAATATTTTTGAGGGGGGAAATATTGATATCCATCAATTAGGGCTACATCTGAGATAAAGCGTGCAGTCGTTTATTAAGAAGTTAAAAGCTGGCTATTGTTAGTTTGAGAATTGAGAAAATGACAGCCGGGAGAATCAATTCAAATTCAAGTTGGATCGTGTTCATCATTTATGTTTACGCCGCCGTGTACCGTGGCTATCATTTTGAACAAAACTCGATATTCTGTACGTGCATTTAAAATATTTATTGAATAGAACCTGCAAATACTTGATACTATTAAGTATTCTAGTGTAAGCAACGCGATGCTTTCCAGAATATTACTCGACTGTTTCACCGTTTACGCGGAGAAACGAGGAAATGCCTGCGCAGAAGGTGACGCCGCTGTCTGCAATGTCGTTGCGGCCGGTTTGAATTTCGCGCCCCGGAAGTGATTTTCAAACTCAATTTTCTCAAAGACAAAATTTTTTTCGGAAAAACTGGACCTGCCATTCTTCATGTCTGGCAACACAGAATTTGCGGTATTTTTTTGTAACGGGAGCTTCTGGACACCCTGTATATCAGAAGATTATACAAAGTTGATTTATTTAGGAAAGAAAGAAATAATGAGGATATGAGGACCATACATTGGAAAAGATAGGGAATTATTTAGAAGATAAATATTGGTTGATAAAAGAAGAAGGGTCACCCAGAATTTATGAAGAAGAGAAGGAAATTGGGAACAAGTTTTGGAGAGATGTTTGGTCGAAGGAGGAGAGAATCATGGAGGAAGGTGGGGTGTACAAGAGAAAAAATCAAAGCATTTTCGCAAAAACGCGAAGAAGTCTTAATTATAATGGAAAGTGTAGAAGACTGATAATGATGTGATGATTTTAATGTAAATGCAAACCACGTGGCACATTCGTGTAGAAAATACAGTTGAAAATAAACATTATTATACTGCCTCCTACCACCATCATTACTACGACCACTATCACTATTAACACCACTATCACTATCACGACTACCACTATTACTACTCCCACCACCTCTGCTACTACCACCACCTCTTGTACTACCACTACCACCACTACTTCTACTATCACGATCGCTACCGCACTACCAATACCGCTACAACTTCTAGTAATCTACTACTATTAGCATTACTACTACTATAGTTACTACTACTACTACTCGTATTACTACTATTACCACCACTATTAGTATTACTACTACTACTACTAACACTAGTATCCCAAGGGTAAAGAAACTAGAAGAGCAGATCTCAGCAAAGTGTTGGATCAGATAGCTAATGTAATGCAGGGTACGGTAGTTGTAGACAACATGTTCCTCATAATCATGTATCATCAAGTAATCATCACAAGCGACCATTACTCTTCCCTAGGGGTCGGCAAAGAACGCCAATGTGAAGAGTACAAGTCGCAACTTAAATTGTTCAGCCCACACTCTTATTAGCCTAATCATCCGAGATCTTCAATAGAATGCATTTTCAACTCCTAATGGTTTCAGAGAACATAGAAGGAGAAGACTGGGAGATGTTTGCATCAAGAATTCGATTACCTACATATTTTCCTCCAAATCTCGACATTGCAGGTAACAAACACGAAAAACTAGGACATGTACCTTACGTTCGCGAGAAAGTATTACTGCTCCGGATGAAAGTACCAAATGCACATTGAAAAGCATAATTGGTTTCACTTTTTTCTCATTTCAATGTTTAATTGCAATAAAAACTGTGAATTACTCATTTTCAACCATCGTATTGAAAACTAACGGTGCTAAAACAGCACATACATTCTCTCCCGTATTTACAAGCAACATTGCGTGAAAAGTACGCGAAATTACGTAAAATTACACGAATACCAACGATGCACGATGCATATTTTAGCCGTAAATAAAACTATTAGTTTATATTAATGCAAAAGAAATGGCAGCAGTCATTATGACCTGTTATCAGTGCGTCCTTACAACAATGGGTTACAAGCAACAATGAACGGAAATAAGTATGGGATACACATTTTGCTAATTAGCATTGTTGATACTGCTAGAAAGAAAATGAAAATAGAAAAATATAATAATTAAATATAATATTTTATCTACATAAAAATTATTCAGTTTTTACAAGCATTACTTTTTATTTCCACATCTTATTAAGCAAAGCCAAATCATCTATTTCTTTTCACATTTAACTCAATTAAATGACGCAATTTAAAATAGGTTTTAAATAATTTCTAAAAGATTAATTTTAAAACTTGTGACAAAACCTCGAAGAAGAAACGAACAAACACATATGAAATATAGTACCAATTATAACGTACGTAGCATCCAACTGCTTATCATCTGTATTAATTTTAATTTCAGGGAGCGCAGTCGACTTTTTGTTGCCAAAATACTCAAAAAATACTCACATTTTCGTAAAATTTAAAATGATTTTATTTGAAGATCTGTTTTTGATGAACATATTTCGTTAAGAAAAAAATGCCTCTTCATAATTGTAGTTGAAGAAGACGCCGAAAAAATTTTGATTTTTTTCTATTTTCGAAAAATTACAGTTTTCAACCAAAATAAGACCTGAGCCATTCCTTTAAACATTCTTTACACTATCTAACAACAAAATTTAATAAACAATTTTGGCGCCAATTTTTAAAGGTTGAAAATGTCCCAAGGGCTTAATGTAAAAAAAATTAAAATATTGGTTTCAAATTCAAGGGACCACGAAACCAGACAGATCGGTCGGGGAATATAAGTTTTGGAGAAAATCGGCTGAACGGTTTAGTCGCCAGCGTTTTTCACAGACAGGTGAACAGACGGACAGACTTTTTGCCGTCAATCGATTTTTCAGTATCAAGGACCCATAAAACATGGATTCTGGCTACACCACGTGTTACAGAATTTTTTTTCTAAATTTAGCAATTGGATTTATCTACTTTTTCGTTACTAGGGCCCTGTAATAAGAGTTTTTCTGCCGAAAATTCGCCGTCTTTTCGCGCAACATTACTTTACTGTCTCTCTACCGCGGTAGCAGCATTACATAGCTTTCTCTCTACCGCGGTGGTTTCTTTTAGTTCTGACCACGAGTATTGCAAACAAAAATAAAAATGTGGGGACGTAGAGCTGAACATACGTATAGTTCACACATGCAAACATATGACATATAAAGTTTAATAAATGAAAAACAATTCTTATCACAATAAAGTGTGTATTTTACACCAAGAAAATATAGCTATAAACTTGTACCAGTCTCAGAAAAATAACCACACAAATAGCAATTTTGTGCATGTCAACCTCCCAAAAATATAGCATCATCCTTCCAATAACTACGATTAGGACTCTCGTGAATTTAAAGTCCATTAATAATTATAAAATTAAACAAATCTAAATAGAATACAACAGGGGTCTTCAACCTTTTACAGCTTTAGGAACCCGTCGAGCTTATAGTTTCCTTGGAGGAACCTGGTGATTATGTAGTAGATAAAATACATTGTTTATAAATGCTTTTGCATACTCAAATTCACAAAATTATTCTTGAATCATTATATATATACAAATACAATAAAAATATAAGATACTGAGGGAGCAAATAATTTTTATTTTATTTATTTTCTAGAATATATTTTATTAATAATTAACAAAGGAACATTATTTTAAATTATAACAAATTAATTAAAATGACTTGACTGGACTTGTTTTTTTATCGCAAATATTTTGTAATATTTGTTGAAATCTCCAACGTAATATTATATTCAGGATCCAATCTCTTTCTGTGTTTGGTTTTCGGGGCAGCATAGGAGAGAAAATTTTTTCGCGTGTATAGGTTGATGCAAATGAAATTAGATGTTTACAGCTCTTTTAACGATTTCAGGATATTTATGCATATCAATGCATATCAATTTGAATAAATTTTAGTTTCAATTGAGTGTCGGTCGACGTATCAATTTGTTGTTCTCTTTCTTTTATTGGGAGATTTGAGGGGACACTGTCTGGAAAAGGATATTGAATCCAAGATATTTTTTCTTTTTCAACATGAAAATATTCAAGAAATGTTTTTTGCGGAGCTGACAAACGTCGGGCCAAATTATGTTTGACATTTTTATGGAAATTAGCGTCACTGTATACTAAAATATTGTGCTAATTGGGAAAGCTTTCTATATTTATTTTTAAAAGGCAATCTGCCGAAAATTTCAATTTTAAAACTGTAGCGTCAATTTTATTTTGTACCTGAAAATATTGATATTTGTTCCTTGGAGCGATGTGTTGTTTTCATTGAAAGAAATAAAGATATCTGCTATATAAATTCCAAAAATTCCAATCTGCATCATTTAATTTTTGAACTAAATGAGGTGCATTTTCAGATATGAAAATTCTTATTTCATCTTCTAATTCAACACAACTATGAAATACGCCTTTTAGCTCTTCTGGCATTCTCTTCTGGCATTTTCAAGAGATTGTCGATGAAGACAAAAATGAGTACTTCTCATGTGAAGATTGATTTGTTTTATGCGTGCAAGTACACCGTTCAATTTACCAAGTATTGCCTTGGCTCCATACTTGATGACATAAATCTAAAGATATATCTTGCCCTGTAATTTTTCGTTCTTAAGAAGGAACTTCTTACGAAGAGAGAGTGATGTGCGTCAGAAAACGGGGAATTTTCGGCAGAAAAATTCTTATTGGCAGGCACTGATAACGAAAAACTGGATCAATCCAGTTGCTAAATATAAAAAAAACTATCTCTAACACGTGGTGTAGCCAGAATCCGTGTTTGGTTCCCTCTTAGTACCGAACTAGTGGTGCTACAGAATGGCACAGACTTTCCTGTATTAGTTTTCTACTTCCTTGAGTCTTTGCTTGCTATTCGGAATTGCCTCATGCTCTTTCTTGCCAGCTATATCACGTATCATCTATCACGGCCAAAAGTACATTTTTTGTCATTTTCTTAATTTTTTCTTGAAACTTTTGTAACGGATAGTGCTAATTACACTCTTTAGTATAGCGTAAAGTTTATTTCGAGTTATTGTTTTGTTTTTTCAAAAATTACATAATTGTAATTTTTTTGAAAGATCTCTCATACCTTTAATATGCACATTACCAACAATTTGTAAACATTATTATATTTGTGAGTGTATGTTCTTCAAATAACTTCAAATAAAGTATTTTGAAAACTCAAAACTTTTCTGTGAAAATGAGCTTCAAATTTTGCATTTTTAGTAGCTCTAAAACGCCATTTTCTCTTAAACGGCACAAATTTTTAAAAGAAAATTGCCATTTATGACTAGGTTTTTGTGTTCTTTAATATTCTAAAATTAATGTTTCCGTTCTACCAATAGGAAGACGAACAATTAAGAAAATGACAAAAAATGTACATTTGGCGGTGATAGATGGTAGCTGGCAAAAAAGAGTATGTGACAGTTCCGAATAGCTAGCGAAGACCTAAGGAAATAGAAAACTAATACGGGAAAGTCTATGCCATTCTGTAGCACCACTAGTTAAAGTCTAATATTAGAAAGTCTATGAAAACACGTCTAATTAATATTTGGTCTAATTTTTAAATATGTGTAATAATATTTGGCTTAATTGTCAAAAATGTCTAATAAACTTAGATCTATCGGATACTATTACGCTGTAACAGAAATGTGGTTCACATACCATTACGTCAGTATGTTACAATCTGAAATGAAATCACAATAGGAATGATACACTTTAATTCAGGAAGTACGTAATGTATATAAAATGATACCATGTAAAAGTATTCAGTCTGTAGCTCAAAGACAGAAGATATTGAAACAAATACCGATATTATAGCCTCCTCAATTACTATCTTATTTGCCCACACGTTTGACCAGCCCTTGAAACAATACCATTATTATGACCTCTACTATTATTATTATTATTATTATTATTATTATTATTGTTATTCCTCTAAATCACGACTAAAGATGTTATGTGTCGGCTGAATATAAAATCTATTCCAGGTTGCAACCAGCTACCTAAGGAGTAGATCTAGGGACTGTCGGTGCCTCTACAATACTTTGCGCAAAATGTGGACTGTTCCAAATAAAGCGATTTCTTGTACTTCCCAGTCTTTTGAATTACCAGGGAGTTTAGACAAGTTCTTACACACATTTTGCGGAACAAATCCCAGAGCTCTGATAACTATCGGGACGACCTGTGCTTTTACGCCCCACATTCGCTTGATCTCGATTTTAAAAACTCTTGTATTTAAGACGTTTCTCTGCCTCCTTGGTAACGACGTTTTGATCGCAAGGTACAGCAACATCGACAAGTAAACACGATTTGTTCTCCAAATCCCGGATGACTATATCCGGTTTGTTTGCCGCTATCGTGCGATCAGTTTGAATTTGTTGGTCGTACAATATCGTACACAATCCAACAGACGTCACCGGTTTCGGTGAGTGTTCGTACCACTTGGGGCATGTGTTCGGAACTTCGAGGGCGGTACAGATCTGCCAGTGGAGGTAGCTTCTAGCTACATACACTATCGTGTCTTTTCAAGTATTCAGTCTTTGCTAGGATTGGACAAGCTGAGACAATATGATCAATGGTTTCTACGTGTTCCTGACAAATGCGGCATTTATCATCTTGGGAAATTTTGAGAACCGCTTTATCATAATGTCGTGTTCTCAAGGCCTGATCTTGGGCAGCTATTACAAGTGCTTCTGATTCTGGCTTCATTCTTCCCCTTTTAAGCCACATAAGAGCCATTCCACGTCAAATCGCACAAAAAAGACCAAAATTTGACCTTCATATTTTTAATTTTTTTCTAATTTTTTCTGTTTGTTATATGGATCAAATAAGTGAACACGTGTATTTTTATTTTTTTCTAACTTTATTATTTTCGGAAATATTGTATAATGAAATTTGCTAAAAATGACGCGCATCACTAACTTAAAAATATAATACATTTGAATACACCAATTATATAAATTCCGTTCAAATTCCATTCGAAACTTAAAACATGTTTAGTTTTTAAGATTTTGCAAAATATTTAATTTTTTGAATTTTCAATTTTTTTTCAAAAACTGAAATTTTGAAAATTGAATATTTTTGTAAACTCGATGAGCTAAAAATTTTTAAAAAATATTTATAAACGCACTAGGGTATTGATAATAAGTCCAGAAAAAATCAAAGTGGGATCTCAGTACTTTAAAAGATATTAATATTTTATGAACCAGTGTGTAATAGATTGGTGCAATAGAAAAGTTTTTTGCGTTACTGGTCGTCGGTTTCTTTGGATGAAGCAGTAATTTAAGTACTTCTTGAGGTGGTGAAACCTCATGATTGAATTTATAAATAATAATATGTATGTGTATTAATATACATATAAACATATTAATATATTTATAAATAATTTATAAATTTATAAATAATTAAATGACGGATTCTTGATTAAAGTTTTGACTGACATTCTGAAATTTTCTGGTCCTTCACATCTCACTTTAAATACAAGTACTCGCGTACCATAGAATTCCTGAACTTTCGCCACAACACACAGTTTTAATGCCCTACCGAATTTACTTTAGTTCTGGACAAAATTCCATTTTCTTCCGCCAGCGTTTATAACACTTTTATCATGCGTTCGGTTGCTGCAAAAAGTCGTTTAATTTTATTGTATGTTCAACTTTCAAAAATTGTCAAACTTTAAATTTCCAACGGCATGTCATCTGTTGTGTGAAAGTAATCGATAAGTTACTAAATAGTATCGTTGTCTGATTTTTCGATGGACGTCGAAGGATCTTCAATGTGAAAAAAATTATCTGTGTTGCCACATTGTACTTTCTAAAATTTCTCATGGGGATGCCATTTTGTTCCAATTTTCTTTTCGTGGTGGGGGTTTCTCCTATTGGAATTAAACTCATGTTTATCTTCTCTTTATTCATTTTGCAGACACTTGACGAACTATCTGAAGAGCTTAAATTGTCACTTCCTTGATTTCCACTTTTTTCACTGGACGTTCCGCTACTTTCGTTAATGCCACGGGAGCCACGGATCTCGATGCTATCTTCATTAAGAAAAGGCCGTTTTGGAAGCCGATTCCCTTTCTTCCGAAATGAATCACAAATTCTCCAATCTTATGACTCCTGTAAATTCACCAGCAAATCGTGGTTTACGCGTCTTGGAGATTTTCTTTTTTAAAAGTCGTGATCAGAAAGTTTAAATGGATTGAAACATCTATCACATACGCTGATCGCCACTCATGTTGCACAGTGTACACACGATTCACAGAACAAATACTAGCATTCTTGTCTTCATAAGTATTGCGACTAATGTTGATAAAATTTTACCATGTCCCTTGACAAGTGGTCAAGTGTGATTGTATTTCACGAGCAAGGTCAGGAGGGCACCCCGTCCCTAGGACGCAAAGGGACTCGCAGTAAAATTCGTTTCGCTGACACGAGGAAAAGCATTCGTTTTGCTGTCACCCATCCCTTCTGGGGAAAGAGTGAACATAGATTTACTAATGTTTCTTGAAACCCAAATCAGGCAAAGGGTCATTCTTTTTATTGTTCGTCGTCATTAGTATCCAAGACTGATCGAACACAATTCGTTAGTGTAGGGGCAGGAACCACGCGCCCGAATACCATAATTACAATTGATTTTTTTATTTATACGTGTTGAGAGCCCACTTTTTTTCTTTTTTGTAGAAAATTGAACAAGAAATATGCCTACTTTTTTCAAATTTTAATATGAGAGTGTTCATAAAGAAATTTTCGTTTTTTAAAAATAATTACAATTTTTTAATGACATATCTATTTTTTGAGAAAGTAATTTACAGTTGAATAAAATACACATATCAAAAAAGTAAACGAAACAAACCAGTAATTTTTATGTTAAGTGCATTCAGAGCGTCAATTAATCATATTTTGCAAAGTACGCGTAAATTTCAAAATGTAATAAAGGCAAAACTACACAAATAAACAATTTTCAGGTAAATAAAGAAACACGTGCCTCTTTTTTTGATGTCCTGGATGAATGCCATATATTCGTGTCATTTACTTTTTTTAAATAGTCGTGTCAATTCCAGTGAGATTTGACGTGGAATGGCTCGCATTTCAATTCGTTTCGCTCTCACCCATAAGAACATAGGTGATCCACAAGTCACCCACGATGTTACCCACAAAAATATGTATGAAACAATGACATACATTCCAGTGGCGTAGCGTGACTCACACGTTTGGGGATGCTCAACAATAACACACAAAATGTCACTATCAACTACTTCGTCTAACAGGCGAACGCAACACAAGGCAGATACACTGGGACTACTTCCACGATCTCGATTGCTTACGACGGTGTAGGGTAGGCGCTTCCCACAAAATCTTCACAGCAGTCAGGGCTGCCGATGTCTTGAAAGCAAATTATACAATGGCTCAGCTTTAATTCTTATACGCGAATGGCAATAAGACCATTTGTTAATTTATACATTGCAGACTTAAATAATATGTAATCTATTTAAGAGATAATACAATTTCTTGGATATTAATTAAGAAATAGTAGTCAGGCACTATTTCTACAGTTTGTACCCATGACCAAGCGGGGACTCCCGAGTGAGAGAGAGAAAGATAATTTACTGAACGCCTGAAGTGTGCTGCGCTCTCGTGCACAAACGAGCTTCTTTCCGCAGTAGACGCTAGCGTAAAGCAGTCGGGTTTCTCTGGGCTAGGGGTGAAGAGGGGAGAGGGGGACCTCGCCATCTGCGCATGCGTCATTGCTCGTCGCAATCTGGCGGCCGACGCTGAAGTATTTTAGCTTCCCACCAATCAGAGGCCAGCTTCAACAGCCCGCCGAATTCAATCATAGGAAATCAATTTTAAATTAATACAAAACGTGTTTCGCTCAACAGACCACTTGTAAGATTATCAATACAGTATTTAAGGTTCTTATATACGGGGATGCTCAGCATCTCAGCGTCCCCTGACGCTACGCCACTGATACATTCTGGGGGCAGAGTGAACATCTGAAATAATTATAACTCTTGAAACCCTTATCAGGCAGACGGTCATTCCTTTTTTTAGTTCTTCAGCGCTTGCATCAAAGACTGGTCGAACACAATTCGTTAGTGCATGGGTGGGCAGAGCGCGCCCTCATACTTACAATTGATTTTCTTAGAACTGTATGTGTGGAGCGCCCACTTTTTTTCTTGTTGTATTTTATAGAAAATTGAACAAGGAACACGCCTATATTTTTTTCAAATTTTTATCTCATCCAGTTTATATAGAAATTTTACTTTTTTGAAAAAAATACATTTTTTTAAATGAAAAAAATATTTTTTGAAAAATTTATTTACAGAGGAATAAAATACACATTTCAAAGCATTAAATGACACAAACCAGAAATTTTTATATATATTACATTCGGAGCAACAATTGATCTTATTTTGTGAAGTACCTGTAAATTCCAAAATTTAATATAGCCATAACTACACAAATAATCAATTTTCAGGCAAATAAAAAAATACGTGTCTCTTTTTTTGATGTCCAGATTTTAAAAAAAAAATCGTACATTTAAAAAAATGTCGAGTCAACTCTTGTGCGATTTGACATGGAATGGCTCATAAATGATTGATCTTTATTGATCTGCACCTTGTCCATTCGTTTCAAATATTGTCCGTGGAGTGGTTTGTCTCTCCACGATTTCTTTAACATTTTTTGTGTCTCAAATTTCATGTTAAGTAGCATCAGAAGTTCAGTGTCTCTGTCATTCTGGGTGTCTTGCATAGTCTTGTTCGCAATGCTTCTTGCTACACTTACAATACGTCTGTTTCCCATTCTTCGGTCAGATTTCATGACCTGCCTCATTAGTGGGTCATCTTGATGACTGACTACATACTTTCCCATCCCGGTTATTGCATTGTGCCAGGAGGCTTCAATTTGTCTCAGGCCTCTTCCTCCTTCCTTACGTGACACATAAAGTCTATGTACATCAGCTCGGGGGTGGGCAACATGATGCATTGTAAGCAGTTTTCTGGTTTTTCGATCCATGATGCGAATTTCCTGCTCAGTCCAATCTACTAGTCCGAAACTGTATTCGGCTACAGGCACCGCCAAACTACCTATTGCTGATATTTTATTCCTTGAGTTCAGAGCGGACTGCAGGACCAGTCTCACTCTTCTATAATACTCCCTGCGAATTCTCTCTTTCATTGTGTCGTTCGAGATGGTTTCACATTCTTCAATGCCCAGATATTTGTAAGTTTTACCTGGCTCAAGATCTTGAATCACAGTGTGTCTATCAACTTCAATGTTCTCTGACGTGGTCATTTTACCTCTTTTTAAGTTGGCTGTTGCACACTTGTCAAGACCAAACTTCATGCAGATGTCATTGCTAAAATCATTGATGACACACAGCATTTGGGAGAGAATCGCTATTATTATTATTATTATTATTATTATTATTATTATTATTATTACTATCATGGGTTAGATATGCAGGGGCAAATCGCTTACCTCATTCAACCACAGTCTGCCCCCTCGGCTCGCTTCCGTACGGAAGACGACAAAAGCTGAAAGTTATTTAAGTTCGCTATCGTGCTGGATTGCACAATAATAACCAAGTTTTTACTATCTGGACTAGAACAATTTGAATTTATTGAATCAAAAAACTTCATTTAATTATAAATAACATTCTTTGAAATTATTGATTTTTGGTCATGACCATCAAAAATAAATAAACTGTTCGTACGAACATTGACCTGAGCTGTTTTCGCGTCGTGTTGTTTGATACTTCTCCCGGACGCCGCGTATCTCCGAACCAGCACCTCCGACCGACCAGTTACCAGTTCCAGTCTTGAAGTCTTCTGTCTTGGATCTTGCGTCACCACCGACACGCCACGACGTCACTCCCATTCGCGTAATGCACCAGTCATATGCGTCCATGTAAACGCCTACCTGCGTATAACTGCTGTCTATCCTTTTACTAATTAAATTAAATTTACCAGGACGCTTTATTAGATTATTCTTGCTTCCGAAGCTGCTCGAACTAGTCTGCCACCTCACCGTCAGCACTGGTGAAAATAATCAAAGTTCATAGTTTTACAACTATTTACAAGTCCCGATCCATTTGTAAGAATAATTAAAGTCCACTAGCCTGGCACTTCACCTTCGTCACTGGTGAAATAATTAAAGTTGATAAATTGCTTTCCTGAATATTTACAAGTTCTCCCTATCGGAAAAATGATTCAAGCCAATCCACTGTTTCACCAAAATATTTCTAAGTTCAACTTTCACTCGCGGTGAAAAAATTAAAGTCCCCGAACTGTACCTCCGAAATATTTACAAGTTCCACTTTCGGTCACGAAATCTTCCAAGTCCGAACTCGCGCACGCACCCCTAGATTCGGGAATGATCCGCTCGTACGAAATCTGGGACCCAACTAACTTTTTGCTCGTTCTTTCGATCCGGGAAAACTCGTATCCATTGTTGTACAAATTTTGTTCGATGTTCCCTACCAACGGATTCCTATTACTTGTTTATTTTCATAACTATGGTGTACTCTTGGCCGAAATCCCTACCTTATACACGAATTTTCGTCTGACGCTGCACCATAACAACGGACTCATGAAATTGTTTATCTTCGTTGCTAAGGGGCCCGCTTACAAAATATCGTGACATATCATACCATTTATGTTCTCCCTAGCAACGTCCTGGTCACTCATTTATACCCGTTACTAAGGTGTCTGATTCTAATTTAAATTAACATTACATTATTAAATAAATCGACATTAAATGCCCTCCCGCATTTAATATATCACAATATAAGTCGATGTCATCACGTTCTTTATAATATTAGTAATTTGCTACCATTCGAAAATTTTGAAAATTTAATTAACGTTGTTAAGATGTAGACTTTTGGTTCTCAGGTTTTAAAAAAATTAAGAAATAAATACTTTGACATTACACCATTATATATCTGTTAAGCTTTATGTCTATTAAACCTATTAATTGAACTTTCTAATTGTCGACGTCTTTTGGTCTTAGATCTTCTGTCGCGTAGACCTGATGTCGCATTAGACCTGGTTCCCAATAGACGTCCTCTTCTTTAGACCTAACCCTAACGAGTATTAGACCTTTTGTCCGTTGACCTAACGATCTGAAACCGCTTGAAATTTACAAAAAAAGTCAAAATCAACTCAAAATTGTTTCCACTTATGTAATAAAGGACGCTACGAAATATGGTGCTAATCTCATTTTCGGATATTGCTCTTTTTTTTTCGAAAATTACAATATTTAAATATTACGTAGCTATTTTCAATAACCCCAAAATACATTTTTATATAAAATTAATACAAAATACAATTATTATAAAAATAATATAAAATACATTGATTATGAAAATTCATACCAATTACATTTATTATAAAAATTGTTTTTAATTTTAATAAAATAATTTTTTGTGATAGCCTCTAACAACATGAAATTGCAATTCCATTCATGTCAGATCTCATTTTATAGACTTCACACAAATAACCTATACGAGGGGCATTCAATAATGAAAGAGACAAATTGGTCTGGAGAAATAAACGTTTGTTTTTACAAAACAGGACTTTTCCTACTTTTTAATATATTCCCCACCCACATTTATACACTTGTTACAACGGGTTACCAGCTTTTTTATAACGTTTTATCTTGGTGTTTCAACCAATTTCCCACACAATGTTTGACAAACTCGTTATCCTGGAACTTCTTCCCACGTAATGCTTCCTTCAGTGGACCTACAAGTGGAAATCAGTTGGTGTTAAATCGGGGATAAAAGGAGGATGAGGCAGTTCCTCCCAACCCATTTTGTGGATTGTTTCACGGGTTTGTTGAGCAGTATGGGGACGTTGGTTGTTTTGCTGCAGAATCACACCTCTCCCCTGAGATCCACGACGTTTCTCTCTCATGACCGGCTTCACCTTCTTCAAAAGCATATCTAAGCAAGAATGGCTGTTTATTGTACGCTGTTCTTTGTGATAATCACAAAAAAACGCAATTACAGCGTCCCTAAACTCAGTCAACATGACACTTCTTGCAGATGCGGCCAGTTCGTCAGTCATTGAGTTTCGACAACTTTTGAACTGTTCTGCCACTTGTAAAAATTCTCGGTGTTCTTACAACTTTCATCATATACTTCTGTCATTCTAGAATATATATTAGCTGATTTTTCACCTTCAGCAAGTTCGAAACGAATCGCAGAACGTTGTTCAACCAATGTGGAATTTTCAAGGGGACTCGCCATCGTTCAACTTAATTTCAAGGTTATAAACACAATACTGATCCTCCAGATGCCAACTTAAGGTCCTAAAATTACCAAACTTGTCCTGCTCACTGTTTATTCTCAAGACCAATTTGTCTCTTTATTTATTGAATGACCTAAGTAGCATAGTATGAAATAATGAAAGTCATCTATATCAACTTAGATTTATTAAGAGTGTCGGCTTTCGACGGTTTTGCCGTTATCATCAGTCAAGAGATGTAAAATTAAATTCAAAATATTAAAAAAGAAAAAAGAAAATAATAAAAAATTAAATGAAATTAAGTACTTTTTTAAAACATTACAAACATTTTCAGTAAGTACAACTGCATAAATTGAGTCACTGATCTACTAATATGTGACGAAGGTCAGGAGACTGCGCAGAGAGAAGTTTGAAACGGAATTTAAAAAAGCGGAATTTTAATTTGAGAGTGTTGACCGCAAAGCCGTCGAAAGCCGACTCTCTTAATAAATTTAAATTGTCAAAGATGACTTCCATTATTACATCCTTGTGTAATGTCAACAACAACTCATCAGCGTTCCCACAATGTCAAGGAAGGACAATGAAGAGACGGAAAAGCGAGGAGACAAACTTTGTGTGACATTTAAATTATTGTTTATTTTTACTTTCATTTATCTACAGTAATGGAAGAATTACCAGTCTCATTGACGTGAAAACAATTCGTTAACACTTTTAACATGTTTACCACAATATTGTTTTTATCTTTTTAAACCGACGTTCTATGAACAAGTTTAATTAACTCAGAAGGTTTTAAAATCTTTCCGTTATTACTCCTATATTAGACTGTTGTTTTCACATCTGAAAGTCATTTATTTATTACTTTACTGTAGGTTACTGCCGAAATCACGAACATTATTTTAAAGGAAATTTTCTTTGCCTTATCATTTCCCACCCACATCTACGTGGCCGTGTACAAGAGAGTTTCGTTCACTTTCCTACACCCCAAGAAATAATAATTTTTTATGAAAGCGACCACGGTGTAGTAAATTTAGAGGGAATTGACAGCTACGTGTCTTGAGTTTTCCGAACACAAACTAGGAACTTTTATTAAATTAGTGAACATTTCTTTTTAATTCATGGCAAATGATTTATGCATGTCGTTTTTGTTTATCACTGGGCCCAAATGTTTAATCTTGGTTCAAAATTAATACAAAATTAGTACAACATTATAGACAAGTTGATTTTGAATTTCGAGAAGTGGAAGTGCCAGCTTGACAGAGGTAACAACGTAATAGGTCTCCTTTTTGTAGATGACGACATGAACCAATAATCTCGTGTGTCTGCAAGGGGCCTGTTTTTACGGTCCCAAGACGCATCATTTCCGAGTCCTTATTCGTTGAATGCCCTCTTATATGTAGATTGAATATAAAGGTTATACGTTTGTATAAACATGTATCAAACGTAGAAAGCCTCACGCGTCAATCCTCCTCCCTGCTCTATGCGGAAGCAGCTGTGTTGGGCCCTCGGCGCGGTCGTTAGTCCGTGGCGTTAACTGTGCGGCGGCGGTGGCGGCGGTGGCGGTGGGGCGGCAGTGGGGCGGCGAGGCCCGCGGTGGGGGCGTGGGGCGATTGGCGCGATGAGCCAGCCGCGCTCGCGCAGGATGTGGCGACCGCCCACTCCGTCCTGCCGCCGCACACGTCGCTCGGCCCCTCCGCCTCAGCCGCCGCCGCCGCCGCCGCCGCCACACGACGCAGCGTACGACTGCGGCGCCGCGCTAATCGCACGCTTCCGCGCGCGCTGGCGTCGCCGCGGCGGCGGTGGCGGCGGCGGCGGCGGCGGCGGCGGCGGCGGCGGCGGCGGCGGCGGCGGCGGCGGCGGCGGCGGCGGCGGCGGCGGCGGCGGCGGCGGCGGCGGCGGCGGCGGCGGCGGCGGTGGCGGCGGCGGCGGAGGCGGTGGGGCGATGGAGGCGCTACAAGCGGTGCCGGCGGCGGTCGTGCTATCGAGGTCACGGGCTAGATAGCTAGAACGAGTTCAGCGGCCGGCTGCTCTGGTTGATAGTTTTACGTGGTTTCTCGGATCAATACACAGGCAAACGCCGGAGCAATACCCTAGTAAAAGAGTCAAGGACCGCGCACGATTTTTCCTTCCTCTTCCTTATCCTATCCTACCTACACACACACGTACTAATATGTATTACCAGACAGAGTGTGAGACCGGTCGGGAGCTTAGAGCTTGTCCCGGCTCGGGCGATGCCCAGATGTTGGGAAATACTTGGTTGGGGAAAACCTCTCTACCAGTCGGTAAGTCGGCGCCGGATGTCATCATCTAGCGGGGAAACATCACCGCCACTTCTCAAGGAAAGAGACATGCTCTCCGCTTCCGGGACTAATGACATTAGCAGTTGTCGCGCCCGGAAGCCTCAATCAATTAATCGAGGTCGCCGAAAACGCCAACGGCGGTGGCGGCAGTGTTAGTGATAACGTGGTGGTGTGGAGTGGCAGTGGCGGTAGGGGTGGGGCGGTAGCGGCGGCGGCGGAGGTGGTGGCTGTGGAAGCAGTGGCGGCGACGGTGATGGTGGAAGCGAAAACGTTGAAGGCAGCGTTTGTTGGAGTGGCGACGGCGGTGGTGGTGCTGGTGTTGGGGGCGGTGTTACGGGGGAGGCGACTGTGCGACGTTGGGAGGGAAGGCAGAGCCCAGATTCCTGTGAAGCAAGTGTCCCTCTCCGTCGGGGTGCTTGTAATACAAGCAGCTCCGTTATTCGCTATTTTCACAACGCTTGTTTGCCAGTCGACAATCTGCTAGGCAGAGTTAGCCAATAGTTGTGTTAACCCCGGCGAAAGAGTGAAAGATAGTCTGTAGAACAAGGTTTTGCACTGTCCCACTTTCTAGGCGCTTATCAAATACTGAAAGGGCAAGAGATGTCGAGTTTAGAAACCTTATCTTTTGCAAAAACTAAAACTTCTGTCGGGCAGTGTCCGTCGGGATGACAGACAAACGGGCTTACGAACCGACAGGCATTCAGATTGATCGACAAACCAATAGACAACCAGCCAGCCAGGCAGACCGAGAGACAGAGCGACTGACGGACAGGTCGATAGACAGACAGATCGACCGACAGAATGATGAAAATCATAAAAGCAACTGGATGGGTTTCATATCATCAAGTAAGAATAAGAGATTAAAAAAAAGCACTTATTTTGAAGAAAGAGTTGGACACTCCCGCGTTAATTGTATAGATACAGCACACAATTATATTTATATCTGTTGGAAAAGAGTGGAATTCCTCTTTTGTCGGTGCAACACCGCCATCACTAGTTTAAATTTTGACATCTTCAAACGATTGAACAATGCCATTCCTAAAGACTGTGTGAGGTATTTCTCTTAGTGGACAACTTTTTCACATATGAGAACTGCAGTCTTCACTGCAATTAAAACTCACTTGCCACTCGGGAAAGATGTAATTTCTAAATGACTGTTTTACACTATGCATATTTCATTGTAATAAAATTGAATAAAACTGTTCTTGACGGAGTAGAAGAGCGGCGGATATGAAAATGATCTACCGTTGTCTTTGAATGAACGCAGTCTACCTTACCGGACATCCCGGAAGTACATCTGGCACGAAAGTAAAGATCAATATCGGAAGTCTGGGTTATGGGCTTACTTCATGGAACGCGAGTGTTTTAGTTCTGTCGCCATCTGAGTCCTGCGCTGACCCCAAACCAGAGAATAACGCTCGGGCAATACGCAGAAGTATTTATGTATTTACCAACTGAAAAAATTATGTGTTTATTTATTTAACAACTGAAAAAAAAGTATATTATGCCGCGAGCGGTCCCAGCGTCAGAGCGGAGCCAGCCGCGGCATAGAAACAAGTTCCTGAACTTTGCTCAAACCTGCGTGCCTACGTCACTTATAATTATTAATTTGTTATTGTTCATTCAACACAATTCGTTTTATATCATTAATTTTAAAAAATAAAAAAAGACTCGAATTAATTTGTTCTTACAAATACGTTAAATAGTAATAATAATAATAATAATAATAATAATTAACAATAAAATTTTTGAGTCGAAATCATCTTAATGTATCGATTACATAAACAAACAGAAGTTTTAACATTTCGATCAAACATAACATGAAATTGGGATGAAAATTATAGTGTATTTACATACACTAAACAAAATAGTTGGGTAACAATGTTTTCCACATTTGGAATCAGCACATGTCTTTGCTACTTTTATCTAGAAAGAGATGTGGCTCGATGAGGCGTGCTTAACATGCAGAATACATACTCTGGCGACCACTGATTGTCTCCAATAATATTACTAATTTCTCAACTTTTGTACTAACTTAAACAGTGGAGATCTGAGCTGCATTTATATTTTGGGAATGGAGTGTATTTCCTTTTTATGGAGGGCTTCACCTTTTCGAATTTAATTCTTAACAGCTTCAAGTTGCGCTGATGGATCCAAAAACAACTCTCCGGCGATTACCTATCAAGGAGGAGTGGAGATAATTCTACATTCCCCAGTTAAAGTTAAAAGGGCCACTCTTTGCACGTGTCTAATACACTTTTAATTATCACTTCATTGACTCAGGCTGAAGCACAATGCGTTACCATAGGAAGAAAAGCACCCATATAAATCACGTACAATCTCTTTTTATTAATGAGGCCTTTCGCAAATTCGCACCCGCAATAAGCCTCAGTTTCATGAAAAGATATTTTGCTTTCTGACACGCTCGTGTTACATGTTGATGTAACTTCAACTTGGGATCAATATCCACACCCAGATAAGCTTGAATTTGTGTTATTATCTTTTTATCTCTGTATTTGATTATAGGATATCAATATTTCGAATGTTGGCTTCTTCCAGGAGCTGTCTAAAGAAAAATATCCTTGTCCAAAATTTAGTCTTGCAGTCGATATCACGAGCTTTGATGTGTCACACCACTTCTGTTCACGATTTGTCCTGAATCATCAAGACAAGATCGTCTACATATGCCACTGCTTCTATTTATTCTTCAGCCAAAGTTCGTCACAAATTACTTGTAATAACATTCGACAATACTGATCCAGTTATACGCTTCCGGGCAACCTTTGGTCAATTTACGTGTAACTTGAAAACAGCCTTCGTATCAAAGAAGAAACTTTGACAGAGTCTACGTAGGTTGCCTGGCATCTGCTGGAAGCTTTTAGTTAATGTCATAGGAATGGCCACCAGGCGTTATTAAACGCCACCTTAATGTCCACAAATATAGTCACTGTGTACTTAAACTCTGTTTATGTTCGCAGAAAGCGAAGCATTGAATGCATTTTCAACTGACAGACTGGATCTAAACTCAAACTGCATAGGAGAAAAACCATGTGGGACTGTGTTCTGGTTATCGTCAACTTGGTCGAGTATTTTTCCCAGAACCGGCAACAGGCACGTAGACCTGTATACCATGGGATCAGTCCGAAATTGATCTACTATTTTTCTCAAAAGTGTTACTTTTGCCACTTCATCGTTCCGGGAAGTACCCAGTTCTTAAACATTCTTTGAACAATGAATGTTTCATAACTGAGGAAACAATCAACGAGAATGAACTAAAAGGTAAGGGACACAAAAAGAAAATCGTGGGCAAACTATGTAATTCAGACTACTGAAAGGGACCCTTGGGGAACAATCATCTTAAGAACCGTATGACAGATCGTACCATCTCAGAAAGTATTCCATCCAAGAATGGAGCCTTCCTCATTTTCAAGCCGGCAACCATTTCTTCAAGTTCTCTCATTGTGAAGGATCCTGAGTCATCTTCCTCGTAATCTTTAGCCATATTTATTCTCAGCGGTTGTTGCTCCGTACTTTCCTCCGAAAGATCCTCTTGTGGCAGTAGTGTTTTGGATACACTTTAATTTTTAATAGAATTTAGAAGCAGTGTTTTGAATAGAACGTCAACAATCTCCTAACAAGTGCAGTCCGTAGCAGTCTTCTACCTGGAAATGCAGGCCGCCCCTACTGACAGACGTCTGTGCATTAGATATTTTGGTTTTATCGGCCACTATCTTATAGGGAATACCCCAAGGGTCCCTTTCAGTAGTCTGAATTACATAGTTTGCCCACGATTTTCTTTTTGTGTCCCTTACCTTTTTAGTTCATTCTCGTTGATTGTTTCCTCTACAAGGCAAGCCTCCGTTTATGGACTTTATAGCCCTTGTTAATTTGGTAGTGTCTTTTAAGGCGCCTGGCTATTTGCATCATATTGGACAACTCGACACTTCACCAAGATGCACCTTTACTACGTTTAATAGGTACATGCGGAATTGTTACATCGGCTGCTGTTTTTAATACAGTCTGTAATATACTCAGCCACATCTTCTATCAAGGGAATTTCATCAGAAGGAGGTAGATTCGCGGTATATTCTTGGATACTTCTTTGAAAATTCATGCAATATGCCTTCCTAGTTAGCAGTGGCGTAGCGTGACTCACACGTTTGGGGATGCTCAACAATAACACACAAAATGTCACTATCAACTACTTCGTCTAACAGGCGAACGCAACACAAGGCAGATACACTGGGACTACTTCCACGATCTCGATTGCTTACGACGGTGTAGGCGCTTCCCACAAAATCCTCACAGCAGTCAGGGCTGCCGATAACTTGAAAGCAAATTATACAATGGCTCAGCTTTAATTCTTATACGCGAATGGCAATAAGACCATTTGTTAATTTATACATTGCAGATTTAAATAATATGCAATCTATTTAAGAGATAATACAATTTCTTGGATATTAATTAAGAAATAGTAGTCAGGCACTATTTCTACAGTTTGTACCCATGACCAAGCGGGGACTCCCGAGTGAGAGAGAGAAAGATAATTTACTGAACGCCTGAAGTGTGCTGCGCTCTCGTGCACAAACGAGCTTCTTTCCGCAGTAGACGCTAGCGTAAAGCAGTCGGGTTTCTCTGGGACAAGGGTGAAGAGGGGAGAGGGGGACCTCGCCATCTGCGCATGCGTCATTGCTCGTCGCAATCTGGCGGCAGACGCTGAAGTATTTTAGCATCCAAGCAATCAGAGGTCAGCTTCAACAGCCCGCCGAATTCAATCATAGGAAATCAATTTTAAATTAATACAAAACGTGTTTCGCTCAACAGACCACCTGTAAGATTATCAATACAGTATTTAAGGTTCTTATATACGGGGATGCTCAGCATCTCAGCGTCCCCTGACGCTACGCCACTGCTAGTTAGGAAGATAATACACAACAGATATCGAGTTCGATATCTGTTGTGTATTATCTCATGTTCTACTTCATTCAGTACTTCCTCATCATACATACAATATACTATTATCATTGTATCATAATATGATGTACTAAGATTACTATGAAAGATGTATCTTTTGACCATCCAGTCTGGAATCTAGGCTACTGCAGCATCATTTGCTACAGTTACATCAATATTTGAGTCAATTTCTCGTAATATGATGGCCACATGCAAAACAATCCATTCCGGATAAAGAGGTCTTCAACATATTTTCCACGAGAATCTTACTCGATACTAAACCATTCATAGGTCTTAACGTTAGAATCCATCCCGATTACCACAGGCTTGGATTTGTCAACAATCCTCTCTAGCATCTCTAACTAATCACAAACAATACGTATGTCCTAGGAAGGAGTCATAGAGGCCGAGGAAAATATCAGTGAGTCCTGCCTCTATTGACACACTTCACACGCTATTAAGTCAAATGTAAATTGTGTTATTATCAAGACAGAAAGGCCGGATTATTTATAAACAGTGCTGCACGGTTTCTGGCCACAGTTCTTGCCTGCGTCGTTCTTATATTACGGTGCATGCCTGCATCCTTCCATTACTTATAAAAGGTTCTTGAATTAAAAGAATATCCCGAGCATCTTTGGAATTGCAGATAATTTCGTTGTCCCCCATTGCCGCAATGGCTCTTCCAGTATTTATTTGCATGAATTTATAGGCCATAATCGATTCTTGAAATTTCCATTTCAATAGCATATTTTAGTTCTCAACACTTATTACAAAATTATTTATGTTCTATATTCTTCCTACTAGCTCTCACATAATTAACGCACTTCATGGCGCATCGGCTGCCCATTCTTCTTCGTCCTCTCCAGCACAATGAGCAGAATCGCGCTTCTCAGTACAAATGGCTTCTCAGTGCCCAAATTTTAGGCAGTTGAAATACCTCATCGCAGGCACGTACAGGATGCCCGGGCAGGAAACGTTGAAACTGTGAACATAAGCTCTTAAGACAATTCTAAGCATATTTTGTCCAATAAACTACGTGGATATTCCGAATAATTGAGCCGCAATAAGCACTCAAAAGTTGGTTTGAAAAACTTATTTCTAGGCAAAAATTTGCATTATAGAAGTATAGAAACACTCCAGAAACATATAAGTTGTTTATTATTTACAAAAGAAATGAATATATTTGTTCAGAAAGAAAAATTAAGCGAGAAATAAAAAATCACCCAATTACACAATTCGACAGCTTTTTTTATTTCTTGCTTAATTTTTCTTTCTGAACAAATACATTCATTTCTTTTGTAAATAATCAACAATTTACATATTTCTGGAGTGTTTCTATGCTTCTATAATGCAAATTTTTTCCTAGAAATCATTTTTTCAAACCAACGTTTGAGCTCATTGCGGCCTAACCATTCGGAATATCCACATAGTTTATTTGACAAAATATGATTAAAATTGTCTTAAGAGCTTATTTTCGAAGTTTAGACGTTTCCTTCCCGGACACTCTGTATGTATCGCATGAATTAGATGCCATAGAGTCTTCCCATTGTGCTACAATGTTTCCAAATTCCAAGGGATATCTTGATTCCCATTAAGTACCCAACTCCGATATAGCTTCTTTTCATTGTCACTTACTGTTTTAAATAATATTTTTGTATCTTTAGCTTTTTCTTTGAGGGATTTGCTTCAAAGTTATATTTGTGTGTATCGTTCATCATCGCAACCTCATCCATATTTCTAGGTATACTACGGATTTTGATTTTTGGCAAAAACTTCTTTCTAGTATTTCTTCAATAAGAAAAGATTTAACCAATCCCTCTCGACAGCTTCTGCTACATCTTCAGTTACAATCTCTACTACTATTTTTTTAAATTTATTCAAGGTCGCTTTATAACATCTAGGTTATCAGCGATTCCTATCATTATATAATTGATTCCCTATCATTAGACAAGCATTTCAGAATTGTTCGCACCAATTATTATAGTATTTAGTGCAATGTTGGCTACTAGAAAAATTACCAAATTTAGTGAATACTTTCTAATAACTAATTAAAATTGCGAAGACTGAAACATCTTCCAGGACGAATTACACTAGTACCACATGTTTTAGTGACAGATGATACTCTTCCCATGACCCCAACGGAGTACAACAGTTCTTTACAAACCAAGAATATCAAAATTTCTGAATCATAACGCAACATATTTAACCACATATTTAATGAGGACGGCCTCTGCCTCAGAAGCTTGCTGATGCGGAACATCATCTGGAATGCAATCAGTATGAGACTTTAATTGGTATATGGGGAATAATCAAATATTTAAATTTCTTAGTCATAATAGAATCTGTTTCATTGTTTGTGAATTTATCCCGAGTTTCTGGATATCAAAAGAAGCCATGGACACATGGCTGGAGACTGCATAGTTTTCTTTCAATTTCTGCGCGCCTTGGAAATTAATAATACAGATTTTACACTTGTATTGGTTTGCTGTATTTGCATAATTGTTCACAGAGTGTAGGCCTACCATCAAGAACCAGATGAGTAAATAAAATGATACTCATTCTCAGAGAAGTTCTTGGATTTCTTTCTTCTTCCGAATCACTTGTCATTTCAGAAGTAGAAATGTCTTTTAAAAATTTAAGTGATTCAAAAACCAATCGCTTCGTCACACATAAATCATTTACACAGCACCCGCTTCTCCTTTCAATAACGCAACCAAATTCTTTACTAAAATAGGAGTGGATGCTGATTGTTTTTGACATTTGTTATGTACGAGTTGTATTTTGAGGATAATAGCCTGTAACACAACGGTTATAATTCATAATAATTTTTGAATTTTTTGGTTAATTTGTTTACAGCTTCCATACAATTTTATTAGAATTTTTAGTTTCTACTTTCATTTTCTCTTACTTTCTTTACTTTCACAACCCTACCTTACCTCAGTAATAAAAATGTAAGCCTACTGCAAACGCAAGTAGTGTTAGTATTTTAAATAATAAACATATCCCCTAAAAATAGGCCCTCTTTTACCGAGTCCGCCCGCATTGCGGACCCGAACGTTACGTCAGTGTCGTAAGCTTTGGGGAGGTCTGCGCTATTGCATGCGTCCTTCGACTCGTGTAAACGACCCGAAACTCAATTGCAAGTGCGGTAGTCGCATGTATTAAGCAAGGCCCACTACTTCTATAGTGAGAGGTGAGCACTAGCGTAACAAATTGAACATTGCGCTCTCCGCCATATTGTAAGCAAATGTAGGCGCGGTATTATAATACTGTGTATCTTAACACTATTTTCACGCAATATTATGGACTCGAAACTTCGATTAACATATTGTAAATGTTCCTCTCAACTTTGATTAATAAATTACGAAAAATAAACGTATTTCAAGAAAAATGTAGATTGAAATACCTCGCATTGCTGGCTTGATTAACATTTTTGTTATCATTTACCATTTTTATGTTAGTGTAATTATAATTCCCAATATTTCTGTAGATAAAGGTAATAGACAAAATAGCTTAAAAATTAACTAACTAACATTAGTTAAAATCTCTTGGTTACAATTGTGTGTGTTACTTAAGTTACATTCACCTACTGACCATAACATGCTTTTATGAAGCAACTGTACGTTCTGTGCAAACACACATAAAAATCGTACCAGTAATTGAACATTTAAAACAGTTACTATACTTTCCAGTTAATTTTTTTTATTAATTAGTGATTCCGGGCGCGTCAACTACTAAGGTCATTAGCTCCATGAATGTAGTTAGTGTGTAATGTAGGTTTTGCTCGGGATGTGAAGGCGATCTTCTCCCTTTAGATGGTGAGATCCAGCGCCGACCTACTGCCGACTACCAGTTTTCCCCCAACAAGGTATCTCCTACCAGCAGGGCACCACCCCAACCGGAAAAATCTCTAAGTTTCTGTTTGGTCTGCCTCCAAGTGTGGTAGTGTAATGCATGTTTGTGTGTGTGTGAGTAAGGGGTGAAGATAGGAAGAGGAAGAAAAGATCGCGCGCGGTCGGTGGCCCATTTGTTAGGGTTCTGCTCCTGCATTCGCCTGTTGATAGGAGATACCACAGAAAACAACCGATCAGAGTAGCCAGCCGCTACATTTCTCCTCCAGACAGTGACAGAACTTGACCTAGCTAGTATCGAAAATCCTGCCACGGTCGGGCTTCGCACCTAGTACCTCTCGGTCAGAGGTACTGAAATGACATTACGCGACCCTAAAGTAAAAAGGTTCTATCTGCACCGCAGTAAATTTTACAGGAGAGCATTTCAAAGTTTTGTCCCTCTCTAAAACGAAAACTATTTTATTAAATGTATTGAAACTTTGTCAGTGTACTTGACATCCAAGCACAAAACTGTAGACAGATAATTATTCTAAAAGCATTGTAACTTTGGTAGAAACCAAGACCCTATTTTTACAGATAGAACCTTTTTACTCTCACTATGCATATTCAAGTTCGAGCAAAAAGGTCCTATCTTTGTTGGTAGGAAAATTTGACTGGTACATTACTTAAATAATTGCAAATATACATGTAACTGTAACATTTATTAAATTTTAAAGAATTCAAAGAAATGTGCTTACATTTTAGTAGAAATCTTATTTAGAGTACTCAATTTTAATTTAATGGCATTACTTAGACTTAGCCAACTAAAAGTGGAAGAAAGTAACCTATTGTAAATTACTGAATTACACTTAAATTTGAAATGACATATTACAAACATATTAAAGTAAAATGTCGCGTAGCCATCGTATTATTTTTGTTTTTTAAGCAGTTCTGTGAAGTAGGTTTGATCCAGAGTTGGCATCCATTTCAACATGTAGTATGCTAAATCGGCTACCTTTTCCTTATTTAAAAACTTCTCTTTCGCCACGTACGTTTGCACAGGTGGATAGATGGAAGAAGAACTGTTCGCCATCCATCTTGTAGAAATGTATGGTTGTACATTTACGTTGGAAAATTGTGAATCAGAATGTTTAATTTTATACTCTACTTCAGCTAGTCTTTGAGTGAATTTTAATTGCGAAACTTGGGTGAAAGGTATTTATTGAAATGAAGATGTTTGCTGCTTTTATGGAAATCCTTAAAATGCATTGTTTTCATCTGAATAATATTAAGTGACATTTTTATATTTACTGCCAAATGTATCCGCATAAAAGAAATCGGTGATCAGAATTCACTAGCTCTCAGAGCTTTCTCTATCTGGTAATGAACATTGTGTACTTCCTGAATACACAAGTGACCAGCAGTAGAGTATTTCAAAACTATGTCATCGATTTGTAGGTGTTTTTTTAGAAAGTCCTTCATTACCAGAGACTTCATCTGATTATTGTTTGGGGGTACACAGCTGCCTCTCCACATTATAATATGTTTTACCTTAGGTGAGTTTTGAATTATTTTTTCCAAAATTTGGGAAACGGCATTTGCAATGTCATTTCCAGAATGTCCTGTGTCAATTTCTGTCCAAATTGCGCAATATACATCTTTGGTTGGGAAAACATGAACTGTCATGTTAAATAAATTTAATGGTCTCCTGTAGAAGAAAATACTTATTTGCTCTCGGAATTCCTATCACATTTTCTAAATAAAAGGGCACTACAATTGTATGTTCATCTTTGATCTTATGATCTTCCTCTCTTTCCTTTCTCGTGTTTTCCTTGTTATCTACGTTTTCAGTATATTTTAATTTTAAATCATTAGAAATATTATTTTCCAACTCATTAATTCTGTATTCGCATCTGTCCGCTTTTGGCTGAAAGAAATCCAAATGAAATTCTTCATTAAAAATATTCTGATATTTAGATAATTCTACAATTTGACATCTTCCGTTTACACAATATTCCTTGTAGAGGTCATACGTTTTCGTGATATTTAAGTTGGAGGCGAGGCACTCCTTAGTAGTACTAGGTCTACAATAGTGACTCTCTGTTTTAGGGAAAGATTTAATGTGTGCCCTCACTCTGTCTTTCACGACTTTTCGTATTTTATCCTTAGTTTTGCTACCTCGATCGTCTAATTTTGGTGCTCTTGTTATTTTATCTTTGTGTAAATGTGCATTATTTATCATCTTCTGGCTTATAGAAAGTGTGTTGAGGTAGAATTTCTTACACACAATAATTCTTTTATTTGAAGCATAAAACTTGTAAATGAATGTATTCTTCTTTCGAAGGTTTAGAATATTTTCTGTTGAATTTCTTTTCTTCTGGAAAGGATCTGATGTCCTCAGTATGAGATGACCTTTTTAGAATGAGTTTCCAATTTGTAAAACGAAATAAATAATCTCTCTTGCTCTTCTGGAGTTACATTTAGAGTGCAGTTGTGACGACAAAAATTTCCACAATTTGTAGTTTTGTTAAATTGTTAATCTTGATGACCTTGTGTATGCAATTTAAATGTTCTAAGCCAGCTTGATGTTTCGTCAACCCTTGCACTTTTTTCCAATCCTTCTTATTACACGATGCCACCAGATTGCGAAAATGTACAGCCACAACACAGCGAGATATTCGAGTTCATACAACAGATTGGGTCTACTAGTTACATGCGTTCCTAACAAAGGGTTAACAATACATTTAAGTATTAACCGAAAAGAAGTAAAATCGTAATAATCCGGGTTGTTAACAGGATTTACAGGTAACCAATTTTATAATATTATATCAACATGTGAAGTGGAGTACAAATAGTTTGTGTCACATGACGTATAAATTCGTTGATTTAGCTAGACATCCACTCAGGCGTCGTAAGGAATATCCAATTGCCCAATTTTGCCGAACTATTATAAATTCTGGATGATTACCAATTAAACCCGATAAAGAATAAATAGTTCGATACTTATAAAAATATGTTTACCTTCTTGCAGATCTGTTTTGCTTTAACACAAACAGTGCTTACAGCACGTAAACACATTGGTTTGCGCGGTGAAGCAGATAGAACCTTTTTTCCCGAACTTGAACATACGTTTTGCAGATAGAACCATGTTACCGTGTCTGTATCTCAGAAACTAAGCTTCGTAGATCAATATAACTTAGAGGTTATGTAAATCTCATCGCTACCATTACAAATATAACATAAAGTCATTTTTGGAAAAAATGTCAGATAGAACCTTTTTACTTTAAGGTCGCGATTAGCTGATGTCCTGAGACACCTCTCCTGGTCCATTTACAGCCAACAGACCAATTGTAGAAATCAAACATCTCGAAAGAAATTTCAACAACAATATTTTCATAATTCTTTCATCCTTTTGTTGCCCTCCTTAGCTAATGCAGTTTCTCTTTCTGAAGGAGAGATTCAAATTATTCTTTAAAGTGAAAATGAGTTAAGTAAAGCTTGTGACACAAACAAATTAATTCTCAATAACACTGTGAAATGACCAAAACTCTTGCAATCTATCTTCCAAGTTTTAATAATGCAAACAAGTTTTCAAATGAATAAAATACTTTTGAGTAAGAAAATGTAAATATAGTTTATATATGCAGTATGTAGCTTTGCTAGGATCAAATGAAAGAATAAGTTTCAATTAGATGAAAAATACTCATATGTTACTAAATAAAACATGCCTTGGTTGTATCATTTGGATTTTTGAAAGTTTGCTTCTGATAACTCTAATGCTGCTTCATTTTGGCCTTCAGGTAATAGAAACATTAAGATTTCATTATATATTTTTATTGACGCATAAATAATAGTCTTTGTTTAGCAAGAAAACGCACTGCAAAGTAATAATTAACATGGGAAATACCCACAACTCTCGTCATCTACGTACAGACAACACGCCTGTCAACACCTGCCAGGAAACTAGTTGCTTACAATATGGCGGCCTTTAATTTGTAACGCTACACTAGCGCTACATATATATCTAGGTAGTACTATCCAATACCTTTGGTGTTAAGGCCCATTCACAATGCATACGTAAACATAAGCATAACGCATAGACATAAACTTTAACATAAGTGATAGACTGAAGTGTTCACAATGTCCAACATAAGCGTAAGCAAAGATTTTCTATTTTCTGTGGGTCATTCTAGTTACTACTAGTTGAATGTGAGAATATGTATTTTATATATATTGAAATTTTGTGAAACGTATGGACTGTGGCACAACAGCTCTTTAGGAGCCAAGGCCTATCAGCGGAGTCTCGGCCTTGCGGCCATGGGTTATGTTAGGTTAGGTGTTTAATTTCATTAAAAATTAAAACTAAATGATACTACTATGAATACTACAGCAAAACTAAACTACAAAAAGATCGTACGCTACAAAACAACGCAGAAAACCGTCGAAAATCAACCAAGCATTTTGGAAACCCAGTCTTTTGTTCGATCTATCGACTTCGATCCTATTGCGATACTGGATTTTGAGTTAAACGTACTGTGATTGGTTCATTTCTTATTTCTTACCTAAGCATAAGCACAGAAGCTTGAAGCTTGCAAGCATGGAGGAATATGCAACAGGAGGGGAAACTCTCGCTGTTTGAGAGTATGGACTAGAGAATTCGCTAGCATCGTTTCCATGTGGCGACATCTATTTTAAGGTACATGCGTAATTTCAAACCCTGCTTTGGTAATTTGCTCGTCAGGTAGCGGTGCGAGCTTATGAACCTTCTACCATTCATTTCATCCACTAATTTAATTTTTTGCTGAAGAGACGGCGATGCTCATGGCAACGTGTTTGTTTGTGACATTTCGTTTGCGAGTTTTTTTGGCGGTGTACGTCAAGTGTTGCAGATGACAATGACTAAAATGTTGGGCCCAAGGATGTGCCAATGTTGTTCGGCAGGATAAAGGAAATAAAGTTTCTTCAGTTTTTCTCCGAGACGGGAAGGTGAGTGAAATATTTTGAGTAATAATGAGTTACTGTAATTGAACGGTATTTCCGTCTTGAGTTGTGCTACTTCATGTATCGTTCCGAACATTTCAGATACCTTAAGAGTTTGATGTTATTATTTTATAGACCTAAATTTTAATAGGTGTGCCACCTTGATGCTTGATAATTTTGGGTGTGGTGTTCCTGCATTACTTATTTCAAATATGTGTGGCTATTAGGTAAAACTCATTAACACCACTTTTACGTTATTCGAGAAAATCAGGTTTTAAATTTGATAATACTGATTTGGGATTAGAGAAATAATGCTTCGTTGTGCGATTCTTTTTTTTTAAGGGTTTAATAATATCTGAAAAAAACTAGTTTTTAGCAATATTTGCCCATCCCATCCGCCCGCGGTAAACGTGAAAATTGACTGGATTGGGTTGGAGTTAATGAGTTTTTCCTGGTACACGGGTGGAGTTAATTCGTTTTTCCTGTTCCGCATCACTTTTATCGACTTATTTAAATATTTTTCAGTATATGTCGATGTTTTTTGACATATATCGACGAAATTCGATATATTTCGATATATCTCCATATATTTCGATATATTCGATATCGTAGCTTTATATCGATGTATGCTGATATCTTTCGATATATATGGATGTATTAAACATATTTCAATATAATAAAATTTATTTCGATGAATATTGCTATTTTTCCATACAAATCTACACATTAGACACATTTTGATATATTCGGCATATGAAAATTAATTTAGTTTTCAGTTGATGTTGACATATTATATCGATGAGTTTGACATATTTAAAGTTAACAATTTGTTAATTTTAATAATTTGGCATAAGTTCATAATTTGTTCCAACATGAAACTCATTAATAGTATTTATGAACATTTAATAAGTAATGTCAATTACTTATTATATTACTGAAATATGTTAATTAATGTCATTTGCTGTATTTCAGTTGCATTAGATAAATTTTTAACATATTCGATTTGTTAATTAATTTTTACTTTCTCACATACGTACGTATATACGGAGTAATATACGTGGTAAAGGGAAAGTTATGTAATGCTGCGCGAAAAAATGGCGAATTTTCGCCAGAAAGAAATTCGTTGCCGGGCCGTAATAACGAAAAAGTGGATAAATACAGTTGCTAAATTAAGAGAAAAATACATAATTATACATAAATACATAATACAATAAATACATAATTATAATTGAAAGGAAAACATCCCTCTGTCCGTCCGCCCGTCTGTCAACACTGCTGCACCGAAACCATAGTACGATTTCTTCCAAAATGGATATTCCCCGATCAATCTGGTTCGAGTCGAAGCTTTGAGATTTTGAAAAAGATTCTACAAAATTTGGGGTACTTTACATGTGGCTCCCCGGACATTTTCACAATTTTCTCAAAAACGACCCCAATTTTTTTCTTTAAATTTCTTGTAAGAACAGAATAAAGTACAGTTATTAAGATGGCATAGGTCCGATTTTCACAATTAACTCTGAATTTTCGAAAATTGCATAACTTTGAATCTTATTGGGCGTCTTCCTCCAACTACAAAATTGCAGATAGATATTTTTCCTTCCAATAAAAATTGCCTTTCATAGTGAGATTTTTCTTTAGGGCCATGTACATTTTTTTGAAAATTTTAGTACTTTTCCCGCAATATTGCGTGTAATATGTATTGCGTGTATTGTTGCGTGTAATATTGCGTGTATTTTTTAAAAAAATACAAAAACATGCTTTTCTCGAAAACAGCTTGAAATTTTTTCTTTAAACATTTGGTAGGAACAGTGCTAAATGTACCCTATGAGATGACATAAACTAAATATCGCTCTATTCTTTTGTTTTATCAAAAATTACAATAATGTAAGTTTTTTGAATTGTCTCTCACGTCGGTAATATTTACATTAGTGGCGATTTATTTACATTATTAGATTTACAAATTCAAGTGCTTTAAATAATGTCAAGAAAAGTTTCACGAAAACTCAACATTTTCTCTGGAAACTAGCTCAAAGTTCCACGTTTTCAGAAACGCTCAAACGCCATTTTCTCATAAATGGCTTCAAATTTTTTCTTCAAAGTTTTGAAACGTATAGTGCTAATTGCACTCTTTAATACGACGTGAAGTTCATTTTGGGATACCTTTTTGTTTTGTCAAAAGTTACA
Organism: Acheta domesticus; assembly: GCA_031308135.1. Classification (NCBI taxonomy): domain Eukaryota; kingdom Metazoa; phylum Arthropoda; class Insecta; order Orthoptera; family Gryllidae; genus Acheta; species Acheta domesticus. Next base: position 213,851,024 of record JAHLJT010009436.1, on the reverse strand, counting down.
CAAATGTAATTTTTTGAAAGGTCTCTCACATCTTTAATATGCACATTAACAGCAATTTGTAAACACTAATGTATTTGTGTGTGAATGTGTTTCAAATGAAGTTTTTTGAAGACTAAAAAATTTTCTGTGAAAATGAGCTTCAAATTTCGCATTTTTAGTAGCACTTCAACGCCATTTTCTTAAAAACAGCTACAGATTTTAAAAGAAAATTGCCATTTAGGACGAGGTTTTTGTGTTCTTTAATATTCTAAAATGAATATTTCCGTTCTACCATTAGGAAACCGAAAACTTAAAAAATGTCGGAAAAATGTAATTTGGGCGGCGATAGATGGCAGCTGGTACGAGTATGTGGTAATTCCGAATAGCTAGCTCAGACCGAAGAAAATAGAAAACGAATACAGGAAAGTCTGTGCTATTCTGTAGCACCACTAGTTATAACAGATCTGATGGAGTTAATGAGTTTTTCCTGATAGTGTTGGGAGTTAATGGGTTTTTCCTGATAGTGTTGGAGTTAATGCGTTTTACCTGAAATTACTGTTATTTTAGTGATTTTTATCAATTATTATGTTGATTAGGTTAACGTTTTTCACTGATATTGCTGTATGTAATGAAAGAAAATGAAAAACTATTGCGAAATATGGTGAAAACGCATTTTGTTTCAAAAATGGAGTTAATGAGTTTTACCTAATAGCCACAGATATATGCTTTCATTACAGGTGACTCAGAGGCACCAATTCTGTAACCTGAAGCATAGAATCCGATCAGCGGGAGAAGTAAGAGAAGAGATCTGAATTGCATGAAAATATCCTTGAGTAATTCACTTTAATACCACTGATTCATAAATAAATAGGCAAAGCAACGGTAGTATTCTAGCCTCAATAAATAAGTTTCTATTTATACAAATTGTTTCAGTAGCTTTCCATAACAAATGGATGCTCCTTTGCAGTCCTTTTTGTTGAGTTTAAGCTTTTAAATTATGCCAGTTCATTACCTTCCAATTACATAGTGTGAATGAAAATGTGATGAATTACAAGAAATCATGTGTTTTAAACTAATAATATTCATATTGGGATATAAGGTATAGCTTCTTCAAACTATACTGCAGATCTGGAAGAGGTTAAAAGATCAAGAGGTCTGAATGACATGTTTCTAGGATGTATAACTTATGTATATAAGAATATCTTCTCCTATCTACAATCTAGTGGAAAGAATTTCTGTAGGTTTGTAATAATTTTTAATGGTGTTGTCAAAATAATTGACTGTGTATGCAATTCAATAACTACACATTTACAGCCATTTAATCAGGATTAATAAAATGTATAAATATGTTACTGTTGCTGTTACAGAATTTATACGAATTCCTAATGTAACTGTTTTAAGATTCTTAAGTAAATGTTAGGTTTAATTAAACTATTTTTAACTATTGAACATGAATTATCACAAAAATACAGGTAACACACGCAAATATGCAGGTATATTGTATTTTCCTCGCAAGAAAAGTGTCATGAATGCAGTGTTTGATTCTTAGCTCAATTGATAGAGATGTCTTTCTTAAGGGAAGTCATGAACTCGGATCCAAGAGGTACCAAATATTTACTCTTTGTGACAATTTATTTCTAGTATGATGATGTAATGTATTAACAGTTTCGTAGTCGTGACAAATTGATACTAAACAAACTACATGTAATCCAAGATGTAAATAATTTTATGTTGTTATGAAAACATTTCTGCCTATGGTACGGACGTAGATGTCAAATTGTAAGTTTGTTTTAGAGTAAAGTATACGTTGTAGCGATCCTGAGCTTGCTCAGTCACTATTTGGCGATAAGAAAGACCTCGTCTGCGTGCTTCGCCGCGCGATTACGTAACCCGTCGCCTTATCAGCGGTCGCTGGAGGGGTGGCGGGGGGAAGACAGATGTCCCCCCCCTACGCGAAAAAGAAGGGGTTGTAACGGCGGTGTCTGGAAAGTGCGCAGAATGTTTCGAGAAGCGGCAGCGTGAGGTAGCAGCGTGAATTTGGAAGCTGATGGTGTGGGGCCGCGAGCTCCAGTTAGCGAGAAAGAGGTTTGGCCCAGTGGTGGCTAAATTCACACCGCAGATGCGCGTTCGACGAAGGCATCTGGTCTTGCAGTAAGACGTGGTTACAGAGAGAACCCGTGCTTAGGCCCAAGACAGAGCGTCGGCAGCCGCATTAATTCGCTGTGAGTTGTGCGCTGGTGGCGAACGCCACGGCCACCGAAATAAGGTCGGTGTTAAAGACAAAACAATTTTGTATGTGATACTATAAAAAGTAATGAGAATTTGCAAGCAATTGACTGTAGAATGCAGGTTGAAGTGTTGTTCCTGTAGTTCACTGTCAGATTGTTTAATATTTTTTTTGGCCATTAACACTCTTGCATAATGTATGATATACCCGACCATTGGTATTTCCATAATCATTGTGGACTATTTTCAAAAGATATTTGAAGTAGTGTGTCTTTCTAAGGGGAGAACATCACTTATTTATGATAGAATCTTGTCATGTTAATACACTACAAGTGCAGTTTCTGTCTTTAAATCAAAAAGAACATTTTGATGATAGTGTAAAATCCAAATCAAGTTAGAAACAATTTGGGTTATTTATGAACAATTAAAAGGTTATAAAAGTATATTTGCTATGAACTGTTGAATTTAAGTGAACTTAAATATCTTGAAATATTTATTGAAATTTGGATGCCTATTGAGTAAAAATACAACATGTTTTTTTAATTTCAACCAAAGGTGTAGATTGTAATAAATGTTTCACATTTATGGTGTAAACACACATGTTTAGTTTTTTTTTTGCAATTTCTTTTGAATATTCTGTGTTTTTCAAAACTATGTTTATTCATTTTAATTGTACACAACATATGTCTTTGTAATTGAAGTGAATTGTTTTGCAAGAAACTACTATGTATGCTAATGCAATGTATGTTGAGGAAGGGTTAATTGCAATTTTTGTAAACAGAAAGTGCTGAGGCATTTTGTCATCCGAAATGCCTGTGCTCTACCCTCTGATGTACTATTATGTGTACTCATCTCCCCAGAGATATCTTTGATTCAATTTGTTGGATTTCAATTTATTTTTGTCACAGAAGATGTTGCTGTGATGCTAGTTTGTGTCAACTTTGAAATTCATAATTTCTGCAGTTGATTTTTCCTCAAAAAGTTTTTTTTTACGCTGTTCAGTGTTGTATTTTTCTTTGTTCATTTGTTTATCTGTGCATGTTAGGTAATTTTGCAATTTGTGTTTCTTTTTTTTTTGAGATTCAATTATATTAATGTTTGTGGCTTTCAACTTTGTGTTTTTTTTCAAAAATTTCAACAAGAGCCAAATTACCCACGAAGTTTCCCACGGCCGACCACACGAACGGGCACATAAATGGCGCCCAACTGGCTGGCTTGAAATTTTGAGAAATTTACAACAATAGCCAAAGCTATTGGTGGTTCCAGCAGTGTTTTTTTTAGTATCTTTGATGTTTGACAAGGTTGTGTTGTGTTTGTTAAAGGTATGCATTTCTATAGATATTGTAGGTGGTAAAATACTCACTGAATAGTTAATATTAATTTTTGTCAATTTGAACTCAAATTAAGACCTGTTCATTTTGTTAGATAAAATGGCTGATAAATACAACCAAGCTAGGGATTTGGGAGATCTTTCTTCAAATGAGGATGATGGGGAGACTACAGTCAGGGAAATAGTTCAACAGGTAGAATCACCGGTTGCTACCGAAGAATATGCTACTCTTGGTACGTCGGGAACTGAATCTGCGTCTCCTCAAGATCCACGACATCAGAAACTGACATTGACAAGGCGAATAATATGATGATAAGATTAATGTCGCAGTTTATGATTCAGATAGATGAGAAACTTAGATCCTCGAATTCGGAATTAAAAGACAGTTTATCTTCTCAATTTAAATGATAAATTATCTGAACAGTCCTGTCCATTAAATATAAATTAGCTGAACAGTCCTGTCAATTAAATGATAATTAGCTGAACAAGTCGCTGTCAATTAATGATATTATCTGAACAGTCCTGTCAATTAAATGATTAAATTAGCGGATCAATCTAATCAATTAAAGACAGTTTTATCCGCTCAGTTAAATTGGAAAATTGGCGGAACAATCTACTCGTTGGAAGATAGATTTACTGCTAGTTTTAATGCAAGACTAGTTCACTAGAAGCAAGCCATAATAGAAAAAGACTCGCAACTTTCATTAGAAACAAAACAACTAATCTGAAAATATAGTACAGATGAAAAGAATTTTCAAGATAGGACGGAACAGTTGTCCAAGAGATCGTTTCAGACAAAACTTCAATTGGAAAAAAAAGTTAACCGATACGACCTCGGCAAATTAGAAACGAATTAGAAGAAAAGCTGGAGGAACAGATGTTTTACGTTTGAATATTAAGTTTTGAAACAAAAGTTGATAAGGTCAAAACAGAAGTCGACACAAACGTTTCTGATATAATGGGGCAGAAATATAAGACAACGAGCACAAAAATTTTGTCGCAATTAGACCAGGAAACGGGAATTAGAAGCTAAGGTAAACGACCTCCAAGAGAAATTGATGGTTTACCTGCGGCCTTGATACACTCCTATGATGGTTACTTACCGCAGAGGTTTAACTTTTGGAGCCCCTGGAAGGAGAACCCTGCGTGCGCATTCATAAAGCAGTAGAAATTTTTTACATTGTATAATCTGCCGGAAGCAAGAAGTCAGATTGGTTATCAGATGCTAGTGAGTAATCGAAAATTTGGGCGGACACTCTGGATCCATTACCGCTTCAAGGAGGGATTTTAAAAAAAGTTCTCATGAGGTACTGAATCACGAACCAGGTTAATTTTCGGTTTGAAGCTTATGTGTAGTACCGTGGACAAAAAGGTCATAGCATGCAAGACTACCTGCGAAAAGCTAGACAGCTTAGATTATGCTCTCCCCGATTCCAGAAAGTGAAACGTTTTGCCTTATAATTAGCATTTTCCATAGGCATTCAGAAATTTTGCTAAAGTCAACTGCCCTTGACAGCAGAAAAGTTGTGACGCAGTAGGTCTGTATGATGCCACTTATGAGATTCGGGTTAAGCTAGGATACACAAAACCGACAAGCATTTCATCAGCCAGCCATCATACAACTTCTGGCACTAATATGGAAAATGGAAATGTGAAGCTCAAAAGGGAAGAACACTAGATATCAGGAGATTCATGAAGACACTTCTACTCCGTCGAAAGTTTGCTAAATCGGCTTAGTTATCAACCTGAAGCAGCTGCACACTGTACAACGCAGAAAAGGGAAAGCAGAAGATGGCGCAAGGATAATCCAACACCATCTACTTCAAAAGTATCCTGACGAGGGTTTACACTAATGAGGTTTGTCTCGTGTGGTGAACCCCGAAACAAACCAGAAATACAAGGAAGTAGAAAGGTGACGATACAGTCTGTTGACGTGTTTGGCAACCATACTCAAATCTGAAAGGATGCCGTTACCAGTGTCACGCAACCGACGTAGGTGCCCGATGATCACATAATATGCAAGGAAAAGAAATCTCACATGGTTGATACGGGTGCACATTCTCTGTGATTGTTGAAGAGCTGTTAAATGAAATCTATAAATTGAATCCGAATATCCGACACTCCCTATGCACAAATCATCATATTGTTGGAGCGACAAAAGATGTCGCGTCCATATCTCGACAGTCCTATTGCAGTTGACAATTGGCTTAAAGATGTATGATGTTTTCTCATAGTAGCAAAAGGAATTGCTGTTCCAATCATATTAGGGATGGATTTTCTGCACGACTACGGAGTGGTGTTTGACCTATCTAGGAATGCTATACAATC
>JAHLJT010009436.1:213659425-213844161 GCA_031308135.1 Acheta domesticus | reverse complement strand
GTTTAAAGTTTTTAATTTCAAGTGCAACATCATTTAGTTGTTGTTGAGTTCAGCCGTTGTCTGGATGAGAATTCTAGCGGCCGACTTCACTAATGGGTAGTTTTCCGTGGTTTCCCCGATCAACATCTGGCAAATGCCGAAGTAGTTCCCTAACAAATGGGCCAAGGACCGCGCGCGATTTTTCCTTCCTCTTCTTCGTCCTATACCCTCACTTACTTACACACATTTACACATGCATGCACTACACTACCGCGCATGTCGGGAGCTTAGAGTTTGATCCGGCTGGGCATTGCCCCGCTGGTGGGAGATACCTTGTTGAGGAAAAAATCCGCAAGCCGCCGGGTAGGTCGGCGCCGGATCTCGCCAAACAGCAGGGGGACGATCACTGCCACCTGCGATTAAAACATTTCCTACACTTACGGGACTAGTGACCTTCGCTGTTGACGCGCCAGGTATCACCAATGAAATGAAAACAATTGCACTAGGGAACACGATTTTTACCTCCAGGAAGGGTAAGAGTGTGTAACATACTCACTTTTTACGTAGATTACGAATATAACCATAAATGCGTCATATCATGGCACAGTTTTTAAATATACCTTATCTTTATACCGTATCTTACCGTATTTTGCTATTAATGCAAGTAAATTTAAATTTCGCCTGTAAGATATGTTGAACCAATATGCATAAAATGTATTTAAAAATTAAGTATTTGTTCAGTTCATCTACTACCACTTTCATGAGATATCAACAAAATTTGGCTTTCGTGTTTGTTTTATTTTTTGTACTCGATTATTACCGTCTTAATTCTTGCGTCTGGTGTTCGCGATCAATTACGAGTAGGTCTTAGTGGTGTTGGTAGGTCTTAGTGGATGTTTTGAAAACAAGCCACGTGTATCCTCACATTTCCCACTGCGCGTCAGTCGCCAAAAGGAATTATTTTAGCGTATTACCTTACCGCAAACATACAAGTATCCAAAGTATCCAACTGTTGGGGTGGCAGATTCTGAATCACCCGGTGCCATACGGAACTGTACCCGCAGTGCGCGTGAAGTTCGTGTCTGATTTGCATGTTTCAAATACATTAATACATTATACTTCTGTGTTTTTATATAGTGAAATCCGACATATGATCTGTAGATTTGAATCGGTTTGATAAAATGCAAATCGTAATATCACATTGAAAGTGGGCGGATCAACCCGATTACTTCTGTTACGTGTATAGAAGACTTACACCCAAACTTCAAAGGAACAATATATGAAGGAAATTACAATACTAGCGTATTCCTTATACTTTTGCTGTTGTGTTTGTGATCAAGGCAAACCATGGTCTGTACACCAGTGCTGTGTCACCTGTACAACGAACCTTAGGTTGTAGTTAAATGGAAAACTCAAATCCTCGTCATTCTCTCTAGTAATGTTGTAGAGAATACCAACAAACAATTTTAATGCCTGCATATTACTGCAGGAATATTCATATTCCATTTTTAACTTGTTCTGACCTCATATGAAGCATGCTCATAATTTTGTAGTAATATTCCTAGAGTGACAATGCTGAAATTAATAAAGGATTTTGTTTATTTCGAATACTGTTTCGAATATGTTTATATCTTTTAAACCTTGTGTGATAGATACTTTTTATTATGATTTTCGAAATCAGCGTGATCATTTTCTTTAAAATCACCTACTTTCATTCTGGAGGTATGGAAAAAAAATTGTTTCCTTGTGTTATTTACGTGCTCGTAGGGTAGCATTGGCCCACTGTGCAGAGGGGTACACACGTCGAACGGCAGGCCCGCGCCAGCCGAGTCGAGTCGAGGGCCATCCAATAACTTTGAAAGATGGGATTATAGGCGTATGCCCGCCGGCGCGCGTGCCCCCTGATGATACATCTGTTGGGGGGGTTTTCCGCTAGCCGACAGTTGGTCGGTCCCGGATCTCACCATCAGGGTGGGGGGCATCACTGCCACCTCCTGGGAGAATAATTTATAGGGTATTACGGAGAGCACTTGAAGTGCAATGGAAGTGCATGTAGAAGTAGTGTAAGTAAGAGCAGGACGGAATGAGGATGAGATTGAAGCAAATGCGCACAGTACTTACGTTTGTTATGGTACTGCCCCAACATTGGTGGAAAAAACACGGAAACTTCCGATCAGTGCAGTCGCCGCTAGAATTCTCTTTTAGGGTCATTAAATTCGACACAGCTATCTATAGCTAATATCGAAAATCCGTTAAATGAGTGAAGCCGATAAACAATGGTTCAATCTTTTCAAAATGTTATGTGAAATTCGGAGTGTTTAAAAAAGGGCGCTTTTATAACCAAGCTTATGGTTAGGACTGTGTAAAAATCGGGAGATATCACTTTCAGTTTGTGAAATATGTGAGCTCATTGCGAGTTTCTTTGGATGTTATTAACTCGTAATTCTTTTTGTATTTATTTCGGCTAGCTCATCAGGGGACGCTTATTGGGTCACCGGAATCTCGCAGCTAAGGTCTGATTAAAAGAAGTTGGTGATTGACAGTTGCGAATGGAAAGGAGCGACGTTGACAGGTTGCGTACTACTGAGCACGTGTCCCCGGGATACGAAAAGAAACACTTCAAATAAATATTTATACAAGTAACCGAGTCATAAACTCGTATTGTAGGAAGCAACAACTTCAGAAGCACAACTGGCAGTCACCAACTTATTTTAATCGGGCCACAGTGAGCTACATCCGGACGCTTTACGGAGCTTTCCCCCCGATGAGACGGAGCACACGAGAATGGGGTATTAGTCCGTTGTTCGCCTCGCGATAGGAGTCTAGGCAAGATGAGAAAGTAAGAGTGAATATTAATTTCGGGCATGCCAACTACCAAGAACATTAGTCCCGTAAATGTTATATCGAGGGAGGTAGCGGTGTGCCAACACCTCCGGAATGTCAGATCCGGCGTCGATCTACATTTCAGCTTGCGAGTTTTCCTCTCCAGAGCCCCCTTAGTCAGGACAAGCATCATTAGTGTGCGAGGTCGAATTCAGGCGTTGTCTGGGTGAGAATTCTAGCGCCCGGGTGCTCTGACCGGTAGTTTTCCGTGTTTTTTCCATTCAATACCAGGCAAAAGCCGAAGCAGTTCGCTAACAAACGGGCCACGGACCACGCACGATATTTTCTTTTCCTTCCTTATCCTATCTTCACCCCTTACTTACATTCTTACACTTACATGCACTACACTACCACACACGCCAGGAGACAGATTGGGAGTTTAGACCATGTCCCGCCTGGAGCGGTGCCCCCTGATGAGAGATACATGGTTGGGGAAAACTCCGCTAGCCGACAGGTTGGTCGGTCCCGGATCTCACCATCCAGGGTGGGGGGCATCACTGCCACCTCCTGGGAGAAAATACGCATTGTATTTACGGGACTAATGACAGCAGTTGAAGTGCAAATGGAAGTGCATGTAGAAGTAAGTGTAAGTAAGAGCAGGACGGAATGAGGATGAGATTGGAAGCAAATGCGCACAGTACTTACGGTTTGTTATGGTACTGCCCCAACATTGGTGGAAAAAACACGGAAAACTTCCGATCAGTGCAGTCGCCGCTAGAATTCTCTTTTAGGGTCATTAAATTCGACACAGCTATCTATAACTAATATCGAAAATCCGTTAAATGGTACAGCGGTTGTAGCCGATGAGCTATTGTAGCCGGTATGAGGATGGAAGGATTGCGTGCGGTCCGTGGCGCGTTGTTTATGGTAGTGCTCATGTGGTGCTCGCCTGAAATCGATTCCAGGAAAGTATGAATGAGACCGATGAGTTCTGACATGTAGAATACTCGCCACTGGTCGGTTGTGACCCAGATATTTAGCCGGAATCAAAAATCCGAGCAGGGTTGGGACTTGGACGAAAGACTTTCAGATATACGACGCTTTAGTTACAGGGTCGTTGCAAAGGTTCGATGAAAATAAGTAGGTGATTGACAGTTGTGCCGGACATAAGGACGCCCTAGGCCTTTCCATCGATGCTGTCAATAAGAACGAATAAACGTATCGAGATTCATTACCTGATGGTAATGGGAGGTGAGGGATAATCAACTAGAATAAGAACAAATAAATTACTCAGTTATTATATACAAATACATACAAATAAATAAATACATACATACATATAAATAGAAATATACAATACAATAAATACAAATACATGGTTATAAATTGCAAATAAATTAGTTATTGTGGTTGATTATCCCTTACCTTCCATTACCATTATGGATTACCACAAAATATCGGCTATCACCACGGAAGTTATTCATTGCTTGACTGATTGATTACTCATTTCGGGCGCGCCAACTGCTAAGATCATTAGTCCCGTAAGTGTAGTGCATTTTTATCACGGGAGGTGGTGATGATCTACCCCCGCCGGAAGCGAGATCAAGCGCCGACCTCCCTGTCGTCTAGCAGGGTTTTCCGCAACCGGATATCTCCCACCAGCAGAGCCCTGCCCCAGCCAGGACAAGCTCGATTGGTTCCCGACATGTGTGGTAGTGCAGTTCATGTACGTGTGTATGTAAGTAAGGGGTGACGATCGGACAAAGAAGAGTAGGGAAAAATCGTGCGCGCTCCGTGGTGCGCTTGTTAGGTTATTGATCCTGCATTCGCCTGGTGTTGATCGGAAAAATCGCGGAAAACTGCCAATCAGAGCAGCCGGCCGCTAAAATTCTCCTCCAGACAGTTGCACAATTCGACCTAGCTATGTAGCTAATGTCGAAAATCGTGTCACCATCACCAACACTCTGACCTCTCGGTCAGAAAGACTGCAGTGACCTCAATTGGTGTCCAGAGCCACCTCAGCCGATTTGTTGCTGTGGTACCACTGACAAACCGAAAAAAAAGTGCATCGTGCAGGAAAACGTCTCTTCTGTCGGTCGCGTTACCGCCTTCTGCTGCGTGCCAGGTTTGTTTTGTTTTGTGACGTGATTCGTTGAAGTTGGGTGTTTTAAAGAGGGAGTGCCGAGTTCTTTTTTTTTTGCGTGATTTGACTGGTCATCTTTTTTACTCATTTTTCTTCGTTTATTTAGTGCTTACATTCTTTCATTAACTTGTATTAGTTCTTTCTTAAATTGAATTATTATTACTCCTTACGATTGGCAACATCCAAATCACGACGAGAACAAAGGTCGATCAAAAAAACGGAATATTTATTCAACTTAATTTGGCAAGTAATTATTCCCGGACGAGCTCTTTTTCATATGCTTTCATTCATACAAACTGAGTACTTTATTTGGTTACGTTTAGAAGTACTATTTAGTTATTTCAAGTGTTAATTTCCGTGTCCAGGGAACTCGTGCTTGTAGTGGTTTACAACTCGATAACATCGCTCTCTTTCACTCATGAGAATCAATCATCATTTTTTAATCGAACTGTTTACACACTATCACAGCCAATTTCTGGCTGGCAAAGAAATATATAAATATTTTCTTTTGAAAATGATAGTTTTACTTCTGTGAATCGTAAAATATTGTTAATGTGCCTCTCAGAGGTATGAAATCATACGATTCGCTCCCAGCTTTATCTCGCATCTGTTTTCAAACTTTCTGCGAGACGGTATTTTTATTACAAAAAGCTTAAATAACAAATTAATTTAATATTTATATACTTTATGATAACTTCAGAAAAAAAGAATAAAATTATAATGAGGTTTTCAGTTCGTACATGTGGTAACTTCTGTAACCTAAGATACAACGAATGAGAGGCTTCGAAATTTGAACAGTGCTGTCATCTCCAATTTATTTGTTTATTCATTTAACGCTAAAAAGAGTTACAAATTGTGTGTGACATACTATGGAGAGAAGTTTATTCTGTACAAGTTTTCATAAATTCTCGTGTCGCCACACTAACACATATACCACTTGAATTGTGAATACAGGTGAAAAAGAGCTTTATTGGCAAGAATTAATAAGAAAATATTGACTATAATAAGAAATAAGAATTTATAAGAACATAGTACAATACAAAATATTTGCAAAGGCAAATCAGCAACAGATTTAGTCTGATATATATATCATTCCTTCGTGAAGGAATCGACTTACTGTCGTGAGAACCCAAGAACGTGAACTTAAATAACTATATTACCGGAATTAGCTGTCCCCAAGAATACATTTTCATTGAAATCTTGAAACCGATTTTGCAAACATAAAAATTACATAACCTTCTCTATTAATTATATCATTCTGATTGTGCGAAAATAAAAACTTTCTTTGAAAAAAGGTTTAGTATTGTGTGTAAACATGAATATTATTCTAGTAAAAGAAACTTCTTATCATTGAGGCCATGACAAAGAATGCTGTTGAATGTTCGTCAGATTATTAGAAACGGAGTTGAAAATTATAATTTTTAAAAACCGTAAAAACTAACAGGGGAATAGTAAGTACAAACAGTTTAAACTAGTGTGCTACAACAGCAATATGTTTTTGTTAACTTTTGCATTTTTCGAAAGTTTAGAGAGTTCAGCGAAAATAAGATCTGGGCCATTTTTAAGCTTTCTTTACTGTTTCTGAAAATAATAATGTAAACATTTACACCCGTTTTTGAGATAATGAGTTTTACAATTTGCATTAACTCTAAGAACGCGATCCGAAGCGAAAATTGCACGTTATTCCAAAAAGTTGTGCATTGAGCTTTTTAAAGATCTGACTTTTACACAGATGTCATTGAGATCCGTTTGTTTACCTTAGTTACGAATGGACATGTCTTTGAAGGACTAAGGAAATATCTTTTCAAATAATTATTCTAATAGTGATTTCGACTATAAGAAGAAGGAAAAAGGCTTTTACGTCGATAATTTTCTCTCTCTCTCTCTCTCTCTCTCTCTCTCTCTCTCTCTCTCTCTCTCTCTTTCTCTCTCTCTCTCTCTCACACATACACAGTTAGTTTTCGAGAAATTCTGATTTTTAAATGGAACTATATATTTTTCTTACCAACAATGGATAGACCATGAAAAGAGGAATAAGATGATTTATCATATGCTAGTATTTTGGTAGTAATTTGCTTACAGAATTAGACTTTCTGATATGTGATTTTGAATGAAACGGACAATATTTCGTGTAGCAGCCCTTGCAACGGTCGCCTTCGGGGAAAATGGCCTTCGCGGTTTCAAGATTGTTGCGTGGAGAGAGAAGGCTGAGAGGGGTGGCAATGAGGGATAAGATGCCTAATTACAGCAAACCAGGGTCTTGACACAAAAGTCACATTAAAAAACATCAATTTTAACGATCAGAATGAGAGATTTTTCCATTGATTTATCTGCATTTAACGTGTCTTCTTTAGCAATAAATATCATTTTCAAACTTGACAAGAATGCAACCACCGTCTCTTCGTTGGTAAACTTCATTTTTAATTAAGATGATCATTTGTCCACTTCGCAACCATACCTCTACTGCTCTTCATAAATGGGAAAGAAAACAGTTCACTTCCGCTGTGAATTTTCAAGATTGCCGCTTCTGCTGTGAATTTTCAAGATTGAGGCAGCACGTGTCGTCATGAAGCGAGAAACTCTGCAATAAATATTAGCAGTCGAGACTGCAGATGTACATTTGCGTTAAAGTTTAGTAAATTGACACTGATAGTCTGTTAAGTGAGTTTAAAAATTTTTATTGCTTTGTTCTTTTGGTAGGTGTTTAATTAGACGTTTGTGAAGAGTAAATGCAAAGAGAAAACGTCTACCTCTCTATTATTTAATGAATTGATCAAGATATTACAATAAAAATCTTTAAGCATTCATTCCCTTCCCTTGTTTTAAAATGATAGCTGGTTTCTGCCATAACACATTCAGATCGATTTTTGTAAGTTTGAAAAGGACCTTTATTATTGTCGTCCTTCCGCTACAAATTATTCTTATTTTGTTCTTTTCGATGAACGTTGCTTTAGAGTTTCATTAGAAGAAAATTTCAATTCAGATTAACATATGGGGAAAAAAACTCTTACTGATTGTTAATATTGATGCTTGTTCATATGATCTTCGTGTCAAGACCATGAATTGCTGTAGTTACGCCTCTATCCCTCACGGCCACCCCTCTCACACTCCGTCTCCACGAAATAGTCTCGACGCCGCGAAGGTCTTTCACCAATCGTTCACCATCGGTGACTATTGCAAGGGCTGCTACACGAAATATTGTCCGTTTCATTGAAAATCACATTTCAGAAAGTCTAATTTTATAAGCAAATTACTATCAAAATACTAGCATATAATAAATTATTTTATTCCTCTTTTCATGATCTATCCATTGCTGGTGAGAAAAATATATAGTTCCATTTAAAAAAATCAAAGATGATTAAATTTCTCGAAAACTAAAAATCTTATAGGACAATTTCTTTGCGGCATGATACTTGCCCCATGATTCTGCATTATTCAGCGAAAACTGCGTTTCGATATCCTGAACCATTTAGAAGTTACCGGAGTGGTCCATAGTTGGTGGGACACCTGTATATATAATTCTCAATATAAGAGTAGTCAGCCCAAATAACAATCTTCTAAAGTGGGTATGTTTACCAATAACAGCCTCGACACGGAGAAAATAATCAGAAATGCTCTACAAACTCTCCTGGACATTAATTATAATCATTAGCCACCTGAGACGCCTGATGATAATATTGTGACTGATGCATCAAATTCAACTCCTATAGAAGATTTACAAATCTTTCAGGTTCATCAACAATAATTTCAACAAGAGCAAATACTGCATCAATGGCGATTACAACAACAACAACAACATTCTTTCGCAATCCAGTGCCAACAACCGACGACTCTATCTGCATCTACTCAACGTCCATAACAAAGCAGAATACAATCAAGTGATAATACATTGAAACCAACTCCTGTAGAAGACTTGAAAATATTTTAAATACAACAGGAACAAATTCAAAGAGATCAAAAACTCCAGTAATGGCTGTTACAGCAACAACAACAACAGCAGCAGCAGTCAGCTCAGTACCAACAGCTGACTTCTCCACCTGCATCTACTCAACCCCCACAACAAAGCAACAAACAATACAGTGATGAAGGATTTGAAACTCAGCCAAAACAGATTTCTTCTGACAACATCAGCAGCTAAAAGTGCCAACAGAAAGTGTTTGGGTGATAATGTACATCGAGAACAATTTAAAAACTTAGCCGCTAGAGAAAATGATGAAATTCATTCAAGTATGCCTACTGACAATAGATTCGCTTTACTTAGTGAAATAAATGAAGAATTAGAACAAGGTAAACATTGAAATTCTTCCAGTTTCTACACAAGGTGAAACATATTCTGAACTAGTAAAATGTATTAAAAATGCAGTACACAATCAATTTACAACAAAAACGTTAAAAATGCTATTAAAGTTATGTTTCAAACCATCGACGACAGACATACATTTTGAAGTCAATCGATTTTTCTGTATCACGGTCCCACAAAATGTGAATTCTGATTACACTTTGTATTAGAGGAAATTACTACATACAGGAACAAGATTTTCCGTTCTTTTCCAGAACTTTTTCGTTACCGAGTTAAGAGTTTTTCCTGCCGAAAAGTTACCGTTTTTGCCACAGCATTACAATACTCTCTATAAACTGCGCAAGCAGAAAACGAGAAAATATAAACTAAAATCACTAACCCAGTAAAAGCATTCAATAACACAAAATAATTAATTTATTCCTTCTCACGTTCAAACTACATCCTAATATCCACCACGCACCAGGAACTACCGAGATTATGCGAAAATAGCAATGATTGGAGTGCTTTCTCCGTGCAGGGGAGTACGACACGGAACGGCCGGAGGAGACTCACTGTGCGGCAGTGGACTCTCAATTCGAAGCGCTAGTAAGGGCGAATCCTTCACCCCTGCTTCTGGTTGTTTCTCAGTTATTTCATTGCTATTTCTCAGCTTTATTTTCTACTATTATCATTCAAAATCTGTAAATTTTTACTATTATGCAATTATTATCTAAAATATTTAAAATACATAATTTTTATTATGTTTGCTCATCGCCTCTTCTTTCAGTGTCCGAACGCGTCGCCAGAGGCGCTAGCGTTGAGCGGCGTCAGACAGATGGACGGATCGACTGACAGACAGATGCCGTAAATCGACTTTTCGGAATCAAGTACCTAAAAGCATGGATTGTAACTAGGCAACTTGTTAGAGGAAGTAATTTTCTAAACAAAGAAACAAGTTTTATTCACGTTTTCGTTTCTAGTGCTCGTCAATAAGAGTTTTCTGTCGTAAAATCGCCGATTTCGGGATTACAATACGAATGGCCACGATCTTACAAATAAGTCGAGAAAGTAAAAATTGTTGTTAAGCAAATTCGTGAAACAGAAGAGAACAATTAGTTAACTTATTTATAAATGGGATTTAAAATATATATGTATAATAAAATAACAATTTTGTGGTTTTTCTTCTAGCAATTTGATGGTAGATTGGTCAAAGAGCGCCGAAGTATGTATGTTGTTATACAATTGGCCATTACAAATAATACTTGAACGTCTGTAAGAATATTGTAAATAGTTTCTCCGTTAAACTAATAATTACCTTAAAAACATCTTCATATTGCGTTCCATTTGTTGCATCATAATTCTATAAGTCACACGAAATACTTTACACACATTTAGAATTCAATTACAAGTGTATTAATAATAAATGCAATTGCAAAGCCTTGCAATGTATTCTCAGTCGAAACAAAGTAATCCCTTTGTCGTAAAGTTGCAGAGGCTAATATGAAAAGGCGCTCATAACAGTATTCGCTACACCATTAAAGGCTACATTTGCATTACCACTTCTGCTAACTCATGAATACAATATGGAAAATAAACCAACAAATCTTTCTTTGGATATCTAAAGGGAAATAAATTCTGTAGTTCGTGAGTTCATATCAGGCAATGCCATTCGTTCAATTATAACTTGAAATTACCAGTGACATGTGAAACGAATAGTAAATAAAATTGTATTTTTTCAAAATTCAAAAACATAGGTAACTATTTTATACCTTTATGAGTATTCTATTGAATGTTTAAGAATTGAATTTTACTAGGAAAAGAACCAAAAATAATTATTCTGTTTAGTGTAATAATTAAAATATGACGACAATTTCGGATCGCAGTCCCTTGAAAAATGCATGGAATTATCTTGGGTTATCTGAAATGCAGCAAAGACGAGCTTGATTCTCCTCCAGAAGACGACTGAATTCCACCTAACTATATTGCTCCAGGAGTCGAAAATCTGTCACCATCCGGACTCGAACCCTAGAACCTTTCGCTCAGAGTCGCAGCAGATTCAACGGCAATTCTGAATATAAGCAAACTCACCCGGAACTGACTATCGAGTCATTTAAGATTTACAAAATTTAAGAAGTTAAGACACAAAAGAAAATTTAGTGATCGAGGGAAGAGCTTACTAGACCCGTTGCATGTGGCATTCTCTTGCGCAGGGTCGCGAGTTGAAGTCCAGGAAGAAAATGTAGATGAACGTTGAAGGTTTCTAACGATTGTCGACACATCTTTATAATTTCACTTTGGGAGCTATTAGAAGTGCCAGGCACTGAAATTTAATCATTAGAAAGGGTCTTAAATACAGCTTACATTCAAATCAGAACGCTCAAGATAATAACGGCAGATGCCACCCGACCACGCTTTTTTAGTTGACGGCAAATTCTTGCATTTACCTATCATATGCTGAAATTTCAAATGAATTGGGATATGACAAAACCCTCAAATTCCAACTTCCAAAAATTTGTCTGGTGCGTAAATGAACGTGAACGATAACAAAAAAGGCATTTTTCCTCAAAACCTTTGGTTGGGATCTTTCGTTATTATTCCAAGCGCCTGAATGGAATTGCAAAACATTTGTGATGGGTACGTTTCTAATCTTAACTGCCCCCGTCATTATTAGTACATCTTGAATATATTATATGATTGCACTAACCATTCCGCTCCATGGCCATGATACAGCTAAGAGCATCACCCCGTACCGCACTTCCCTCATGACTGTTCTGATGATAGCTATATAGACACAAAATGTCGATATCCGATATTCTCTGAACCTATTTACGTAGAATGTTCTTAGAATTTTAAGAAAATCAAACTTGGTTGAATTACATCCACTGATGCTAAGGGAAAGCAATAAAATATTCTGACTAGGCCTTACATCGACCAATCATTATCAAACTCAATTACCAACCATGAGTCAATAGCGATTGAAAACCTGATACCCTTAGAGATATAATGTTTTGGAGTGCAAAGATACCTAATATTGCTTATGAAAAGTAACTATTATTTTTAGGTAAATAAATTATCGTGTGTGATGTGTAGATCTGGCTCAACCTGCATCTTTATTCCCGTGAGTATTCTCCATTACTCCCAAATGGTGTCCAGTTTCTTGCACTACAAACGTATTAAAAAGGAGTGTTAAAAAGGTGTTTGATATACGGGTCTGTTGTAAGGTGGAATTATAATAGTTGTAGAGATGTAATCTAATTTCTTTACAGAAATAATCTTTATTGGGTAAACAAACCCATTTACCATTTTCAATTTCTTATTCCTCTGTCTACCAATAACTATGTGATTTGCGTGTTTTGAAAAACTTTATTAAAATAATTTCAATTATAGATTTGTGGGACTGTGACAACGTTATCATCGCGTAACGTGCACATTTGTAGTTATTAATTCCCTTTGGGGTGACTGTCAACGAAATCCTAGGTTTTACCATTTGCCAATAAAAACATTGACACATGGTACGTTACTTTTAGGTACTTATACGAGCTCCTTGCCTATCAAAAGAGAAATTATTACATTATATTTTTACTTTCCCGTATAATACGTATATACGGATACGTAATAAACGTAGTATAGAGAAAGTTATGTAATGCTGCAGAAAATTAAATTTCGACATTTCCACGGAATACACGTTTTGGGGTCCCTGTTACCAAAAATGGATTGCTTTTTTCAAAACGTTACGTCTATCTGTGTCTATCTGCCTGCCCGTCTGCCGTCTGTGTACAAACTGCGTAGGACGTTTTCCAAACTGAATACTGCCCAGTCGATCATTACACTGAGAGAAAAATAAGTGACAGTATTACAAATATATTAGAAATAACAATATGATGTACTCAGTGAGCTATTGATAGATTAGCAAAAAAGTAAATCATATTATTTCATGATAAATTGACCTGCTCCCCCAAAAATATTGAAATCAAATTATATGCTATACTATGCATTTTTATAACAGCTTTTTCATATTTACGAACAAATAGTAAAACAACTTCTACATTTCAGTTGATAAAAAATTAAATTGATTTTAAGTTAGTAAAAATCTAACTTAAAAAGGGTCAGAAAATCGATTTTTTAGGTATCGCATGTACGGAATGCTGCTATCAAAAGTTGGGTCTGGAAATTTTTCTTTTCTTCATTAGCCTGTATCTCGAAAACTTAATAAGTGATTAAAAAAATTTTTAAATTTTTTAACATATATTTTATTTGTCTACCCATATCTCGCTGGAATGAACCTTATGAACACAGTGACATAGTATGTATTTTACACCACTTTTCCCCTTTAGACTACGTCTATGACAAGTCAGTCGCGACACACTTTTAAGATAAAAAGTAAATATTTTTTACAGAAAAGTTGACTACCCCTGCTGTAGACGACCCACCTCTATCCATTAGTTCCACACACGCATCACTGTCGTAGCAGCGTGCCCCATTCGAGCCGCAATGTCAATGTACGACAAACCAGCTAACCGGAGACCGATTATTCTGCTCCGTTCGAACTCACTGAGATGCGATATTGTGCCCTTTAGCGTCGACGAGACATACCGACACTCACTTGCACGTTTCCACGTCGTTTGAGCGCTCTACACCTTCTGAGTGTGGCGCACCACTGACCTGACCTGTCACCCAAAAGTGGGTGCTGCCAGGCCAACGTACCTGGAATCTCTATGCAAATTTAATCACTTCTTATGGATACACTGATCAATACATCCACCGATGTTTAAGTGATTCCAAACATTCCTTCTGGGTGTTGCAATTTTCATAAACAGAAGATGTATCCTTTTTCACGGCGACATCACCGTTTAAAAAACGCTTTTACGCAGTGAAAGACGAATGAAGAAGGATATTTGTTCCAGTCATTTTGAAGAGTATACATAAAACAAAGATTTGTAATAAGAGCATTATTATACAATTGGATAAAACATTTTGTTTATATTTCATGGACGAAAAGATTGTTCCTTGCACGATATCGATGTTTTTGTTCCCACCGATAGAGCAATCTTGATCGTGAAAACTCAGGGTCCGGGAAAAAGCAATCAATTCACGTTCTTATTACAGAAATAACTATTTTTATGATATTGTACAAATGAGATTGTGTATTACTTTTCACTTATTGCGTTTAAAGTCACGAAAAGAAAAAAATGATCACGTCAGATCATTCTTAAGTAAAATGTAGATATTGTTGAGAATGCTGCTAATATACGTTCAGTCACGTGTTTTTAGTTACCGTTCAGAAACTTGAGAAAGATTTTATATAAAGGGAAATTAAGGAAAGAAAGCTTGTTTAAGTTAACGAGATAATGATGAACTCGAAAATTGCAATTAATATTTTTCAAAGAATTTGCATTTGTTAGTTGAAAAGAGAGGTTGCGATTCAAATATTTTGAGAGGGCAGCTTCTAACAGGAGTTTTGTATGACACTATCCGTGTTATGCATTATTAATACAAATTTCTTTAACCCGGCGCGGCGGCGGGAATGTGAAAAATCCTCACGTCAGTAAGAACGTTGGGTCTAATAGACCCACTAGTTATTATAGGCTATTTAAAGCACAATTAAATACACAAATGTTTTATTATAAAGTAAAAGTTGCAAATAATTCATAGATCCGATACAAAGCACAAAATATACTACAATTTTTTGAAAGTGTCAGACTAGTGAACAAAATATAAATTGAAAGTGAACGAAGATCAAACAAAGAAAAGAAAATGAAGCATTAAGTTGATAACTGCAATATTAATAAAAGTATGTCAATATGTCTTAAACATAAAGGAAGAATTTTTGACAGTACTGTCTTATATAATGTTTTTTAATGTTTTACGGCAGCCATTTTTTACTATAAGTTTTAGACCATTTTGTTTATTTTTCAACCCTTTCTAGTAAGTGTTTTGTGGCCAACAAAAATTTAAAATAATTTGGATTTCTTATCCTTAAAATATCTACTTTATTTATAAACATTTGACAGCAAATAAATAAATATATTACTTATAAAAGGTTCAGGTTCTATTTCCTGATTCTCAGGTTCATCTTTTTCAATTTCTTGTTCAGAATCTGAATTCTGAACAAGAAATTTCTAGTGAAAATGGTGAATCAGCAACTTCATCATCACTTGATAAAAATATATTTTTAAAACGTGTTGAATCTAATATCTTTCGGATTTAATGCATTAATATAACTCGTAGATTAGCCGGCCATGTTGCAAAAATGTCACGTGAAACGGGAACGTTGGGTTTGATGGAGCCATCAACAACTTTGAGCCGGAGTATCACATCACATTTTTGTGATAAACTCAAACTAATGGTCGTCATCAGTTCAAAAATATTGAATTTGAAGGTAGACTGGTGGATAAGTTTAGAATTAATTTCATTCACTCGATAGACCACTTCAAAGATGTCGCTGGGTCTGACAGACACAACGTTCCCACTGCCGGGTTAATAGAATGAACATTTACCTGATATTATATGCAATAGTTATAATCAATTTTCTTGAAAACGAACATTTTTCATACATTTTTTGAATTATAGTTTTGGAAACGTAGTAAATTAGATTATATTTTGAGTATAATATAGTCTAAGATCGATAATTTGGAGAAGAGAAAGATGAACTAAAAAATAATTTCAAAATACTATCATTCTCAAAATTAACCTAAAACATCTGCACATTTTTGTTTTGTTGCTCAATGTTGAAATTAGAATTAATGTAACTCATTCTGTACCAGTAACATCAGAACTGTATCAACCCCACTTAAAAACAAGGCTGCTTTAAGCATGATATTGGCTATAATTTGGAATAATTCGACTTAATATTTTCCTCACCGTATAAGCAAAAAAATTCAATGAATTTGGAATTATTCTTGTAACTCCGCTCTAATATTCATCAGCGTAAATACGCTTCATGATTCAAACGAGCTAATGGAATTGTAGTTAACACAAACAAACAGGTGATCATTTTAATAGGTATGTGGAATGATTAAACGTGACAGCCGATATTTCGGAAAAGTTCGAAACTTTAAGAATATCCCTGTGATGGTCGATCTAGTCCCATGTCACATTCCCAGATTTTCAGTGAATCCATCCTCACCGAAACTCACGGGCTTCCCCAAAGTTCGTGGAAGACAACCGCATCAAAGTATCCGCGACAAAACCGTGTCGGAAACGTCCCGGAAGGTTCATACTTCGCCTCATCCCCGTCTCCGAGTCGCTTGGCAGCAACAACCGCGCGACCTCTCCGTCGGCGGCGGCGCCTCCTGTTGCACGCGCCAGTGCATTGCGGGCTGCAGCTGCACCTCGGCGAGGGCGACGCCGAGGGCGAGGGCGCCGTGAGGCGGGCAGGGCGGGCGCGTCCTCGAGCAGGTGCGCCCGGAGCGGCAGCGGAGCGCGGCCGCGAGGACGCCACTACCGCCGCCGCCGCGCGTCACAATCAATACCCCGCCGCGGGTATCAATATTTCCCGGGGTCTATCGCATTAAAGAGGCATCAGGTGGACGCAGCTCGCGCGCGGCCGCCACCGCCGCCGCCGCCAAACGAGGAGACCCCTTGGATAAATCCGCTAGACCCAGGCCCGGGTTGTGCGGCTGCCGGCGGCGGCGGCGGCGGCGGCGCGTCGCGTCGCGTCGCGCGGGGCGCAGGCCCTACCCTACGACGGCGGCGGCCGCGTCGGTTGGGTCCCCACCCCGCGCGCGGGCCGGGCACACGCTCCGGCGCGCGCCGAGCCCCGGGCCGACCGACCCCCGCCGCCGCCGCCGCCCCCGCCCCGCCCCCGCCCGCCGGTCCCGTGCCCGCCCGCTCCCACCCGCATGCGCGCGCGCTGCATCGCAGCCTCCGCCGCGCCGCCCCCTCCCGTCGCCCCCGCCCCACCCCTCCCCGCGCCGCCCCGCCCCCGCGTGCCCGCGCCCGCGCCGCCGGCACAGCGCGCCGCGGCGGCCAGGCGAACAGTTGCGGAGCGGAGCGGGCGCGCGGAGCGGCGGGCAGCGCAGTCTGGATCGCGGGCTCCACACGGCCGGTCGGGAAGAGAACGGCGCTTGGCGCCATGCTGTGCTCCGCGCCCGCCGCCACCGCCTCCGCCACCCGCCCCTCAGTCGCTGCACCGCACGCACCTCTCTGGATGCACTTCCTCATGTGGCGCCGATAGATACTAGTGCCGCTCACCGTTAGTCGCATTGGACACGTAGGAACAGTTCATGTAGTAGATGTTTTGGTGTATTTTGTTTTCAATGGACAACGTTTCGATGTGATAGTAACTGCTGGTGTAGAACGCTTAGGTGCTTTGTGATCTTTGTAGCTGTACATTGTCAACCCCGGTGTCTATAGACTCTCCCTCTGTACAAAAAGGAACACTGCTCTTATTTTCCGTAGTGCTGAAGGATCCAGAAGCAAAAAAAAGAAACAAAGAAAGAAAGACAAAAGTGTGAGGCGCCGAGTGTGGCTGGCCGCGTAGTCGAAGCGGCCGTTTGTCCCGTGTGGCGAGGGCGGTGCACGCCCGCTCCGGCGTTGGCTCCGCTGCGCTCAGCGTGAAGGCAGCGGGCGCCCCGGCCCCGCTCCCCGCCCCCCTCAAAGTGGCTGTGGAATACCTGGCCGTGCTGATGGCCGAGGCGGGCGGCCTGCCCGCGTCGTCGCCGCTGCTCGAGATGGCCTCGCTGCGGCTGCCGGACTCGGAGGAGCTGGACCTGGACGCCCGGCGGCGCGGCGACGCGGCCGGGGTGCTCACCTCGTCCAGCACGCCGCTGCACCTGGCGGCGCGCGCCCACGCCTACCGCCCCGCGCCCGCCCCGCACCCGCTCACCAACTTCAGCCGCAGCATCGTCGCCGAGTCCAGCGGCTACCTCACCGACCTCTTCGGCAACACCATCAAGGTGGCCACCAACCACTCGGCGGCCGGTCACGACGCCGCCGACAAGGGCGAGCAGGGCGACGCGCTCTACAACGGCTCGCTGGCGCTCAACGCCAGCGGCAACGTCACCGCCGCGCTCGGCGCAGACCTTTTCTACCGCCACTCGCTCGCCATGACGGCCGTGTACTGCGTGGCGTACGTGCTGGTGTTCGCCGTGGGGCTCATCGGCAACTGCTTCGTCATCGCCGTGGTGTTCCGCACGCCGCGGATGCGCACCGTCACCAACTTCTTCATCGTCAACCTGGCCGTCGCCGACATCCTGGTCATCGTGTTTTGCTTGCCGGCCACGCTCATGTCCAACATCTTTGTCCGTGAGTATGGCGGCGGCCGCGCCTCCCGCTCCGCCTGCGCAATGGACGCGCCCACGGCGGCGCCCGGGCGTCCGCCCCGCCCCCGTCCCAGCCCCGCCCCTCCCACCTCCCTCGGCCTCCTCCGACGGCAGGGCGGGGACGGGGGCGGGGCGGCGGCGGGGCCCCCCGCACGATCGAATCGGCCGCGCCCGCCGCCACCGCTTGGGGCTGGCCATGGCTCCCCGCAGGTGTGCCTGGTCCCCCATCCCCGCCCCCTGCCCGCCCCTGCCCTGCCTCACCCTCGCAGCAGGGATGCTCCTGACATGCCCACGCTCTCAGATGGGCACGTTGGGCTCAAAAAGATTCATGTATTTCTTCGATGCCTCTCTAGTCTTAGCGGGCAGTCGGAGACTTCAATGATGTACCAATAGCTGAAAATGTTTTATTCAATATTTTTCATTTATTTTTATTTGTCTTATTCTTCGAGATTCACAATAGTAAGTTTTAGTTAAGTTTCATTGTTAAAAAAAATCAACATTAAAACACTGTACATCCTTCAGTTGTTGTGACAAGTGAATACAAAGAAGCTCTCTGAGCTTGAGAGCACTCTTGAAGATACGTTCCTGACAAGAATGTGCAGATCCATTTTCAGAACGCGAAACCATAAATTTGTGTACATTAGTTTCAATATTTACATTTTTGGAGGGTTTATTTGAATTACAACGAATGATACGCCACAGAAGTGGATATATAATCCACTATTCACTCGCAGTGCGCGGCTGAGTGTCGTAATTCCATATAGTTTAGACGATGGAAAGGTACGAGGTTCTCGTACACTCCAGAATGTTTGTTCAATTTAGATGTGAAACATATTTAACTTTTTCTCTTGAGGTGTTCAGCCATTTGTACGTTACAATATCTTTTCTAGAGGGAAATAACGATTCCATACTAATCTACACAAGGCATAAACTTGATGTAGGATATATTTTCTCCAAAATCAGGTATACTAATAAACGTAAATTCTTCTTTAGTTTTCCTTTACAAAATTTGCACATCATTCATTTATTTATGAAAAATGTGATTGCAATGTGTACATAGCTCTTTATTTTCCCAGACGTGGTAATGAATAGCGTAGGGTAAGGCGATGCGGGACGGGCAGGACTGGGCGGGGCGGGGTGGGGCGGGAAAGAGGGGCGGGGCGGTGCTCCCAGCCATCTTCGATTTCCTCACAACTCCAAAACGGGACGTGTGCCTTGTCAACTCACTTGTGCACACATGGTGACGTGTCACGATGCCTTGTTTTGAAGTTTTCTCTACTTGTCATAAATATTACCAGGTTTACCCAGCACGACACCGAAACAAAATGGCTTCCATATTTCATAAATAATAAAGTCGGACGCCCATTGACAATTTTGATAAACTACATCTTGAAAACTGTCATATTGGTGAGAGTGTAGAATCCCGTATTTTACTAGCACATGTAGGTCTATTGTTGTAACCTTAAAGGTGTTGTCAACTTGTTTACGAATTGTCGTCTTCATAAACATTAATGATTTCTAGTATTTTGCTTCAAACATACATGAAAATTATGATTTACTGAAGTAAAGACAACGAGTTTTCAAATATCCCGTTTAAAATTTTTCATTTAATTTTCTTTGTTAACGAATACTGTGCGATATATATAATTCTTTTTGATTTTTCCAGTTATGTGTTCTTACTGTAGTGCGGGAAAATTTACGAACACTTTTGTGTATTTATCGTTTTTCTAGACTAAAACACACGTTGCATGAAGCTGGTGAAGATCTTTCGTCTTATCTGATTATACTCAACACCATAGATTTCATCTTTTACACGCTCTCTAAGTTACACCCATTGAACATAGTATATTTTATAGTAACATTTTATTTTCTAAATATCACATAATCAATCGGAGGAATTTGTCAGTAGAGTCATTACTGGAGATAATTACTCTCTTGAGGGAATGTAATTAAAGAACAATACTGAAAAGGAAATATTTTTCTGTCTAATACTCATTTGAGAAATCCATAATTTTAACTTGCATTATTTTTATTAAGACCAGATTTGAATGTTATGCACCTTCTGCAAAAGTTGTATAAATTTAGATATTATCTAGACAGCGATAATACCTTGATACTCGAGTTTCTATTGGAAGTTACGAATTTGTTTCAGAAAATCAAATAAAGAACGTTTTTAGTTGCAACGAGACTCTGGAAGAGGAATAAGTAGTGTCAACATTTTCTACTCTAGTACGAATAGAACGACTAACTCATCTCACTGCTGATTACAGTAATTACATAGACTTCGTAATGGTCCGAAGTTACTAACATTGAGTTGGTACATTGTACCAAAATTTGTCGACAAAATTCCGATTTCACACAATGCAATCTTTCAAAGTTGTGTCCTGGAAAGTAGCTGTATTTGACTGAATCATTTATTTACTGCACCTATACACAGATATTATGTAATAGGAAACGGAATGTGCCCGACTATTTCTTGAATTTCTTTTCCCTCAGATGTATCAGATCGTGCATTTGAAGTCAGAAATTTGCTGGAGATTGACGAAAGCCTCTCTTAACAGTAGTTATACAGGTGATAATTTCAAAAGCAAAAGCTAACGAAATCTCTTATTAGCATGGTGATGTTTCAATAGTTATTTTACATGAAGTACAAGTTCTAAGTTTATATCGTAATTCAGGACATATAAACAAATATCAATACAAGTTGCTGCGCAAGATCCTCTGACTTCATTTTCATTAAGTGATTCCAGACACGAATATTCTATATTTAGATCGTGTTCAAGAAAAAGTTCACAGATAATGAAATTTAATAGCAATGCATTACTTGATTACTTAACCGAATAAACACAAAAATGTAAAAGAGTTGTGCATTGAATGGAACTAACCTCAACACCTGCCTGTAACTACTACCTTTAGCATGAAATTACGATTCACATTAACTGAAAAAAGTAATACTATTTCCGTTTGCCCAAAAACTGATTCTAATTCCTCATTATTATGATAAGATTATAAAGATATTTCTTTAAGACATATATTTATCTAAATTTGTTGTATTTACATTGTTTCGAATCCTCAATTAGAGTCTTAAAATCATCATTGCACTATTCCTACTGTGTATAATGGATCTTTGTAATAGGACATCGAGTTACATGCATGAAACATCAAGACCGTTGATCATCCAGGATTCAGCACATAGCCTCTCCCGCCCAACGCCATCAACACGTTTATCACCACAACGAATTCCGGCTGTAATGGCGTTTGCGTTCGGCTCATCAATGTTGCAAGAGTTTTTAATGGGCCCATTAGAGCCGGGGGTCGCTGGGGCTACGTAATTGTTATGATTATTGGCTGATTATATAGTACAGGTTAGGCTTCAACACATTTGTTTAATGGGAATCAACTACACGCACTGAAACACACAAGCGAGTGTCTACATTCCACATTTGCAGTAATTCAATTTTGGTCCTAGAGAAGTAAATTTTGGGGAAACAAATATTCCCTTTATTGAAAATTAATGGAAATTGAATTTGGCAACTTTGGTGTGTAATGCAAGTAAAGTTTCTAACAAAGCAAAAGGTGGCTGGTTAACGTTTGTCAGCCTTTGTGTAGAACAATATCAGTATTTGTGAAAATCTGAACAATTTCCACTTAACATTGCTAAACTGATACAAAATAAACTGACAGCAAAATTAGAACGACACAAGAATGGGTAACATAATAATCATACTTTATTTTTGCTCCGGAAAAGAGTCCAGTACAATCATTTAGATTATGAAAGAAATATTTATTTTTAAAAACATTAATAATTATATACAATAACTCATATTATCTTACATACTACTTAATATATATGGACGTCATATATAATTTTTATAATTATGCGGCGATACAAAATTATTCGCAAGACAAGTAGTGAGAAGGTAAATTATTTTCAGATACATTTTGATCCAGATATTTATATTTTCATTTCAATTTACTAGTTTTTTTAACATACATATGTTAAAATATTACTAAATTGACATAAGTTGCAATAAATATATCAGATTCATTTGCTGTTGTACGACACCTCATCAAATATCACACCTGCTTTCAAGCCGGAGCTTCAAGATTCAAATTTAGGAGAAACGCTTATTTGTGTGTGAACTGTATTTGTTAGGAAGAAAACTCATTAATTCGCGATGTTGATAGATACTACATTAGGTATATTTAGTTTTGACTAAAACCATGAATAACATTCTGAATTGTGTAAATGGCTGCTTCCTAATTTACAAGGTCATTAATCATTTGATGTTAATAGGTTTCTTTGTTTTACTTAACTAAAAAAGAGTTATGGCATAAATAGAGTTGAATTTTCATCTCAAGATTTCTATTTCTGACAATAACTATTAAAAATTATATTTCTCTATAGCCGTGTGATTTCATATAAAATGATTAATCGCAAAAGACACACATCATTTTGCCAGGTTTCCAATTTTTCTCTTTTAAATTATCTTAGCCCTTGTACCACTTTTTAAAAGAAATTTGACATGTAGTATGTGTCGTGCAATATTCGCAATTAAAGACAAGTTGTGAGTGATCGGCCGAGGTAGATTGCAAATTAAGTCTCTTTTATAGGGCGTTCATATACTTCTGTCTCTTTCAACCAGTCAGAATAACGCATAAATATCGGTAGGTCTCTCGCGAAACAAATCTTAAAATACTTTTTGTGTTCATGTACACAAACAAGCATTTAGGTACGTACCAACCATCCATTAGGTGTATTAGTCCATCTAACAATCGAATTAAGTCTATGGGAATTAAACTACTACAGTGGGTTTTAAAATAGTAAAAGCAGTCTTGGTCTTTTGAATTTAGATTTTAGCATTGCTGTTAAATGAATGAATTAGTGGATACTTCTACAGATCTGAATCCTTTCTAATATTTCAAAACATAATTTATAACAAAGTCTGTCAATAATCAGAGTGATTTAAGTCTTCTGAGTATTCTAGCGCAGCTCTGGTTTGTTGCTGTGCGCTGTCGACTTGTCTATCAAAGCAGCGTCACAGCGAAGGGTGTCTAATCGACGTTACACTGTTTTTCTACCTTTGAGAACAGACCGCATTTTCTTCCTAGCATATAATTATTTTGGGGGCAGTCATCGGTTATCCTAACAAATCTTCTTCGAGGTCACGGGGTCGGTAAAAGAAAGCGAAGAATGGGTGGCGAGAATGAGAACATTCTGTATTGTAGTTCAAATAAGAATAGCACGTTCCAATTCATTAAAAAAATATTTTGGCGTAAAATGCGTTCGAAATTATGCGGCTCAAGAATGTTTTATTTTAATCACGTACGAGTCCCGACGTGAAATTGGAAACGAGTAGCGAAGCGTCAATTCGCCTTTAGAATGTGAGGTTATAAATTCAACGCAATTCTGCTCACAGATGCGTGTTGTCGCTCGATATGCTCTTGCAAGAAGTGGGCCAATTTTGTTACTTTCATTACGATAGGGAGAGTGTGTAGAGAAAGAGTCTATGGTAATTCTATGTTTTACATGTTTGCGCTACTGTTGACCCTAAGACAGCCAGCAGAGTTGAATTTGATGTCAGCGAACATCGCGCTCCGCTCATAACCTTATCTCCGCTAGATGCCTTAATCTTCTTTATTCTACTTTTGGTTAGTATCTAATATCCTGAATCATTTGATCTATGAATTAAGTCGAAACTCTCTATAAGTAATGCAAAACTAAATAGGACACATGATGCAGTTCACGCGAAATCAATGAAAACCCTCTTGACCGAAGTTCGAAGAAACCAACTGTTTGTATCCATGAAGATTAGTAACTCTCAGAGATTAAGGACTGCATTAAGTTTAATTGCTTTGTGAATGGCCCCAAATAGCAGAGTTATAACTGCTGTTGACCTTTATGTTCCACAGAATGAGCTTTATGTTATCAATAATTCACAGGAGACAATTTAGCAATGTTAAAGCAAATGTTCTGGCATTAGTCATTTTCAATGAAATTCGACTACCCGACACACTTACAGAAATCTAATGATAGTGTCGATCACAAAGTGATAATTTATTGAAAATACGTTAATTAAAAACAGACGAAGATGCAATGAGTAGTATACATGATTTTGAATCAGGAAACCTACAACATTTTAACTTTTATAAGCTATTCAACAGATATAAGCTATTAAGAGAACCAAATAAACGAATATATAAATTGCAGGTGCTTGAAAATTCGTAATTTCGCTGTGTTGTAAAAATCTCAACAATTGCCGAGGTATCCGCACACTCCTATCCTCTCGTTTACTAACGAACGTCCATACATTTGTATGCATCTCTTTCGTCTTTCACCCGCTGCAGTTTTTTCGAGGGCTGGTCGCTAAACGACGCCAGCTGGGGTATTGTGTTCAACGACAAAACGCATTTTCACCATCGTTTTCAACGATGCGGGCGGCATCCGAACACTAAAGCAGTGATGTCGTCTGTTGTTCTTCTCAAATTAAGCATCGAGAGTTGATCGGATGTTGGCGATAACTCTTCCATTTCCCGTAGACGCGCTGCAAGAATCAATGCAACGAATGGCCCCTCCCGCACCGCGCCGCGCAGGCAATTGTCAATCATGTTGCGCCCGTTCAGACGCGCGCCAATCGCCGTGTCGGGAGCGGATCATCCGTCCTCACCCAATCTCACACGCTCCGAGCCCATTGGGCGCAGTGAATATTCTAAAACAGTGGACCTCGAACAGGAATTCCGACACTCCTGTTTTGACTGACGACCCCTCATTTGCTGGCCTGGGAGAGGAAAGGTGAATCAGTCCTATGTTCGAGTCCCGACGTTGGCAGGATTTTCAACACTAGCTTGTCAACTAGATCGAATTTGGTCGCTGTCTAAAGGCAGTACCCTAACAAATGTGCTAGGGACCGCGCGCGATCTTTCCTTCCTCTTCCTTGTCTTATCCTCACCCCTTAATTACACACGGTTACAGTAACATGCACTTTACTACCATACACCCCAGGGGACTGTCCAGGAGCTTACAGCTTATAACGGCTGGGGCGGTGTCCAACTGGAGGGAGGTACCTGGTTGGGGAAAACTCAGGTAGCCGATAGTAGGCGCCGGATATCGCCATCCAGCGGGGGAAGATCATAACCACCACCTCCCGAGGAAATCACGCACTACACTTACGGGACTAATGACCTTAGCAATTGACGCACCCGGAATCATTATAAATTAATCAATCCTAGCATGGGGTGTATTTCGTGGTGTCGGCCAACATGCGAGACTTCAGTCTCTGGGTATCTGGTTTCAAATCCCGGTCGATGGATGTGGAATCTGTGGAGGACAAGTCGAGTTCCCGAAGAAAGGATTCATCGAGATTCTCCGGTTTGCCGTGACTCTCATTCCGCTACCTTCTCCATCTCAATTCCCATTACTCTCCATATCACCTTACATAACCACCACCACAGCTGAACGTGAACGCGCTATTTAGAGGAGATTTTACGACTGGTGCATTTGAATTCCCGTTATGAAACTAGGCCGATGATGATGTCTATGCGTATTTCACGACAAATAAGCAATAAATAAATAATCGTCTAGATAAGAAAAAATCGTATTGGTTTCCTCCAACCAAATCAACAAAGATGCTGGATGAGTTTCCTAAACAATGGGTCAATGTTCGAACACGATTCTTTTTCCCTCACCTTCGTTCTCTTCCTTTTTCGCATGAACACTACGCTTTCCCGTTCTCGAATGTCAGGGACCGTGTTTCTAGTAAGGGCGGGCGGTGAAGGTTGAGGAAAACTAGTACTGACGTGCATGTATCTGCTGATGACTAGAATGATACACTGTCAACTCTCGGCGACCATTCAACATAATTCAAGTATAATATATCCACAGGGGACGACGTAAATTTGCGTAAAAATGAAAAGAAAATAATTTTCTACAGCATGCAATAGGTGCTCAATCTTTTGAACAACGGTAAATGAATCATAGTTACTAAATTTCTGATAGTTCAAACATTGGTTTATATATTTACATCAAAAGGACACTATATTTTGTAATATGCAATGCTCAGGAAACGCAGCATGAAAATCAATTCCCGTCATTGATACTTGGCGGGTAATACTCGTCAATGTGAGGAATTTTCAAAAATATTTTTGCTCCTTAATAAGGAAAACAAATATTGATTCTCTAACAGTGAAACATTTGTAACAAAAATAAATAATGCTGTTTTAAAACTATTCAAGCCAAGTTAAGAAAAACATAATTGTCTCTCAATATGTTCGAACCTTACAAGTCAATTCGATTACCTTCTCTTAATGAACCTTGGATTACGGACCTCGGGGATTGCTTTACAACTATACCAAAAGAGTTTTTTTTCAAGTTCAAACGTATAAAGAATTAATATTTTTTTGTTGGACCCTACGAACATAACATACTTTGTAAATCATTGTTTTAAATGTAAAAGTAGCTGCATATTGGAACCTAAGCTTAAACGTTTCAGAGAATCCGTGCCACGAAGTAAAGAACAAATTTAAGTTAAAAGTAAAATGTTTTCTGCTGCAAAACTGTTTCTATACAATTAGAGACTATACTGATCGTCAAAAAGAAAAATAATGTTTATTGTAACAAAACAAAGATATATAATGAATTAGTTTACGTTTGCATTGTATACATTTAAAAAAATATTTAATACGCCTGTAACAAGTAATGTACTTCAGCTTCCGGGTCAATGACCCCCATCTCGATCAGGTTTTTGTCCAGTTTCCCTGATCCATTGAGCAAATGCTGAGGTGGCCCCTTGTTTTGCTTCTGGATGTAAATGTAGCTTCACTGTGCGCACGTTTTGTTGAGCACTCCTTTTGCTTGTAGTTCATTTACCGTTGAAATTGATTTTCTATAACTCGGGAACAAACATTTTTCAAATTTTTTATTTTTCTAAAATAATTGCTTTCTAAATTCATTTTTTCGTTTTTTTTAATTTATTCTGGCCCTTAAGAAAATGTGCGCAGATAAATCTCTTTCCCCAGACGTCATATACAGTTTTTACTGTTTTTGACAAATAAATAAATAAATAAATAGGTACACACTATAAATATAAACGTTCAAAGAGGTACGTATAATTATAAACAAGAATATCGTAAACTTTGTTTCTAAAGACCTAGGGTGCATTATGCCATACTAACGTACTGGGACGTACAGCCTGCGACATATTATATAGGAATAAAGTATGAGTTCAATTTCATTAAAAGTTTTCGAAATTCATTTCCAGTTTTCTGACGTTTATATATTATTTTTTATGTATAACTAACGTCATTAAATCTGACAGAAGTAAGTTGATTATTCTAACATCTAAACAATTGTTGACAAATATAAACTGCCAAATATAAAGACAAGAGAGGATCTGCAGAATTTTATTGGCAAATACTGCTCCATTCGAAAAAGAAAAAAAAATACGGGCCTTTTATTGAGAAATTTTTGGAAAGGTAATTGGAGCTTCATGTAACGTTTTAAATTCAAGTGATAGCTACATCAGCCAGATAGTTCGAGGGATGTAAGTTTTGGTAAAAATCCTACAGTTTCACAGCCGTTTTTCACAGACACAAGGATGGACGGACAAATATTTGCCGTAAACCAAAGTTTCGGTATCACGGACTCCCAAAACATGGATTCTGACTACACAATGTATTTGACGATGTTATATAGTAATTTATTTGAACACGTTTTCGGTATCAAGGCCTTGCAATACGAGTTTTTTCTGTAGAATATGGTCGTTTTCCTGTACGTCATTATAATGCTTAGTAAAACATAAGTTGACCGGATATGGCGGGATTGCATTTGCGTATTGGTCTTTAAATGCTGAAACCCCTACATTTATACACATTTTTATCAATGTTTATTAAATTTTTATAAAATGTTGTAGGACATAAAGTTTTGAAAATCAAATTTAATATAACGAAATCCTTTCATACTGAAAAAAGGTGTATACGAATAGACATTGTCTCAACTCAAAACACTTGCCTTTGTTCGTTTCCCTAGCATTACGAACCACCAATGTGTTCTTGGAATGGCGAATATGGAAATGTAGTAGAAAAGCAAAATATATTTTCATATTAAGGTTTTTATTAAATCACATTGAACTTTTTTAGGTAATTTTTACTTTCTCGTGTACGTGCACATATATCGAATAATGTACGTAGTATAGAGAAAATTATGTAAAATTTCGCCTAAAAACGCCAATTTTTTACAGAAAAACTCGGGTATTGTGGGACCCCGATATAGAAAAAGTTGATATTTCTTTCCCATATGTAGGAAACTATTTTCTCCATCGCGTAGTATAGTGGGAATTTACACTTTGTGAGTCCATGACACAGAAAAATTGGTTTACGGCAAAACGTCCGTCCATTTGTCCGTGCGTCCGTCCGTGAACAACACTGGCGCCTATCGTACTATTCGTATGATTTTTTCTGAAATGGATATTCCCCAGACGATCGGCCCGTATCAAAGCTCTGCGATTGTGAAAAACATTCTTCAAATTTTGGGGAACTTAATATGAAATCCCAGAGACTTTTCAAAATTTTCTCAAAAATGGCTCCAAACTTGTTCTTTAAATTTCTCGTAAGAACAGTGAAATTCACTAAAAAGATTGTACACGTACGACTGTTACTGTTAACTCTGAATTTTTGAAAATTGCAAAAGTTTGAATTGTTTCCGATGCTATCCTAAAACTACACTTTTAAGATACAGATTTTTACTCGAAATAAAATTTGTTCTTGACAAGTACTTCAATTAATGACATGTTCATTGTTTTGAGTGTATTAGCTGTTTTCCGAGCAATTCTGGGTGAAATGTGGGTAGGCATAATATTAAAAAGTATTAAATGCACGATTTCCTCAAAAATTGCTTCAAATTATTTCTTTACACTTTTTCTATGGATAGTGCTAAATACACTGAATAACGTGACGTAAACGTAATTTTGATGTATGTATTTAATATTTCAAAAATTACATAATTGTAATTTTTTAATACCCCGTTAATATTACAATATGGCGTTTTTATACTTTATTGCATTGGTGAATTCAAGGATTTTAAATGATTTTTTATTAAGTTTCTCTAAAATATAAATGTCTTCTATAAAATAAGCTCAAAGTTGCTTCCATTTTAGAAACGTTCAATTGTCATTTTCTCGAAAACGGTACCATTTTTCTTTACGTGTTTTGCACTGATAGGACTAATGCCCTGAGTAGCACAACTATAAATATTACTTTGATGTATCCGTTAGTTTTAATAAAACGTTACAAAAATATATTTTTACTTTCCCGTATACGAACGTATACACGGAGAGATATACATAGTATAAGGAAAGTTATGTTTTTTGCGCGAAAAAATGGCCAATTTTTGGCGGAAAAAAATTCATTGCTGGGCCGTGAAAACCAAAAAGTGGATAAAACAAGTTGCTAAATTAAGAAAAAAATCCCTTAACAGGTGGTGTAGCCAGAAACCCTCATTTGTGGGTCCTTGATATCGAAAAAGCAACGGAAAGGAAAACGTTCATCTGTCCGTCCGTCTGTCCGTCCGTCTGTCCGTCCGTCTGTCCGTCCGTCTGTCCGTCCGTCTGTCCGTCCGTCTGTCCGTCCGTCTGTCCGTCCGTCTGTCCGTCCGTCTGTCCGTCCGTCTGTCCGTCCGTCTGTCCGTCCGTCTGTCCGTCCGTCTGTCCGTCCGTCTGTCCGTCCGTCTGTCCGTCCGTCTGTCCGTCCGTCTGTCCGTCCGTCTGTCCGTCCGTCTGTCCGTCCGTCTGTCCGTCCGTCTGTCCGTCCGTCTGTCCGTCCGTCTGTGAACACTGCTAGCGCCTAAACCATACGTACGATTTCTCCAAAATGGATTTTCCGTGATCGATCTAATTCTAGTCGAAGCTTTGAGATTTTGAAAAAGATTCTTCAAAATTTGGGAGTACTTTACATGAAGCTCCCCGGACATTTTCAAACTTTTCTCCTAAACGGTTCCAAATTTTTTCTTTAAATTTCTTGTATGAATAGAGGAAAATACACTTATTAACATGGCATAGGTTCGATTTTCACGGATAACTCTGAATTTTTGAAAATTGTGGAAGTTTGAATTTTTTTCGGCGTCTTTCTCCAACTACAAAATTGAAGATAGAGCTTTTTTTCTTCAAATAAAATGTGTTCTCCAAAGTGAGTTCTTTGTTTAAAGTCAAGTACATTGTTTTGAAAATTTTAGTAGTTTTCGCGCAATATTGCGTGCAATATGTGCAATTTTAAAAAATTACAAAAACTAGATTTTCTCAAAAACGGCTCCAAATTTTTTGTTTAAACTTTTGGTAGGGATAGTGCTACATGTACCCTATGAGATGGCATAAACGCCATATTGCCGTATTCTTTCGTTTTTTCAAAAATTGCAGAAATGTATTTTTTTACTTGTCTCTCACGTCGTTAATATTTACATTAGCGGCGAATTGTTATAGCGGCCACTTATTATATTTACGAGTACATGTGCTTTAAATAATGTCAAGTTAGGTTTATCGAAAACACAACCGTTTTCTGTGAAAAGTAGCTCACATTTCCACATTTTCAGAAACACTCAAACGCAATTTTCTAATAAATGGCTAAAAACATGTCTTCAAACTTTTCGATTGGGTAGTGCTAATGGCACTCTAATATGACGTAAAGTTTATTTTGAGTTATTTTTTTGTTTTTTCAAAAGTTACACATGTAATTTTTTTAAAGGATCTCTCACATCTTTACTATTCACATTACCAGCAATTTTTAAAGATTATTATATTTGTGAGTGTAAGTGCTTAACATAACTTGAAATAAAGTATTTTGAAAACAAAAACATTTTCTGTGAAAATGAGCTTCAAATTTCGCATTTTTAGTAGCGCTAAAACGCCATTTTCTGTTAAAAGGCACATGATTTTTAAAAGAAAATTGCCATTTAGTAGTAGGTTTTTGTGTTCTTTAATATTCTAAAATTAATACTTTCATTCTACCAATAGGAAACCGAAAAATTAAGAAAATGACAAAAAAATGTACTTTTGGCGGTGATAGATGGTAGCTGGCAAGAAAGAGTATGTGGCAATTCCGAATAGCTATCGAAGACCCAAGGAAATAGAAAACTAATACGGGAAAGTCTGTGCCATAGCACCACTAGTTTTAAATATCTCTCACCTCGTCAATATATACACTATACGCATTTCTACTACATTATCACATTTTACAATTGCTTCAAATAATTTTTATGAAGTTTCACGGAAACTCGAAAATTTTAAGGGGAAATGAGTTTCAAATGGAATGTTTTCAAAGTCGCTCAAACGACACTTTCGTAAAAACGCCTCGAAATTTTTAAATGAAAATGTACATACAGTACCAGGTTTTACCCTTCTCTATTAATTTTAAAGTCATATTTCAATTTTTCTATTTCTGGGGAAAAATGAGAAAACGTGGAAAATATCATTTAAGGACAATAGATGGCAGTTGAAAAGAGGATGGGGCAAAACCTAAAAACTAGCCTAGATCAATGATATATGGAAATTAATATGTGAATGTGCCGTCATGAAGCACCACTAGATAAACATATGGAAATGTTTCATTTTTGGATAATTTGTTCACAAAATCTGAAAATATTGCACAGAGGTCGTGAAGTTTGAGGAAAATATTATTTTTGAGAGTGGGTGTTTAATAACAGTGATGAGGAGCTTACATTGATATCATGGCTACAAATTTGAGTATATATGGTGTAATGTGTGTGTGTGTGTGTGTGTGAGTATGTCTGTTTGAGGGCGTGTGTGAATATGACAAATACCGTGCTGACCCGAATCAGCCTATACATGATCCACTGTTAACGTAAATAAACCTCTTCGTGTATGTACTGTTTCTTCTGAATGCATATATAGGACAATGTGCCTCATCGTCTTGATTGCTTCATTTGGGATGTTGACAGCAATGAGTAATTAATGTTTTGAATTTTTCAGACACATTTGCTGCACTGTCACCCACACTTAATTATTTGTGACACCAAAGTTCATAGTAATTTGATCTCCCACACACTACGGGGACTTTAATTACCTACCAGAAGATAACATTGTTAATTGCCGAAAATTCCAACTTGACAGTAATTACAAAATAATCTTGACAGTAATTACAAAATAATCTTGTATGATCCATTAGGAAAATAGGTATAGTTTTATGTTTTCTCAAGCAAGAAATATGATGTGCAATATTCGAATGTTGCGATGAAGATATTAATAAAATGTTTTCTAAATTTCAATAAATTATTGATTTTTAAATTAAATTTAAAACATTAATCTTTTGTGAAAGTGAATATCGATAACTTGATTAAATACCTTTAAATTCACATACAATCATAATTGCTACGAAGACGATTTGAAAGCTTCCTGAATGCATTCCTCTTATGTTCTTGCTTACTATTTGGCATTTGCAGATAAATTTACATTAATGTAGGCGTGAAATTAAATAGAAGTCAATACGTGAAAACGCCATAACTGGAAACCACTGATAATTGGATGCTGCCCCGTACCATATCATACCATGGTTGGATTATAAAAATCCTTTTTTCATTTTAATTATTTTACATTTGTAGAATGTTAAATGAATCACGGTAAAATTCTAAAAGATGACACAGACATAAATAAAAACAGGGATAATTTAAAAAAATCCAGGTTATTAGGTCAAACTATCAAGTCACAATGGTAACGGATTGTTGACAGTAGCCAAATATTTTAGTCGGACGTAGTAACTAAATCCCACATTCCCATATGAAGAGCTGAAGAAATCCAGTATTGACCAGGAATTAATTTACCTAAATCATCCATTAGGGAACTGAATGCATTCAATTTATAGAGTACAATGGTAGTATTTTTATTTGCATCCTTGCCATCCCCTCCACGCATAGCTTTACTCCGCTCCACTCACCAAGCACTGATTTGTCTGTACCGGGGCACTCTGCAATTCCCCGCCGTCATGCCACACCCAACGCAACCCACGCAACACCTCAGCCAAACTGTTCCCGCAATGCTGCAATGCTGTATTACCGATTGCAGGCAAAGAAGTTCAGAAAATTAACATGTTAGCGTATGTCAGTCAATTATTCAGTTTCTCCTAGATAACATTTCCTTGATCTCCAAAGTTTCTACACTATTGCAAATTCGCGGGAATCAGATCAGAGCCTAAGAGACTTGAATTGTGGCACCTTCACAAAAAAAGAGGAGAGAGAGAGAGAGATTAACTGATCAGTAATTCCGGGCGCGTCAACGGCCAAGGTCATTAACCCCGTAAGTGTAGTTCATGCGTTTTCCTGTAGAGGTGGCGGTGATCTTCCTCCGCTGGATGATGGGATCTGGCGTCGCTCTACCCTCGGCTAACGGTGTTTCCAATAACTAGTATCTCCCACCAGCGAAGCATCGCCCCAGTCGGGATAAACTCTAAGCTCCCGACCAGTCTTCCAGCTTGTGTGGTGGAGTAGTGCATTTAACTGAAAGTATGTGTAAGTAAAGGAGCGAGGATAGAAAGAGGAAGGAAAAATTGCGTGCGGTCCGTGGCCAGTTTGTTAGGGCACTCGCCTGGTGTTGATGAGAATCCACTGAAAACTGCCGATCAGAGCAGCCTGTCTCTGGAATTCTCCTCCCGACAGCGACTGAAACCAATCTATCAATGTAACTAGTGTCAAAACTCCTTCCACCGTCGGGAGTGGACCCCTAGGACCTCCGGGTCAGGCGCGCTGCAGTGACATCAGCTGATGCCCTGAGCCACCTCTACAGGTTCGAGAGGGGTGACAGCAGGTGTGGGAGAGAGGGGGAGGTTGAGTGAGAGTGAGAGAGAGAGAGAGAGGAGAAGAAGCAAGTGGGAAATTAACGGAGAGTGTAAAATAAAGAGGAAATAAAACTTGATGTTGGTACACACACATTTATATATATATATATATATATATATATATATATATATATATATATATAGACGATTGTCAGTTATCTCGTCGCATGCACGTCCAAGCAACGTGTGTGCGAAGCGCACGCCTCAAATTCCACAGGAGCGAGCGCTACAGGCTGTAGCCTACAGCAATCACAGAAACGATCCTAGCGTCAGATTGCGGCAGTTTGCAACCAAGTAAGGATGGGGGTTGTGACGCGCGCCAGGCCCGTCGGAGAGGGAGGAAAGGGAAGCCCACGTGGAGGAGAAAATACGCATAAATACCGTGGAAAACGAAATGCGAGTCTTTTTGATTGTCCGTCTCGTGATCGCCAGCATCTTGTCCGCCAGCATATTAACCAGTAGCACTAGACCGTCAGTTCGTGGTTGAGACAAGCGCTGGGCCGCAAGTGATTTACAGCCCAGGCGAATGCCGGCGAAAGTTTGATTCAATAGTGTTGCGAAGCAGCCTAATCTACAAAAAAGTGCCTTTTGAACTTTGTATGAGAGATCGAAAGTTAGGACGTGTTTGATAATTGCCACGCGAGTTAAATAATAAGCGCAGCAGGAGGACGTATTGCTCTAACGTTGCCTAAGAGCGCTGCACCATACGCCCAAAGACTTTTAAAACGCATAATCGCGTCGTGATTTGTAAATTCACAAAGGCGTATCGTCGGTACGAGGACAAGAAGAGAGAAGTAGAGGACAGCGAACCGCCGTCGAGGAGAAAGAAGAGGGAGAACCGCAAGATCAACGCAGTCACCGCTTGCGAGGCGAACGCCGCTAACGCTGCCGCCGCCGCCGTTATCTCTACCATCGAGTCCCCGGGCTACCTCGCTGACGACCGCCCGCAAGGCCGCTACTGCCACCTCCGCCGCTGCTCCGCAGCTGCGGGTCGAAATCCATTGCGAGGTCAGGTAACTAACGGCGCCGAATCAGGAGGAGAAACATTGGGATAGGTTAGCGTTTGTGCAGTGCATTCACGACGCCGCGGCGTCACGCCGCCGTGCACTACGGTATTACATGGTTTAGTTGAATAAGCGAAAGTGTTAAGGGAAAGTGATAAGGGAAAGAATTTTACTAGCCATTCAAGTCAATAAAATAACATTTTTTACTAATGCCTTGAGGGGTAATAATGATATCATTGTAGTGAATGTTTAATGTGTGTGTAAAAAGGGGGAAAAGGAAAGGGGGATTTGTGAATGCGTATTTAAAACCAGGTCATAATGAGGTATATATTAAGTGAGTTTTTCACAGGAGAAATGTTCATATAATTTGTTGTAAAAAGAAAAGTTCAGTATTCAGAAGGATTGTCACGACTGTGCACAAGTACTAGTATTTACCTAAGGTAGTACCAGCATATTTTAATCAATTACATCATTCGTAAACCAGATGCATGCTAGTAAAACCGAGAAAGGACATATTTTTTTCATAGTTTTCTGAGTCCACAGAAATTTGTACATTGTTGATTTCAGACCATTAAAATTCATGTGTTTTGTTTCATTCCATTTATTCTGCGTGTCTGGATATTCCTTATCACCAAAAAAGAACCCACTGCCCTGGGGTAATAGAAAGCTCGCTTGCAAACATTCATTCTGCGTATCACCCATTGTGTGATATTATTGCATATGGGAGAAACGTTATATATATGAGCTAAACTCCAACACTATTGGACCGATCTCCATGAAAGTTTGAACTTCTAAGTGTTTTTCACCCAGAAGAATTATATGCTGTTAATTCTGTTCTAACTCCACTTCATGGTGCTGTAGAACAGAACTAAATATTCACGTAAAATGCAACCCACAACGCGCTCGGCAGCATTTTGAATCTATATCATTAAATAACCCCTAAACGAGGCGTTCTAGGGCCTTAAAAACTTAACCTTTGAGGCCGAAGGCCTGCTTCGGCCTGCATGAGGCCGAAGGCCTCAAAGCAACGATTCTTACACCGTAATCTACAGGATGAGATCTTCGTGAAAATTCTATTACATTTTTGCTGGTACGGCGCTTCCCGATATTACCTCACCTGCTCAGAGACGTGCAAAATCTGCAAGTAAATGTGAATGAGAGGGACATAGAGCGGCAGAGACAGAGACACATACAGAGACAGACAGACAGGGACAGGGTGAGGGAAGGAGAGAGTGACATTGAGAAAAGGAGATGGGAGAGGAAAGAGGGAGATGAAGGACAGAAGAACGTCTGCCGCGTTTTCCTAGTAGCGCGTAAAAGAGGGAGGCGGTAGACGAAGTGAGGGTTGGAGGGGAAGAACATGAACCATCCGAGAGGCGAGAGCGTCTGGGTGCCGGAGCCGCGGCACGTGGCCTGGGCCGGGGCCTGGGCCTTGGCCGGGGCCGGGGCCGGAGCCGGGCGCCAAGAGCTCTGGGCCCAGGAGCGGCGCGCGAGCGCGATATTGCCGTCGTCCCTCATCGTCCTCCGGCACCGCCGCTCGTCGTCCGCGTTTTAATTATCCCAGCGTCACCCTTCGCAGCCGCGCCTCGGCTGTTGCCTTCTCGACCGCCGCCGCCGCCCCTACCGTACTCCCTTTGCCGTGCCTGTCGCCTCGGCCACCATCTCCGCAGCCTAACTCCGTGGCCGCATACCTTCCTTTGGCACCTCCAACGTCTCCGTCTCTTCCGCTTGTACCGTCTCCGACGCCACCATCCCTACTCTCCGCTCTGCTATTACCGTTGTCGCTCCTGCCATCGCGTTCGCTGTCACTGCTTCGAATCTTACAGAAGTCATCATCATTGTGACCCTTTGACAGTTTTCGCCTCCTGCATGGTCGCCGACCGTCGCGTCTGCTTCTGCTGTTGCAAACAGAATTAGTCTTAGCCTTCCTTGCTGTCCTTTTGATTGCTATTTCCACATCTATCACTAATCAAGATGTGGTCTATCTTGTCATTATCACAACTTTTACTACCGCCAAGTCAAGCCTCGCCACTACTGCCACCACTGCAACGAATGCTTCCAAACCAATGAGTTCTCGCTCCAACGCTGCCGTCAAGACCATCCAAACAACCAGCGTCGATGCGGCTCCCAACTTCACCATCACCGCAACTGTTATTGTAAAATCGCCGTTGTCATCTTTTCCACATCTATCCCTGCACCACTGTAAGTGGTTTGCCGAAAACTTCCACCACCCATACGCCGACCCACAGTCTTCACCGCTTCTCCCTCGTCGACATCACTAACCCCGTCGCCGCCTCCGACGTCGCGGAATCGGTGCTGTAGGAAGAAAACGGTTTATGGAGCGCCGGCCGGAGTGCCGCAGCATCCGCGGGGAGCTCTGAGCCAGGAAGGACGAGGGGCCCCCAATTAATTTTCGCGAAGCGGCGGTGGCGGCGGCGGCGGCGGGCGCGCGCTCGGGCGGGCACGGTGGACA
Source organism: Acheta domesticus (assembly GCA_031308135.1). Lineage (NCBI taxonomy): Eukaryota > Metazoa > Arthropoda > Insecta > Orthoptera > Gryllidae > Acheta > Acheta domesticus. Next base: position 213,806,366 of record JAHLJT010009436.1, on the reverse strand, counting down.
GGGTGGGCGGAGCGCGGCGGGCAGGGCATATGGAGCGGAGCGGGACGGGGTGAGACGGAGAGGGGCGGGACGGAGCGGGGCGGGACGAAACGGAGGGGGCGGGGTGGTGCGGGGAAGGGCGGGGTGGGGCAGGGAGGGGCGGGCCTGGGCGGGCAACCGAGCAAACGCTAGTCATCCGCTATCCTGCGCTCCTGCGGGGCGAGCGGGCGGGGGCAGGCGAGCCAACTTTATAACCTTGTTCGCGTGGCACGCCACTTTACGGCGGCCTAACTGAAGGTTCTCTGCGGACGGCGCGCAACAATTTCTGTACTTGCGTTCTCCAAGTGCAATTCTTGTTATGCCTTCTTTCCCCAGACACTCCTACTGTTTATTGCCTTATTGTGGTGATTAAGAAACCGTGTTGAGGTCGAAGACGTCGGTTATTTTAAGCCTGTGATTAAAAATTGATTTTTTCCAAATAAATATTTACATTATTCTTATCAACAATAGTGAAGTCGAATTAAATTAGAATACTTTTTAAATATTTAGATGCATCTCACAGTAAATGACGAGAATGTTCCGATCTCTTGCCGTTGTTCATCCGAAAAGTCTTCAGAACTCAAAATTCAATTATCGAATATCGTCATTGAAGTTTTAGGTATAAACGGAGTTTATATGAAGAAATATGGTGAGAATATCTTAATAGTTTAAACGCATACTGTTTGGACTAGTCGGAAAAGGATAGAAATTTTAAATTAGATTTATTACTCGATAAATCTCCTCCAAAACACTCAAAACTAAATCACTTCAAACAATATCTATTCAAACACATAGGAATATTTGTCGGGTAGGATATGAATCCCAGAAAGTACTTGCAAACTATTAGGACTTTTAATTTCAATGGGAGTGGCGAAATTCTATAAATCGTATTTTAAAACTGCACACAAATTCATGACTATGATTGAATACTTAGGTGATAACGAACCGTAAGACGTCCAAAAGCTGTTATTGTAAATTACAAAATTAGAATGTTTCGATGACTTGATGAACGGAAAATGAAAGGTAAACCACTTTTCTTTGTAAATAACGATGAAAAATAATATCTTTTGTGGGAAAGGAGATTTTACGTGTTGAAAAACAATAGAAATGGCGTAGACAAAAGCAGAAATCGGTCAGAAATTAATTTTAAGACAAAGTAGTAAAAAAATGAAATAACTAATTAACACTAAGAAAAAATTGCGCAGGGCAATCGCTTGTCTAGGAACCAAATATAATGGAACGATGGTTTTATAAATTGACCAATTAAAGGGCAAAACGGTGTGCTGGTAAATATTTGTTTGGAGGCGTAAACGATAATAACTGCGTTGGAGAACGGATGAGCAGAGAAGAAGAGTGATAGGAGTAGAATTGATGTTCATTAGTATTTTGTTAGCAATGCAGAAAAATCAAAGCAGTTCATTTACCATTGAAATTAATTTTCTATAACTCGAGAACAAACATTTTTCAAATTTTTATTTTTCTAAAATAATAATTATTTTTAAATTTTTGTTTATAGTTTTCCAAATGTTTTTTTAAATTCTGGGCTCAAGAAAAACAAATAAATAAAGAGATTGTTTCGATATATAAATGTTAAATTCTAGACGGAACATTGCAGAAGCAATGCCGTTTGGATGTCTAGTTTGCAAACAATATTGTACAAGCAATACTTTTATAATAATTGTTATAATAATTTAGTGAAGTTTTGCATTTTCTAAAAAGCATGAATACGCACCTATGCATAGACGAATGCTGAGAAGACATTTCGTCTTTGCTGATTCTCGGCCAAGAGGGCAATATGACAGCGATAGAGAAGGAAACGAACTTGAAACATTTTATAAGGTGAAGTAATGTTTTATTTAAACTGTGTAATAAACACAGATAATGTTGGCAATTTGCCAGGTCATGCATGATAAATCTGGAAATTACATGACAAAACTACTAATGTAGATATTCATTTAAGTATTATTATTTTTTCTATTGCTTACATGTTATAATGAAATGTTAAATACATGGATAAAATATTGGCATTGCAACCATTGCTAATAGATTTGAGAAATGAAACAGTTCCTCGTGAAATAAATGGATGTATTCCATGTTGATGTATACATAGTTTACAAATAATATTGGCTTGTTATTACCTCAACCATACGGACCAGCCTCACCAAACGTACTAAAAATACATTTTCTTCAATTCATGGAAGGCAACAAAGTAAGTCTACAAATATAAGCAACTAGGAAAACTCGGCAAACGTTGTTCTGCCCTTCATCTCCCTCTTTCCCCTCCCATCTCCGTTTCTCACTGTCTCTCCCTCCCTCCCTCCCTCCCTCACCCTGCCCTTGTCTGTGTGTCTATGTCTCTTGCGCTCTCTGTCCCTCTCATTCACATTTAATTGGAGATCCTGCATGTCTCTGATCAGGTGAGGTAATATCGGGAAGCGCCGGACCAGCAGAAATGTAATAGAATGTTCATGAAGACGTCATCCTGTGGATTACGGCTGTGAGAAAGGTTTTTGAGACCTTCGGCCTCACAAGTATAGTTTTTAAAGCACTAGAACGCCTAGTTTAGGAGTTATTTAACGATATAGAATTAAAATGCTGCCGAGTGTGTTGTGGGTTGCGTTTGACATAAATATTTCGTTTTGTTCTACAGCGCCATAGTAGTGGAGTCACAACAGAATTAACAGCACATAAACCTTCTGGGTGAAAAAGCACGTAGAAGTGCCAATTTTCATGGAGATTGGTCCAACAGTGTCGGAATTTAGCTCATATATATGTCGCATGATCGCCCACACTGCTCGATCTAGTCGCGATCATGCGAATCTTAGCGGCACAACAGTGAACGACGCGAAATACCGTGAGATACTCCATTTTGATGACACTCTCCACGCGCCAAGAAGTATAAGGACGCTTTGTCACCCTGGCCGCCAAGTAGTATGTATTGACTCCAACCGGGGATGCCTAAGCTTTTCCTGAAGACAGTCTACTTCTTTACTGTATACGCTACTCAAAAATCCCAATATTAAAGTTTTTTTAAAGTAACTGCCAGTTTGTTTCAGTAGATACAATTTTGCATAAGAAGCATATGTCACCCTACGTAGAACTGCGAAAGTCAAGACGGATGTGGACATGACATGACAGGTCTTCCCTTCATTAGTGGCGGTTCCAGGGAGAGTCATTGTGTTCTGACGACTTACCAAATACCCTCGTTAAAAATAATAAAATTCGACAGCGAATAAAGAAAAGCAAATCTCAGACCTAGACGTGATAATGAAACGATTGCACAAAAGGTAAGGCAAAAGGACGCCCGAGTCATAAAATATTGGACATTCATTGATTAGCAAAGTTCTCTGATTCACAAAAACAGATGTGGTCCCTCATAAAACCTGCTGCATCACCCTTTGCCGCCTAACCCTTCGATTGTCGAACACTATTACATCAAACCATAACAACGTGCCCCCCCCCAGAAGAGAACGCCCAGATCTGCTCGTGTTGCAACTTTCTTCTTTAAAGTATTCAAATGTGTTCGGAGATTCCCGCGGACGTGAGCGTCAGCGTGCGAGCGCGAGGCGGTGGACGCGGCAAGATGACAGATGCGCGCCGGGGAGCCGAGCGAGTGGGCGGGCCCTCGCGAGGGAGGGGGAGGGGTAGCCGGGCCGGTCGCAACTGAGGGGGCGACGGGAGGTCGAGAGCGTGCCTCCGCGCCGCGCGCCGCGCCGCGCAGGCGAGCACAATGACGTTGTCGGTTGAGTAACTGCAGTCGGGAGTTGGTCGACGTTACGAGAGTATTGGCAAGTTGGGTCGCGAGTTAGGAAGGATGCCGCGGCTCGGAAGCAGGAGAGAGAGAGGCGAGAGAGGGAGGGAGTGGGGGAGGTGAGTGCGGAGGAGAGCGAGAAACCGGTTGGAGGAGGTTCGAGGTTGGGAACGGGAGTTTGAGGGGAAGGGCTGAATTCTCTCTTTGGGCCGTACAGAGAATAGGAATTGGAGCTGGACATCGGGGGTCGGAATGTATTAAACGGATGTACGACGTAGATGGCAAAGTCGGACGAACAGAACTGAACTCGGAAACTGCGGAAAGATGAAGACACGACGTTGCAGATGGTATGGAAGGGACTGGAATTAAAGTATGAGAGAAATTGTATGAGAAAGATCTGAGAAATGGCGGAGGATGAGATGGAACGAGTTCGAGAAATGAGGGCTGGATGACGAGGAATAGGAACACGGAATGAAGTAGTGAAAGACTGGAGCAAGTTTATGGGAACGATTAACGGAAAGGAAAAACAAGTACATACTACTAAAGAGAAGGTGAAGATTAGGAAACGTAAGAGCAGAGTGAAATGAATGGGCGCGAGAGGAGAACTGCAAATCAAAGGTAGCACTTACAAACAATCCATTCTGACGTCGGAGGAGATGTTTTGGAAGAGGAAAGAAAGATCATGTACAAAAATACGAATGACGAACATCGCATGCTACAGAACACTTGTTGGTAGCGGAGTTTCAAAGGCAGAAAACCAGAGGCCGAAGCCAGGAAGCGTGCAGCGGGAGGTGTGGAGACGAAGGTGGAGAGACGGGGACGGGGTACGAAGTGTGAGTGAGAATGAGAGAGACGATTTGAGAAAGAGATCTGAGAGATGACGGAGGAGCGAGGGGGAACTTGGTACGAGAAATGAGGGTTGGATGACGAAAGATAGAAACACGGAATGAAGGAGCGAATTCAGAGGCAAGTATGTGGGAACGATGAACGGAAAGGAGAAACTACAAAAAACTACTAAAGAGAGGTGAAGAATTAGAAACGTAAGAGCAGAGTGAAATGAGCGAGACGAAGCGGAACGAAAGACGAACAACGCATGTCACGGAATGCGGGTCGGTGGCAGAGTTTCCAAGGCCGAAAACGAGAGGCCGAAGCCGGAAAGCGAGGTGCGGGAGGGCATGGGGCCGAAGATGAGGGTCGGGGTCGGGGTGAGTATGTATGTGAGTATGAGAGAGAGAGAGAGAGAGACGGTTTGAGAAAAAGGATCTGAGGGATGACGGAGGACGAGATGGAACAAGTTCGAGAAACAAAGTCTGGATGACGAGGGTTAGGAGTACTAAATGAAGTAGTGAAAGACTGGGGCATGTTTGTGGGAACGATTAACGGAAAGGAGAAACAAGTATATACTACTAAAGAGAGATGAACGAAAGTAAACGTAGGGGCAGAGTGAAATGAGCGAGGCGAAGCGGAACGAAAAACGATCAACGCATGCCACAGAATGCGGGTCGGTGGCAGAGTTTCCAAGGCGGAAAACCAGGGCCGAAGGGAGGAGCGGGAGGTGTGGGGCCGAAGGTGTGGAGGCAGGGACGGGGTACGAGCTGCGAACCAAGGGTTGCGGCGGGGCATCCAGGAGGCCGGGGGCGCGCATCTGCGGCGGTGGGGACGGTGGGGGCGGCGGCGGCGCACTGCGGTCGTGGGACGGTGTGTGCTCACGAGGCTCTCCATCTTCCTAAACGCTGATGTGAAAAGCCTCCTCCAGACGCCTTTAATGCATAAAATATGCGGCGGCCACGAAACTCTCCGGCGGTGGCTGCGACGAAGGCGGCGGCGGCGGCGCCCGCGCCCATGCGGGTGGGCCAGGGGGTTGGGAGGGAGGGGGCTGGCTCCCAAACAATGTTAATTATCCCTCAAAAGCCGTCAGCGAGTGGTTCCCATTAAGCCAATTAATGGGACAGGTGCGCAACACAGCCTCTGGAAGAAGCTGCGGCCAGCCTGCGAGGTCTTGCCTGTCTTGCACGGGACGAGATGAGGCTAGCTGTAAGTTTGTGGAACGGAAGGACGTTCATGGGACGCCAGAATTGCCATTGAAAGTTGTTCTCTCGAATCTCTTGTGTATTTTTGGTTCAAATAATTTGGAAATTGCATTTAGCATGCAAAAGGATATCCTCGTTGTTGGTAGGGTCGAGGAAGATGGAAGGTTCTATTCCTGTTGGAATTTTTGTATTGAATTTGCATGTGAATTTGCTCTGAAATTTATCGCAAGCCGCTGTGATTAAAAAGGACACAAGAGTGAAAACTAATGACAAGAGATTAAAATTAACATTGCACGATCTTTCTTCTGAAATCCGTTACACAATTCAAGGAAAGTAATAGTAAGTTCATGGTTGTTCCAACAAAATGAACTGAAAAAAACAAACTATTATATTGTTTTACTTGATATAAATATTCTATGTAGTTATGAATATCAAACGGTTCAAAAGTAGAAAATACTGAGACAAATTAAATGAAGGTATTATGGAGGACATTTTATACGTTATATGAGATTTGAAGAATGATACTTGTAAATAGATTATCCTAACAATATTATATTTTCTGTTTTTATCACATTACGGTTTTTTAAGAAATTTTAAAAATGAAAAAAAGGGTTTTAAACGTTTTTATTCTCATTGTCTTGTGTCTTATCAAATATTTACTTATTTCAGACGACAGATTAGTCAAATTTTCACAAGAATCTTTCGCTTTATTACACGAGACAAAAACCTTACCTAAGAGAGAATATTTGGTTCCGCGAAGGAAAGCCCTTTTTCCTTGGATGAATGATTTCGTCACGTCCTTTTACACTGCGGAACTTTTCGATTCTGTACATTGAACCTCAAAGAAGTTGGGCGCGTTTCAAACGTATTGCTCGATATAGAATAACTTCTACATTGGATAGTAGAGTAGTTTCAGAAATTTTGTGTATCTTCATATAATACTTAAGCGCTTAAGATGTTCTTGTAAGTGTCTTTGCAGTAGTAGATTAAAATGCTCTTTCTTCAGAACCAACGCATTTTCAAGTAACATGTACTTACCAAATCAAATAGTTAACAATTTGCTGCAAAACGATAGATACGCACTCCCACTTGCATTCCAATCTCACGATTTCACTTACCACCCACGATCCCCCCTTACCACCAAGTCAATCTTCCAGACGAAATGAAAAAGAGCGGCACTCGAATGTGACCGCCTGAAAGACACAAATTTCATTCACAGCCCATAAATTGGATCCCGCGACGCTCGGTCTTCGCACAGCGAGTGATCCGCGAGCGGCGATGGGGCGGCGGGCGAGGGGGTGGGGGAGGGGGAGGGGGGGGGGAATTAAAGGGCGCGGAGGCGAGCGATGTAGGTGGCCTCAAACGTGGATCCTCCGTGTGACGTACAGTGGGCCCAAACGGTTTCAACGCCCGCAAGCACCATTTATCTGAGTGTGCACACCGACCGACATAAGTAATTGATTGATTGATTAGTGATTCCGGGCGCTACTGAGAAGATGATTAGTCTCGTAGTTGGAGGGTATGTTTTTACCGCGGGAGGTGGCGATGGTTTTCCTCAGCTCGCTGGCGAAATCAGGTGCCGACTTACTCGGCTTGCGGAGATTTCCTCCATCAGATATCTCCCTCCAGGGTTTGCTCGCCCCAGTCAGGACAAGCTCTCGGTGTCTGGTTTGCCAACAAGTGTGGTAGTGTGGAGCACGTGGGTGGGTGTACGTGTAAGGAAAGGATGAGGATAGGAAAAGGAAGAGGAAGGAAAGATTGCGCACGGACCGTGGCCCGTTTGTAGGGGTACTGCTTCGGGATTCACCATGGAAAACTACTGATAAGTGCAGGCATTCGCAGGATTCTCCGACAGGCAGTGACTGAATTCGACCTAGCTAACTGGCTGGTGTCGATCATTCTGCTACCACCGGGACATGAACCCTAGGACCTCCCGGTCACCGCCAAAACTAAAATAAAACTAGTAACACCCGTGCTAACATTAAGAACTTAGTAAATGATTGTATTCGAAGTGAAAATATTTGTAAACTGCAACTCAACTTCGAACATTACTGAGAAGCCGTGCTAGGAAGTAATCAAAAAGAAACCCCGTGAATGTCCCGACAGTAGGCGCGCCGTGTTTCGTAACGAATTGAGGCTCGGGTTGACTCAGCCATTCCACAGTAAGGACAAGACAAGAAAGCAGTCAATCACACACCCTTTTGTTTCTGTAATAAATACGTTATTATTAAAAAATTGTATAAAGAGTTTGCAACTAACAAGTTATTTACCAATTCGTATTAATTTGTTTTCTCAAATAACTTTTACAAATGTGCAAATGAACACACAAAGCTTTATACTTTGAACAAATATGTAGGTTCTTTTTTTTAATCGCCATGTGTAGGTAAGAAACTCTTCTGATCGAAGAAAACATTTTAAAACATTAAAAACAAATAACATAAATAATATGTATATATTTTATAGTGTGATGTAAATATGGAATAATATAAGTATATTGTAATAATGTAAATATATTAGTCAACTTAGGAATAGTAAATGTATATTTCACATTCGAATATTTTATTTTACAGTGAATAGAAACAAACATAGAAAGACCCTAAGGAAAAGACGAAAAGAAAAAAATGCGCAAATTGATAAAATATAAATGCACTATAGTCAAAAGGATCTAAATAACATTTATAATGGTGTGTGATTACTGTAAAATTCTCTTCCACTCAATGATGGTTTTCAATATTGTTATTTAGCTGTTTTCGTTAACTTGTCTCAATCGTAACACGAAAATATGATCAATGCGTAATTATACGCTGTATCGTCTAGTAAAAAGAATAATAATGAAAACGGTCCTTCTGAATAATCGACCGATCTAGTTATTTTGTTATTCACCTTTACGAGATACCATACGTCGGTTTCGAAGTTTCAAGAGCTGCGTGTTGCGGATTTTCAACAATAAATTCTCAATTTATCAATAATTAATTTCCCATAATTTTCCCTGCGAATTACAACCTTTGTTGAAACCATCGAAGACGCTTCTAGAAAACATTTCTTTTCTTTTGAATATTTCCAAGCTCACACCATTTTTACTGAAAGTATAGTGTGGATATCTATGTTATTGTTTTTTGTTGTTGTTTTTTTAGGAGGTTAAAATTGACCACAACAAATGAGAATATAAATGTATTGTAGAAATAAAATAAGAAATGCGTTCTTTTTCGATTTTCTTTCATGTTTCCTCTTTTAATCAATGTTTACTTTTATCATGAGGTGTCTGGATATCTGTAACTCGTCACACAGGATGACGTCTGGAAAACGTTTTCCTTTTATTTCGCGGAGTCGCCATTTATGTAAACGTATCTTTTACGGATTATACAGGGTTCTTTTACGATGATATCAAGAGTCGCAAATGATCGCGGATGAAACCTACCCTAATGTGCAGATTTTTATCTTACCAAAATATACATCCATATTATATCCAAAACGTTACGCGATTCCAAATAACAGCTAGATTTTATCCTGCTATACGCGCCTTTCGGCCCATTAGGAACCAATGCGACGCTATAGCCAATCGCAATAAAAGAGACGGCGCGGCGGCGGCGCAAATGTCCAATCAGACACGCTGATCCGCCCCATAATCGAATGCAGGATCTCCCCAACAGAGTGACGAGATGGCAGCCACTCACCCTTACGCTGCCTTCGCTCTCGAAGCTATTCGCTCGCTCGGGAGCGGCGGGGCTGGCCGAGGGGTGGCCGGAGGGTGGCCGGAGGGTGGCCGGAGGGTGGCCGGAGGGTGGCCGGAGGTTTGCTGACGCCGCAGGTCAGTCCAGTCGCCTATCCTTCATCTTTCTCGCCTCTCTCTTGGTCTTCTTTCGTATGATCCTCCAAATTATTGCCTATAAGATGGAATCCGGTGGCCGATGTTTACAAGTGTGTTGTGATGGTGAAAATTGATTCGCTAGAACATACATATGTGGGTAGCAAGTGGGTATAAACTACTTCAGCATAAAGTGACCCTCTTTGCTAATGTGCAGAATTTAAAATCTATATCATTTACTTCATTGCACATTTTACACTTGCTGCAATTATTTGAGCAACAATTATTAGCTGCAACATACTGAGAAGCATTTGACGAGATGTCTTCCATTAAATCTAAAACTTACAGCCACGTTGAAAAAATAATTTGGAAGTTCATGTCAAGTTAAGATTGATTCTTACAAAATCTTTATTATTTACTTGTCATTATTTCCATTATAAATAAAAGACAATGAAGGGCTTTGCATACGAGTTTTGAACATTGTTATGTAGTCATTAAATAAATTATAACATTGTTGATGAAAAATGAATTTATAAATAGAAATTTTAAAATGATAAATCCCTGGAAAACCTCTCATGGGTTTATATTATTGAAAATACGGTCCTGCGAATGAAAATACATTATGTATACACGGATTTATGTATATTTTATTTTGCAATCAAAAAAGGTAATTTTCAAATTTTGGCAAATAAGTACATTTTAAAATGTTTCTAAGTAAAATGTTTTCCAAGTGCACAGAATATCATTTCTCCGTAATGAATTCATGATGAATCCCATTATAATATTCTTACCTTGTATTTTCATTCTTATTTTTGACGATTTCACAAGTGTTTGCATCTCCCATTGCTTATACAGTAAATAGTCAAATTATTTTTTCATCTGCTCTGTATTGAACAATAATTTCCGGCGAAGAAATTTCATTGAAATCAGTAGCAGGAAAAGATACATAAAATTAGCATAGTTTTGCCAACATATGTTTTTATTCATATTAGCCTGAATTTTTTTACTATCACACGGTAGTAATAGGCAGGATTATTGATATCTTCCAGAACAGGTAACGTGATCAAATTCTGTTGGAGAGTTGACACTTCGAGAAGAGGTTGAAGAAGTAGAAGAGGAGGAAGAAAATAAGCACTTACGCCACTCAATGCAAGATAACATTGGTTCCGTGAGTGAGTTACTTGGAATATTAATTGCAGAGCATATGTCCTCGCTTTCACAATTGACTTAGAGTACGACGACGCAACTTTGTCAAAAATAATAAAGCGAATTTTGGAGCCCCCTGTTTTTCGCTTCGTTTTCCTTTCGGCCGGCCGAAGGCCGCCGCGGGGGGCCAATCCAACAGGCACCGCGGGGGGGGGGCGGAACTCAGGAGGGGGATGTGGGCATGAGTGCCGCCGCCGCCCCGCCCCCATCACCACCACGTCACCGCCGCTGCCGCCGCCGCCGCCGCCGCCGCTGCCGCCGCCGCCGCCGCGCTAACGTACTTGCCGCTTCCCTTCTCGCCGTTCCATTATTCCTTTAGCTCTTTTTATGCCTTTCGTAAGATCTTTCTCGTCATCTTCGCCTACAGTGCGTCTCGCTGCAGGGATTCAGTTCTCCTTCTCCGTCTTTCTTATCTTTAATCTTTAGGTTTAAAGTCGAATCACAGAACAACAGACGAGAGCTCTTGGAAGGCAGCTGGGTTACGAATGTCACAATGTACTCCCCAAGATGAACGGCACACGAATTCGCTCAACTGTCGGATGTGATTTTAAATGCTGCTCTCAATTCCTGAGAAAATTATTGTACTTCGGGATTGCAGCTGCAAACATGTCAAATGTAAACAATTATTTGTTGTGTCTGAACAAAGTAGATACTACAAATAGCAAAGGTAGTGAGTAGAAGAACAAGATAATTTTTATAGTCATCTGACCATCAAGAAAATATTATCATTGAATATTGAATTGAACATTAATCAATTGTGATTGTACTGGTTTCATAATTTGATTTTTGGCATGCAAGTTACTCAAAGCTATATAAACAATTTTAGTCTCTTTAAATGTAAAATCATTTTCTCGTACTGTCTTCGTATTGGAGGAGTAAACTATTATAGTAAACTGAGCTACAGTGACTCAATATAGTAAGTCAATGAATTTTTATTTCTGACGCGTCAAATATTTCGATCATTAGCTCCGTAAGTGTAGTGCATGTTGTGTCTCTGGAGGGGGTTCTTCCCCGCGCGATGGAACGTGAGATTCACCGCCGACTTACACGACTGGTATCCTTCCTCCAGATTTCACCCCCAACGGGAAACCGCCTCAGCTGAAACCAGCTCCGAGCTCTCGACTGATCTCACATGTGACGTAGTGTAGTGAGTGCAAGAGAACTCGCCTTCTATTGACGGGCGAATGCACGAAAAACAACCGATCACAGCAACCGGCCGCTATAATTCTCTTCCGGACCGTAGTTGAATTCAACCCAGCTATCTAGCTAGCGTCGAAAATCTCCATCGAAGCACCGTCGATTCTCAAACCCTAGTCTCGAACTCCTTGTCAGCGAATCTGTAAAGACAACTATTTTTACGTATGAAATTATCACCGTCATAGTTTTCATTCCAAGGCCATCATTCTGAATACTGCTTGTAAATCTAGTAATGTCTTGTGCTAGTAAATCTTTAGTGTAAATCTTGTAGTTTTCTAGATATGTGTGGTACGATGAACAGACATCTAAAAATAAATCAAGGAAAGAAGAAGAATAAAATTCTTCAACACACTATCTGTGCCAGTGTTAATGTATGGAGATGAAGCAACAGCGACGTCAAAAAAAGATAACTATAAAATTCCAGGCAGAAGAAATTAAATTTTTGAGCACTTAGGTTAACATTTTAAATAAAAATAAAAATATGGAAAAAAGAAATAAACTGGGGGTTGAACCACTCCTGGAGAAACTGGAAAAAAAAATCAGCAAATATAGTATGAACATCTAAGAATAATGCCCGATTGCAGAGCACCAGCACTCTCAGTGGACTACAGATGCAGAGGAAAAAGAAGGCCCAGATGGAAGTGGACACCGGAACAGGTTCCGGAACCTAACCCTTGAAGTGCAGAAGAAATGATCACCCAATATACTGGATGTCCGGGGAGGAAACGTCGAAAATTCGAAAAGAAGCTCTTAAGACAATTTTTAGTATATTTTGTCTAATAAACTGCTTAGATATTCCGAATGGCTGAGGAACAATAAACACTCAAAATACGGTGTGAAAAACTACTTTCTAGGCAAAAAAAACAAATAAAAAGAAAAAATACCCCAGAAATAAAAACAGTCGTATTGTTTATATTGAGTGCCTTTTTATTTCTGTGTCAATTTTTCTTTCTGAACAAATATATTCATTTCTTTTTTAAATAATAAGCAATTTATATGATTATAGAGTGTTTCTACGCTTCTGGAATTCAAATTTTTGCCTAAAAAGAATTTTTTCAAACCAACTTTTGCTTATTGCGGGTCAGCCATTCGGAATATCCAAGTAGTGTATTAGACAAAATATGCTTAAATTACCATAAGAGTTTATTTTCGACTTTTCGACGTGTCCTCCCCGGGCATCCTGTATCATATGCATTCCGCCCGCGTTTCTTCTCGAGGGGAGGAAAAGCGCCTGGCGAACGCGTGGTGATCGCGTGGCGAGCGCTCCGCGGCCGCTGGCCTTGATTGATTGCGGCGCGCGAGAAAACATGGCGGCACGGAACGAAAAGCGCGCTTGTAATATTTGACCCAACATGTCGCCAGCCCCCGTGTTTTACGTTGTGTCGGGAGCATCGATTCGTTTTTGCTTCATCGCGGCAACGTGTCGTCGGCAGACCGACAGCGGCTGCTGGCCGGGACACGCGGTCGGCTGACCGGCCCCTCATCAAACGATGTCATTGCAGTGCCTCCGACCGGGAGGTCCTAGCTTTCGAGTCTCGACGATGGCAGAATTTTCGACAATGCCTGCATATCTAGGTCGAACTCAGTCGCTGTCTGGAAGAGAATTCTAGCAGTTGGCTGCTCTGATCGGAAGTTTTCGTGGTTTCTCCGATCAACACCAGGTGAATGCCGGAGCTGTACCATAAGAAACGGGCCACGGACCGTGCGCTGATCTTTCTTTGACCTATTCTCACTTCTTATTTACGCACTCTTACATGCACGTGCACTACACAACCACACTCGTTGGGAGACCAGTCAGGAGCTTAGTGCTTAACTCGGCTGGGGCGGTGCTCCGCTGGTTGGAGATACCTGGTTGTGGAAAATTCCTGCAGGCAGACAGTAGGTCGGCACCGGATCTTGCTAGCCAGTGAGCAAAGATCACCGTCATCTCCCGCGATAAATGCACGCACTACACTTACGGGTCAAATGACCTTATCAGTTGATGCACCCGAAATTACTAATCCGTCAGCTGTCTCGTCCCTGACCGCGAGAGGTACAGGAGACAGGGAGAGAACCGCCCTCACCACCACCACCACCACCACCACCAGATGCTGCCCAATTCGAACTGACATTTGTTCGAGGTGGGGGGGGTGGATAATCCGAAATTTGGAAAATAAATACTGATTCATTCATTCATTAATCGATATTTTGCTGCCCTCCGTAGTGCAGGGGCTTGGAGCAGATTCCAAATGCTCCAAGCCGAAGTCTGCGGGTTACAGTCCCGTGTTAAGAATGGTTTATTTCACATGAGTGATTGTGCGTGCTTGGATTTTAATAGCTCCTCTTACCACATCTGAACATCACTCAAACCCACCAATTATTTATTACCATCATTAACTCCACATAAGTACTATCATTTTTATGCCCTGGTGAGCAGAGGCAAATCACCAGTGTTCCATCTTCTGAAGAAATGTAACACACAAAGATACAGGCATTCTCATTTGCCCACACTCATAAATGGGTGTAGCACTAATCATCAAATTAATATTTTATCAGGTTTACGGTTTTATGCCACTCTTCAACAACTACGAAATAATTAATGGTGATACGGATATTAGAATAGATACTAGGGTATTTCCCTTTTTTATCCTCACCACAGTCGAAAGCATAAAAACACCCACGTCTAACGCGGGATTTGAACAGACAACCTTACGTTCCACGCAGAGCGATAAAAGTCGTATGCTAGAGATTGATAGTTGCCAGGCATTAATACGATTACACGGAACAAAATGAACCCTTATGGTCTGATTAATATCTTGAAATTGGTGATACGTTTTGTATATACGCAACGGATTCTAATCTAATTCCCGAATTTTGAATAATTTTCACATTATCCGTAATCGGCGGATAAAATCCTAAGTGGAGACAGCATCGAAAAATACTCTATTTCCGGACATTAGACAATAGGAGAAATCTTTGAGGTACGTTATGGTGATGAGAAATAGAGAGATCAGATTTCTGGTGGAAAGTTTCTAAGTATAGTGATGGGGTGTGGTGTCTGGTTCTACTGTGTCTGTCGTAAATTTATATTTACACAATAGTACCACTGACCCCAAGCAAGCCTCACTATGGTTCCTACTTCTTTACGCACATCCCAGTTGAAGACAAGGCTCCGGTCATGGGCCAAGTTTTTAGGCCAAAATACTTCTCGCGTACAAACAAGGCGCCATACGTCGTCATTCGTACAGCTCACACACAATCTGACTAATGTACGAATTAACCTGTTACTCCTAATTTTAGCCCTACTTAGTTGATTGATTGTAAGCCGATATACGAATTCATGTACCTACTCATTTTGAATTCATTATACTACTACCTTTATTTCATTTCTTTATCATTCGAGAATGCACTCACAGAACACATCTTTAAATTAGGGATGTGATGCAGAAAGTCTATGATTTTAAAGATCGAATTTCTATTAAAATATCGATCTTTTAAACATTGATATATTAAAGCCGATGTTTTTTGAACATCAATGTTTAATGCTCGATGTTTTTACGTTTACGATGTTTTGTTCGTGGATGAAAAAATCCTATAATCATAATTTTGTTACAGTAAAAATGTGAAGTAACTGATATTACCACAGTCTGTTTTCAAACCACACGAACGCGATAAGTACTACTTTCCCTGCCCGAGATGATCATGATGCCCTGATATTTCATTCGTCTTTCCTCGCACTTTACACATGGAGAGGCGCTTTCTACCTTTGTTTTCAGTTCAATTTTTATATTAAAATAAAATGCACGATCATTGTCAAATTAAACCTTGTTGCGCTCGAATTTAATTTTAGAGGTTACTAAACTTACTTTAAAACATCAATGGTTTTTGGTCGATGTATTTTTAACAACGATGCTTTAATTTTGAACATCGATGTTTGGCAACATCGATGTTTTGTTCTCGATCACTAATCCACATCAGCTCCCAGTTAAGTTCAAAGAGAATACACGCACGACTTGTAATCCGCAAGTGAGAACACGAGATGGTCTTGATACTGTTTCTCGCACGCAGGCGGGCAGCGTTTCAGGAGGCGGGGGAGGTCGGAGCGACGGCGACGGGCGGGAGGGGCAGCCGCAGCATCGGCGTTCGCTCGGAACTAACGCGTTTACCGACGGGATCACTTAGCAGCGATCAGAAACCGAAACCGCGAAGAAGCGCGCGGCCGACGTAACGCGGTTATTCCAGCGGTTAGACGCGTTAACGAGCCGAGTGGTTGCTGCTGCTACGTTGCGCCTCGCCCCTGCCACGCCCCTCCTATGTCTCTCTCTGCATCTGTCTCATTCTCCCGCTTCTCTGTGTATTACGCCGCACCTCCCCACTCTGAGATGTGTTTAACGTGTGTGTATATATATCCCTTCAATGCCCAGTGTTACATATATCTAACCGCATTTCTGGTCAATTCACATTTGCTATATGTGCTCTATATATGTGGATAAGTCGGAGGGAGAGGCCGGTGTAAACGGTAGTTAGTCCACACCCATGTGACGGGGTATATGCAACTAAGGTCTAAAGTTTTCGCTACTTCTAGGGAGCAAATTCTCATTTAACCAGCGTTCGGAGATTTCAAGCGCTCTAGTACCACAATTTAGCAACATAACAGTTTAGGACTAAAGGTTGCAAATACATGATATATTAAGATAATTTTGTCAAATTCATGGCGTCATGGAAGTCAAACTTTTACTGTGACCAGAAGTTCAGAAGGATATCAACTGCTGGAATTTCTTGACTGATAATTTCTTTTTAGCACCAAAACTATCATTATTAACGTTTAATCCATCCTTTTGAGGTGGCTGGAGTGGTGCAAATGCTCTCACAGCGTCGTGCCAGCTTAGACATTCACTGGCACATAGATGTTTGATTTCCTCTTCATAACACCTCTTTTTGAAGCCAATGAACAATATCCCCGTTATTAATGTTAGTTAAATCGGATGCTAATCTGTTACAGCTTTTAGCATTGTAATGCAAGGTTTCAGTTTAATCCTGCAATTTAAATATCTGTATTAGTTATCATCGATTTCTCACAACTATTTTATTATTCATGTTATGTTCACAACACTATCGCCAAAGATTCCCGAGATATGTTTATATTATTCCTCAAGAAGAAGTAGAATTTTGTTTGATATATTAGCAACACGATTCAACGGAAAATTCTATTTTCATATTCACGTCTTCAGTAACCTTCAAATAGAAGTGAAACGTTTTCTATTCATTTCTATACATCATGAGATTGTTTCCATCAAAATAACATATATTTCAATAATTCGGAGGTAAAAAGTTTTCGGAGATAAAATACTTTCTAATAAATACGTACAGGATATCCGCACAAGCTAATTAGGGAGCTGGGATGAAGCTCTTCACTGGAGAAGAATAGAGGTCGGCTTCTCTGATCAAGGTTATGCGGTTTCTTTTGAACGCACCAGGCAAATGAAGTACCAAATTACTACGCCCTTCAACGTCCTCTCACCTTCCCCCACGACGATCTAAAGAAGTACCTATAATTAGACAATCCTTTGAGGTTCAGAATCAGGGTGCAACCATCATAGGCATAGAATTTGGCGCCCATAATCCACATCTGTTGCACTGAAAACTGTTACTATAAAATGTTCAAATATCCACCAAAATATCCAGATCATTAACACAATCACATTTTATTTTAATCTATGGTGTTAGTAAATTACTAGTGACTTGAAGGAACAAAATATCTGCCCAACAAAACTAGACAAAATGATTTTCCAAAAAGTAGCACGCTCCTGCTCAATAAGAAGATTTAAATAACACTAAAGTGTGGTATAACACTACAATAAATTGAATATTTTAACAAAAACAGTCTTCACGAATACTACAATAACATAGTAATTGTATCGGTACCGTAAACCGATACAAACCGATACTGTTCTTTACATATCAAGAATACAACCTAGTTGTGCACTTAGCACCAAAATGGCTCCAAATTTTTGAATTATTTTTTTCCGTCGTAGAGAAAAGAACACTTAAAAAATGACTCAAGACTCATTTAAATCTCTGGATTTTTCGAAAATTGCAGAAAGTTCAAAATATTTCCGGCGTATTCCTACAATTATAATATTGAAAATATAATTTTTTCCCTTAATGAAATATTTAAAAAACAAATCTTTAAATTAGGTCATGAATACATTTTCGAAAATAAATGTTGTTTTCGCGTTAGTTTTACATGAAGTAAAGGCAATTAAAAAAACATTATTTTTGAGGACTTTTTCTCAAAAATGGCTCCGAATTTTTTCTTGGCTTCTGACTACACAAAGTTGTAAAAAATTACTATAGTACGTAGAGGCATGATATTTTTTATATCAGGGCTCCAGGAAACGAGTTTTCTGGTGGCAGTTCTTTTTTTCACCACTTTCCACTGCAGCACTTTCTCTTTACTACGTTTGCACATAGCATGGAGAGAAAGTAAAAATGTATTCGATAACGAAACGCCCGCGTAGAAAATATTGAAGAACAGGCACTTTCTTGAAGCCTTAGTATCGCATGACGTCCGCAGTGTTGTAAGATGCGATGCACCGAGTCTGAGAATTCAATCGGCAGCAGCGGTAATAGGTGTAATAACACACCACAATTTAGACTTCTCATTTCTTCATGCCAATGCTCACCCTCATTTCCGTGCCTATTTTCGTACAGGTTTGCATCTTAATATCTCTTCTCGATTATAATATTGACAAAAATAGTAATTCTCACGGCGGCCGAAACTATCAAATATGATTACGTAAAGTTATTTTTATTTCCCACAAAATTGAAAAATTTGAGTCATATTTATCACTTTTATAATCGCACAATGACTTTAACCCAAATGTCACGTGACAGATTAGACTCGTATTTAAAATTTGAACATTTATAATGTTTTATTACCGTATCCTCCATATCTGTCGGTACCATTCTGTGCCTGATTTTCCACTTTTAGTAGTAACGAAATGTATTGAAACTATCGATGTCATTGCTATTTGGTATGGAGCGTATACACTTCATTAACCCAAGCGTTTTTTAACCACACATTCAATGTTTTTAGTAAGATATTAAGAATCTGATTGTTAAAAATTCTGAAAGTAATTTTGTTCTTCATATTTATATATTAATAATTCAATCTTACATCAATACAAAAGTTGTATCTCCGTCTAGAATATCCAATAACATTAGTTTCCAAGACGATATACAGAGAATACGGTGCGACCACTTACGTCACCAAAAGAAGTGCGACTCGAGTTACACGACGACAAACTGCACCAAGTTCAACTTCTTTTACCATTGCGTCACAGGACGGGTTCTGTGTGGAAAACTCTCCATCCCTCACCTCTCTCAGTGGCCCAGGAGTATAAAGACCTGGGAGTACAAGAATGGTAAAGGCTGCCCGGAATCGCTGTAAAATTCCGCCGGCAGTCAGTGACCGCGTCGCCGCCATCGCATGCCCTCGTCGCTTTTTAAGTCCGCTACGTGTAAGGGAAATGTCCTCATTTTGTCGTAGCAGCCCCCGAGCAGACGGAAGTCCTGAGTTTGAGTATCGACGTGCTGCACCTCCTTTACGGCCCGCACGCGACTGACCGACCGCCTCTCGGAGAGACTTTCCTAGCTTTATGCCTGTTTTTGTAGTGGGACAGCATATTCTTGGAAACTGCACACTAGAAGGGAATTTCTATCGCTGGCACAAATCTGCCGTATCGCCAACGCTCTTGATTGACAGAAAAAACAAACGCCTCAAAGCAACGAACATGGAACTTTGATATTCAGTTCGCTATTACTTCCAGCTCGTGGCATTTTCTGAGTATGAAATGGAAAAAAGATTGCATAAGAGATATGAGATACTCCTAGATAAAGTATTTTAACTGAGCGCTGTAGTTGTTCTTGTTGGGTATATCGAAGATATTTAAAATAATCTCATGTTAGTAATACTTTCGTAAATGTATTTTTAATATCGCTATAAATAAAAGCAGAAACTATTTCCATTTCAATATCATGTAAAATTCCAATCCGAGTTTAACTTTATTTTTACTTGAGAAAGTTTTATATTATTAAGGAACACAATTTGAAAGTCGAATTATTACAATGTATTAACAATGAGTTCTACTGAATAACTAATATTACAGAATTGTAGGGAAGGCCTGACCGATGCAGCTGACACGATTTCAGTGAAAAAGCGTTTTCCATAACGATCTTGTGCTAGATCACCATTACAATCAACGTCAAGACCACAGTGGCCCATGAATCAGATTTACGTAGTTATTATTATCCTAATTTTTTAAGGCCTTAATTTTCAGAGAAGCACTGTTTGATGAAATCTACGTTAATCTACAGAGTATCGTAAACGCTAAGTACTGACACGAGATTGCAGACCACCTCTACACATATAGCAATTTCTTTAGGAAAAACACCCATAAAATGGCACGCGAGGAGCTACTTGCATCCAACTGCACGCCCGTCGAGTTCCGAACAAGAGAAGGGAATACCAATGAGGCTGAAGATATCGGCAGAGTGGCAAACCGCGGTCAGAGCTATTTAAAGCACCGAGGCCCGCGGACTCACTAGGGAAATAAACTCTTCAGACGCCAATACAGTCGTCACGATCCTAAAAAGAAGTTTTATAACGTTAGTTTTCGTGAAATGACAATCGCGCCATGCAGCAAGAGAGGTAACGAGAACAAAATCTTGATATTTAAAATTTGAAATTTCATACAGAAACTTTTCCTAAGATCACTAGTTAGGGTTACCAGTATGTCAACACATAGTCATTGTAAATGAGCCTAAAGTAAAAAACATGCTGGGTTCTTTATCGCAAACTTCTTTGGAAGAGAATGTTCACAGTGTGGTTCTGGCTACATCACTTGCATTCTCATTGTCAACTCGTAATAATTATGCTATGTTCTAAATGGGTTTACTCCAAAATATGTGTAACCGTTATCGTAACTGTTATTGTTTTAAAGTTGTATCAAACTCAATTCAAAAAGTGTAGTAAATTTGACAGAAAATAAGTGGCCAATTATTACTTGGAATCTGTCAATTCAGTTACTATAGAAACAACTTGCTATTTCGAAAATAAAATTCTTTAATCCATTTAGGGATGGCAACAATTAGTATATTCAAAGCTTATCGTCTTATAAAGCCAATAAATTAACCATTAAATTTAGGTACATCAGTCGGATTTGAACTTACGAGCTGAGAGTAAAAGTAAACAGTTTCAAATGAAAGAATACTGACTTCATAATTGCGTTTTCTCAAGAGAGCAATAATTGCATTAAGTTCTTACGTTCAGACTAGGAACGAACATTCTTATCTGTTATCGCCCGAAAGAGCGACAAATCTAAGAGGATATTTTACAGAGGAGGTGGACTACCTAGAGACTTGTTAATTTATTTCAAATTATTGATATATTCAACAAATTACAGAATTATTCAATAAAATACATCACTAAATTAAGAAAAATAATTTGCTATTAAAACAGATTTCTGCTCTTTGGAAAAAAATTGTACACGGCAAAATTTAAAACGAAAATTAACATGAAATAAAGCAATGAAGTATATAAACATAGAACAAATTTCGGCAAATTTGATTTCTTAAGACGCAATCATTCTTTCCAATATTTCGAGCAAGCGTTGCACTTGCATACCCCGCTTCAGCTACGCGTGTACACCCCTTTCTGGATTTGGATTGGAAATACGTGCGGAGACAAGGGAGCCCCTGCCTGGAGAAGCGTCGAGCTCTGCAGGTGGGCAAGTAGTTCGCGTGGAAACACTTTAACACTCCGGCATCGACGATATTATGGTTTCTGTACCAACGCCTTTCGTCCGACTGGTGGGATGAATGAGATAAATTGGTGGACTGGGATTGATGGTGATATAATGCATTGTGAGGGAGTTCAAGGAAATTAAATGAAAGGTAGAGGAAACGGGAAAACTATAAAAAATCCAACTCTGTCTCACTTTGTTCCCCAGAAATTTCACACGGATCCACCGGAAAATCGATCCGAGCGGTAGAAGTCAAACGGTCTGAGCGCTACACCGAGGATTGCTCCGTTCGCTCCTTATTAGCTGTATTTCACCGGATATCAAGCTTTTGTTCCTCGTAGCTCACTTGTCTGCGCCATCCGTCTCCAAAGGCTTGCGTGGTTCAACTGATGTCATTGCAGTGCCTGTGACTAGAAGATCCTACGGTTCGTGTCCCGGCGGCGGCAGGATTTTCGACACTAACTAGACAGCTAAGGTAGCATTCATCCGCAAACTGGAGAAGAAATCTAGCGGCCGGCTGCTCTGATCGGTGGCTTTCCATGGTTTCTCTTATCAACTCCAGGCGAATTTGGAACACTACCCACAGAAAAGGGCCACGGCCCATGTGCAATTTTTCCTTCCCGTTCCTTGTATCCTTACCTCTGACTTACACGCACTACACTACCAGGAGAACAGTCGAGAGCTTAGATCCTGTCCCGGTTGTGGGAGTGCCCCACTGGTGTGAGATATTGGCTAAAAGCCCGCTAGCCGGCCTAGATCGGCGCCGGACCTCGCCATCAGGCGGGGGAAGATCTCCGCCACCTCCGAAGAAAATCGCATGCATCACTTTCAGGACTAACGACCTTAGCAGTTGACACACCCGAAATCACCAATCGATCAAAAGCATTTCACCCTGAGGAAGGTTGCAAAATGGCTGTCGAAACATTGGCACCTGGGCCTAGTCCACGGCGTCTCCCAGACAGCCAAATAGTTCCAATCAAAAGCCACCCGCCTCCGACTTGGGCAGCGGCGCGATGGCGAATGCGGGGGGGGGGCGGGGGCGGCCGTGGCTCGGCGTGGCGGCGCTTCCGCGTCGCGACGCAGTCACCTTCCGCCTGGCGGAAGAGGTCGGCGCCGCAATGCGTCGATATCGACGGCCCATCGAGCGCGCGCCGCGCCGCGCGCCGCTGCGACGCAGAGGCCACGCGCCCGCCGCCGCCGCCGCTCGCACCTCCACCAACAAGTCTTCAGGAAGGAGACTCAACTCCGGTGGTGGGGGTACGTACCGAAAACGTCGGCAGCTACTTCAAAAATAAAACAGAACTAGACTTCTCGGATTCGATGGTGTGACGGTTAGCGTACCGGACTGTCGTACCGAAGTTCGCGGGTTTCAAACCCGATCGAAGCCGTGGGTTTTAGGGCGAAAAATCCTTCGTACGCCTTCCTTCGGAGGGGAAGTAAAGCCGGCTGTTCCAAGTTAGTAGATTTACTTGCATGTAAAAGATCCTCAAGCCTAAATGACGCCTCTGAGCTAAATTCAAATCGCCTGTTTCGTCGCCCGAGATAATACCTTCTTTCTCCGCTAGGTGGTGAAAGGAACATAGTAGAAATTTGCGTGGTCAGGCGGAAGAGCGGGCCTGATGGCCCGAGTCTCGCCACGTAAAATAAGGCCAAGCGTTCCAGGTGATGCAATATTTACTTTTGAGTATTAACGAGGCACGCCCTTGACAATAATGATAATAATCATAATTAATAAATCAATTATTATAAATTTCTTACATAAATACAGCACAAACTGCGTAAAGACCTGTCAAGACAGCTGCAATTCACCGCCTTACAATCTTCTAAATGAAGTAAAAATAAACTCGATTCGGTTCCAAGTCGGCTAGCACTACAATACTGCCCCGTTACAACTTCTTTTCCATCTTATTATCTTGGATTGCAGGCAGGACCAAAGTCCGCCCCAGCAATGCCGAACGCCAACAGGCCAACATGCGCCATTATGCAACTGACCGGCGCCTTCATAAGTTCCTTCACCCACCACGTAATGTCGCTGAAGTAAGAAGGAGTCTAGTTTTGTTTTGTTATTTTCATATTATTTTCCAAGTAGCTGCCGACGTTTTTCGTACATACCCCCACCATGACTCCAACACCGGAGTTGAAACTCCTTTCCTGTAGACTTCGTGCCTCCACCCAGCGACCGGGAGACACGGCTCAGGGGCATTGGTGCTTCTGACCGGGAGGTCCTAGGATCAAGACTCGACGATAGCAGGATTTTCGACATTGGCTCCGATAGCTAGGTCGAGTCGAGGTGGCTGTCTGGATGAGAATTCCTAACGGCCGGCTGCTCTGGTCGGTAGTTTTCTGTGGTTCCTTCGATCAACACCTTGGACCGAGCGCGAGGTTTCCTCCTCTTCCTTGTCCTATCCTACTCCTTACTTACACACACACACTGACATGCACCACTACCACACGTGCCGGGAGACCGGTTGCGAGCTTAGAACGTGTCCCGACTGGGGCGGTGTCCCGCAGATGGGGAAAAACCCGCTAGTCGACGCAGGTCACCGCCTGATCCGGCGGGGAAGATCACTGCCTTACGAGCAAAACATGCACTACACTTATGGGAACAACGGCCTTTGACGTTGACTAGCCCGTAATCATCAATCAATCCACCCAGCGCCGTCGACAAAAGCGGGACTTAAACGTTAGTCTGAATCTTCGTTCTTAAATGTATGGCGCAAACTGGTGAAAATCGCCCCCCCTTTCCCCCACAGATCAATCCCTGCATTGTTCTCTGGTTTATTTTGATTTTCTGCGGCTCATGTGGATGCCAAGTCCACCTGCGATATTTGAAACAATATTTTGAATATTACTTTTATTTTAACAAAAAGCAGAATATACACAAAATTACATTTAACTTAAAAAAAGTTACATTTAAGTTACAAAAGTTTATATTTAAAATATTAGCTTTAAGGAAAGGAAGCACAACTGTAGTTGACATTTGAAATGTTAATGGATAGTAAAATAATTCTTGCAGAATAAGCTAATAAAATGTTAGTATGCTTGTGAGGAACAATGTTTCAATTTATCAGTTACATTTACCCGGTTTCAAAATATAGCAAGAAACAAAAAATAAAAATTTGTCAAAAATAATTGCAATAAATGCTGTCCCAACAGCAAATGAATCGTCACCAAAATGTTTAACGTTTTGCGTACGTGCATATGCATCCACAACGATTTCTTTTCTGTAGTTGGCTGTACAATTATAAAGGAAAAATATTCGAGTATAAATGTAATTCGTTACGACCTAACTATCACAGGTCCTCTGATAACTTCTCTGTACTTCACAGAAGCGAGTTTATTGCCGGGGATTCTTTACGTAGATCCCTAATGAGAATTTTACGTTTCACTTTAAGTTTGGCGCGCGATTGTAAAGTTGGATGATAGTCTGTAACTCGTAAATAACGGTACACGTACGTGTTATCTCAATTGCACCTTATTAACTCAATCATTAAATGATTCAATGTTAACCGTTAAATAATTCAGCAGCAATTACATTAAATTCAATGTAAACAATACCATTCTCTTGTGTATGTATTTTGTCATTATGCAATTTAAATTTTGAAAATTAACCCATTCCATTGGGTAATTGCGGTTTTAAATCAAGCTGAATTGTAGTAGGTTTTCGGCGGATATCTTCTGGATTGCGTTAACGCAATAAAGGTAAAATTAGATATATTTTTTGGTCAAATCAAGATTACATAATATAAAAACATAAACATTCATGTATAATTTAATATCATTAGAATATTTCTCACACTATTAGAATGGAGTCTTCAACAAATGTTTAATGGATGTTTACAGCGAATACTGTGTTAATACTAATATATCTTCAAAGTCATTTTGGATATGTTTTATCTTATTATGAATGTTACTCCAGGCTTTTGTATTTATTTCAAAGGCTAAAGTTAAACGTTTCTTACTATACTTCAACTAGACACGGTCAAAGACCCATTCCTTGAAAATGAAATTGCATGCCAATATTGATGCCAATTAGACCCTTGTAACTTTCTTTTTCCGCTTTACCAACAACTCTTTGCGGCCCGCGGTGATTTCAATAAGTTTAGAACGATGATTATCTTATTGTGCTTTAGGCGATGCAGGGATGAACAAAAAGTAAGAAGTACAATTGGGTTCATTGATTCGTGTGTATTTTTTGTTAAATAATTTTAATTTTCTGTTAAGTTTTATGACTATCCTATACAAATATTTTTAACTAATAAATACACGACTTTTTAACTATACTTCACTCCACTCCATTCCACTTCACTTCACAAATCTTGCACTTCACTTGACTTTTCATTCTACTTATCTGTTGCACTACACTTCACATCACCACAGATCAATACAAATACTACATTGAATACGGTAATATTGTGTATTATAGTATAGTATAAAGCAATAGATTTAATAGTAATTATAACAATAAAAGAATAACTGTTTAATAAGCCTCACTAACTTATTAATAAAGTTTATAAATATCATTAATTTACTTTTCAATCTTCCAACACCAAGAGGAAAGAGTACCAAGACTGTCGGAGGCAATTTATTCCAGTTCGTTAATGCTCTATTGTTCTATGAGTGGTAAGCACCGTGCTGGTGATGAGTGAGAAGCATCGATAGAGCGGAAGGGGCTGGGTGGGTGGGGAGGATGCGTGCAGGTTGGGTCCCAGAAGGCTGCTTAATGGATGATTGTGACAAATAAACACCCGGACAATGGCGAGAATCAGCTATACTTGCTATACAGAGCTATATTTCTACGACGGGAGTGACCTTTAATGCCGAGTTGGATCCAACGCGATGAATGACACTTGAAAAACGTTCATGGTGAATGGCAGGATTGATTGATTAATTCGGGATTCCGGGCGCGTGAACTACAGAGGTCATTAGTCCCATAAGTGTAAGT
The DNA here is from genome assembly GCA_031308135.1 of Acheta domesticus. Classification (NCBI taxonomy): domain Eukaryota; kingdom Metazoa; phylum Arthropoda; class Insecta; order Orthoptera; family Gryllidae; genus Acheta; species Acheta domesticus. The sequence goes on along the minus strand of JAHLJT010009436.1, from coordinate 213,779,629 downwards.
GCGTGTTTTCCTGGAGAGGTGGCGGTGATCTATTCCCTGCTGAATGGCGAGATCCGGCGCCGACCGTCTACTAGTGGGGTTTCCCCACAACCTGATATCTCCCACCAGCGGGACACCGCCCCAGAGGAAGGAAAGATCGCGCGCGGTCCGTGGCCCGTTTGTTACGGCACTGCTCCGGCATTCGCCTGGTGTTCATCGGAGAAACTACGGAAAACTACCGATCAAAGCAGCCGGGCGATAGAATTCTGCTCCAGACAGCGACTGAATTCGACCAAGCTGACTAGGCTAGTGTCGAAAATCCTGCCGCCGTCGGGACTCGGTCCCTAGGACCTCCCGGTCAGAGAGACTGCAGTGACATCAGGTTGATGCACTGAACCATCTCTCCCGGTGGGGTGGGTCGAAGAAGGCTGCTGAATGGACGATTGTGATAATTAAACACCCGGACAATGGGGGGAAATCAGCTATATTTCTACGACGGGAACGACCTCTGATGTCGAGTTGGACCCAACGCGGTGAATGACACTTGCAAAACGTTGACGTTGAATGGCAGGAGGCAACGACTCCAGCGGGGAGGCGAGTCGCTCCTCCAAGCGCAATCCACGCAAGGAACTCCGGCGCGCCGTCCGCAGAGAGGCGCCCGATGCGATTTGGGCGCCGCCGCGCGCCGCCGCGGTGCCGCTGCCGCAGTCCGCCCGGGGCGGCCCAGCGAGGTGGCGGAGCGGGTGCGAACGCGACGGCGGGAACGGTGAGGCGAGGCCCTGAGGGAGAAGGGGAATGGGGACAGGAACGGGTACGTGCGCCGAGGGGAAGGGCGCGGGGGCGGAGGGGGATGAGGGCGGTGGCGCTGGGCGTGAGAGGGATCAAGAGCAGGGGCAGGAGGGTGCGCGGATGTTGAACGCGGTGGGGTCGGCGTGCGGGAAAGGGAGAAAGGCGCGGTGATCTGGATGAGAGGGATGACGCGGTTGACGGGGATGGCGAGTGAGGTAGCGGGGGGTGAAGTGGCGAGGTGGCGGGGAAACTGAAGGGGAGCGGGATGGGAACGGAGGTGAGAGGAGGGGGTGGGAGAGGAGGCGGAGTCCTGGATGGGAGGGATGACGCGGCGGACACGCGAGATTGCAAGAGCGGGGACAGGATCGGGGAAAGTGAAGGGGAGCGGGAACGGGAGGATGAGGCTGGCGGGGACCTGACCGGGACCGTCATGCGGCGGACGGGCAGCTGCGGCACGGGCGGGTAAGATCGTAAGAGCGGTGGTGGGAGCGGGGAAAGCGAAGGGGAGCGGGGAGTAAAGCAGGACAGGACAGGAGGAGAGGGTGGGAGAGAAGAGAAGAGGGTGGGGACCTGAAGGGAGGGATGACGCAGCGAGTGGGCAGCTGCGGTACGGGCGGGCGAAGTTGTAGGAGCGATGGCGTGGAGTGCGAAGGGGAGCGGGGACGGCTGGAGGGGGCGGGAGAGGAGGAGGCGGGTACCTGGACGAAAGGGATGACGCGGCGGGAGGGCAACTGCGGCACGGGTGGGCGAGGTTAGAGGAGTGGTGGGGGAGCGGGGAGAGCGAAGGGGAGCGGGGGCGGGAGGGGAGCGGGGCGCGGTGGGGCGGGCTCGGCGCCGGGGGCTGGCGTCGGCGCAGCGGAGCGGAAGGTACCGCCAATTGGGCGCGAGGTCGACCGCCGCAGGTGGCGCCACGGCTGCCAGAGCACGGCGCACACAAGTTCCACGTTTCACTGTACAAACATTAACTAATGTAAAGCTGTTGTGCTGTTTGTTAGCAGCAATTATTCGGTAAGTTACGAGGATTGGTAGTGTCGACTCAAGACCGTAGATGATACAGATGATAAAGTGTCTCAGTTCAATGATTGCAGAATGTGGTGTGGGATTTATGATGTTCTTATTAGTAGAAAGTTCATACTTGCGTTCTTAATCGATGATTATGAATATACTTCTGAGATTTATATAATCGACACAACGACTCAAAAATTAATTGTATCCTACCATACTGCAAGAATATACAACTGTTGTCTGTAGTGACTAGATATTTTCTTGAGGAGTCCATAATAAATTGAGTCAAAAGACCAAATTAAAAAGAACGCGGAAAACCATATCTAACTCAATATAAAACAAATATCAAAAACTCAAATATGTCATGCAGTATCAAGTTCAGAAAATGGAAAGTAGCAAAAACTGACTGAACTCCCACCCCCGGAACACACTGAGAATGCAGAAAGTTCAGATAATTTACACTTAATTATTAATATTACATGTGGAACTTTTAATAGCAATTAAAGAAGTTTTTGATATAACTTTCAATTTAAATATCTACTCAAATTGTATAGGTATTATTTACTGCATTAACATGGATAGTTTTCAGTTCAAAGAAAGACGATCTGATCTACGTACACTTAACTACAAGGATCTGCAACTACAAACAGAAGATTATGCTGAAAAATAAGGTTAGAGTAACAAAATAATTCTAAAGAAAATTCATAAATACCGGTAATAATGTCAAGAATTATATTTTAATTCAATAATTACACAAATATAGATTTTTAGAACGGTAGTCTTTCTTTTGGATTTATAATTAGAGTTTGATTTGTTCGAAATTATATATTGAAAACAATATTTCAACCTAAACCAATTAGCAAAATATGAAATAAAGCAATTAGCAAAATATATAAAAAGTAACAATGCAAAAATTAGTATTTTATTTTCAATAGTAATTGAGGTCTTAACCCTGTCTTGTTTTCCGACACGCCACTCGAGGGTAAATAACCGCGTCCACACCTTTCCGCGCATGCTTTGTATACAAGCTGCTAACGGCTAACGGCTTTTCAGCACAAGACATTTGGTCTTTTGTGTGCATGTCACGAACCCGCTGACACGCAGGATTCACGAACATACATAACACTGAGTTACGTAATTTGTAAATAATGGTAGAGGAGTATTTGTCAACCGTCACGTTTGGTCTGCCCATTTCTTCCACGGTGTCATATATGCGTTGTCTTTGCGAGAATACGAAATACATAACAAGAAATATAGCCGACCTTGGTACAGACTAAAGGTGGAGATTTCCGTGACGTATGAAACTGATTGCATCATGTCACCTGCAAAACTTGCTAATCAGTTGGCGTCGCTGGAGGTTGGTGGATGCATCACTCTATAACAGCGTGCTCTGCACCTGCCATACGATGGCTTCACTGGTAGCTGAAGTAGACTGAGGTTTGATCACTGAGATGTGGTCGCAAACAAAAATGAGGAAGGTAGAAGGTAGAAAAGAAACACACGGAGAGGAAATGTATGCAAATCGACTAATTGTAACGTCAAGGATTTCTAAGCAAAAGATGATGGCTAATATTAAAACAATGATGAGAAGAATGAAATAATATTGCAGGAGTACGTAAAGTTCATGGACAGGGGTGCCAATTTTGAGAACATAAACAAAATTAAATGAAAATTTAATATAAACAATATTAAAAAGGTGGGCAAAAACACGATTAACTGCTAAGTGATAGATGTTACAACAATGAAAAGATTGCTAGAGGTTGAAGGTTTACATTTGAAGATCAGATCGTGCGAGCGGAAGAGCGAGAAGGACGGATAACGATCGACGAAGTGATATATGAACAAAAAAAAGCAATATCAAAGTTGCTAACACGATTCAGATGTAAGGTAAAGAAATAAGAATAAAATCGAATTCAAACGAACAAGAACGTTCGGAGCAGCAGAAACAAACAAGCACAAGAATCATGACCAGGTAGCTGGACAAGGTGCTGCGACAAGAAATTCCGCCAAATACAGATACAAGATAAAGAAATAAGAATAAGTACGAATACAAATACACACAAGAACGTTCAAAACAGCTGGAACAAACAAGCACAAGAATCATGACCTGGTAGCTGGACGAGGAATTCCGCCAGATTCAGATACAAGGTAAAGAAATGAAAATATGTACGAATACAAATATTCACAAAACGTTCAAAACAGCTGGAACAAACAAGCACAAGAATCATGACCAGGTAGCTGGACGAGGTGCTGCGACGAGGCATTCCGCCAGAGGGCAGCGTTTCGAGGGCGCGGCGAGTGCGATGCACACCCGAGCGTCGGGCGCGTTCGCGCTCTTATTCATATTCCGAAAAGGTGAGAAATCCCGCAGGGGCAATATATTTTTACGAGGAGCTGGATTTTCATTTCATGAATATCCCGGGGACCGCGGCCGGCGGGAGCGACCGGAGCACATACGTTAAAGAAGAAGAGAAATAAGGAAGAGGGACAGTCTGGTCCAGCGGATAGCGAGAGAGGAGAAAGACGTTAGATGTCGTAAATCGGAGGCAGCCAAAACGCGGAGGAGAGATGGTAGAAGTGATAAAAGAGATGGCGGCACAGATGGTAATGGAGATGAATTTTGATGCTTAGTTAGGTTGGGACGATGAGAGGTGGTGGGAAGCTGAAAGAAAGAGACAGAAGATAGAGTAAAGCGAAGGAGACCTGAGAAAAAGGAGAGAAGTAACAACAAAGGGGGCATTCAGTTAGGAAAGGCAAGGTCATTGACTAAAGAGGTACACATCTTTACTCTGTGGCAAGGTCGGACGGAGCGCTTGAGGACGAAGAAGAGAAAGTAAAAAAATATGAGGTGACGAAACTGAGCAATGCAGGAAGGGAAATGGGAAAGCAACGCAATTCAGAGACCTACAGGACACGAGCTGGACTGTGTGTCAACGCGTGACTGTACAAAGTACACGGAGCGGGCCGCTTCGAAACGAAGTGGTGGAGGCCGGAGCTGATTAAGAAGTGGGAGTGGAGCGAAAACTACACGGGTTCGGGTGGCGGTCGAGAAGGGCTCTGGCGGATCCGGGAAGACGCAGTGACGAGCCGAAATCGGCCGTAAAAGGCGGGGTCAGGAGAGGGGAAGGATGGACACGGCTGACCGCAATATATACCCGCGCTGCACTGCAAGACGCCCGGAGCCATCTGCCATTGCAGCGCGCGTGCGCACCCTCGCCGTGCCGCCCGCCGCCGAGCACTCAGCGCTGATTACTTAGGCCGCGGCACAGCGCCGCTGCCGCCGCCGCCGCCGCCGCCGCCGCCGCCGCCGCCGCGCCGTCGCCGACGCACCTCTCTCGCCCCCATTCCCTTATTACTAGTCAGGCCGTTGTGGCAAGGCATTAGCCGGGATTACCGAAGGAAATGAAAAATGTAGGTGAAACGAAACATCTATATTTCAGGGCGCCTCTCGTGATGGCGCGTCGGCGCGTCGCCGCCGCTGGACGGGGCTGCAGCTGGAAAGAGCAGGGACGGGGCGCGCGGTGACCGTGAGCGAGATCGGGGAGCTTAGGGTGAGGAGGCAGAAAGAGGTGAGGGTGATGAGGACAGCGAGAGCGGCGAAGGGAGGGCGCGCGGAGAAGGTGAGGACGGGTAGTGGGCGGCGAGGATGACGCGAGGGCGGCTAGGATGGGGCGAAGGCGACGAAGGTGGTGAAGGGAGGGAGTCGAGGGAGGCGATGGAGATGAGGATGGGGCTAGGCCGGCGAGGATGGCGAAGGGAGGACGTCGAGGGAGGTGATGGAGGTGATGGGGCGAGGGCGGCGAGAGTGAGGCGAGGGCGGGGTGAGGGCGGGGCGAGGGCGGGGGCGAGGGCGGGGCGAGGGCGGGGCGAGGGCGGGGCGTGGGCGGGGCGAGGGCGGGGCGAGGGCGGGGCGAGGGCGGGGCGAGGGCGGGGCGAGGGCGGGGCGAGGGCGGGGCGAGGGCGGGGCGAGGGCGGGGCGAGGGCGGGGCGAGGGCGGGGTGAGGGCGGGGCGAGGGCGGGGCGAGGGCGCGGCGAGGGCGCGGCGAGGACGGGGCGAGGGCGGGGCGAGGGCGGGGAGAGAAGAGACGATAATTTGATTTGAGAGTGTGAACTGGTGGCACCGTTTCGATTTTATGAAATATTTTCACTGGGGTTTCAGTGACGCGGCGATGGTAGTAGGAGTGACATCTCGGCGTTAACGGAGACACTGATGAACGCAGTGACAATGGTGGCGAGCCTGCTAGAGCGCGGTTGTCCTCTGAATAGTTTTCATTCCGTTATGAATATTTCTCCGAACACTTGCATAAAACAGTTCAGTACTCTCATTAATGTGTTCAATTGTATCTACTGAAACTTTTTGTTATCAACCAACCAACAGTTGTTTAGTGTCATGTGTTTAATAAATATTTCATCATATAATGCCAGTGAGCAATTGGACTGTGGTGGGGTTTTGGTGGCACTCAATCTCCTCTCCCTCCAATAACCAGAGCAAACAAAGCAATCCAATAAAAACAGGGTATTTAATTAGAAGGGTTTTAAGTTTACATTAATTCTCAGTGGGTCGATAGTAAATTTCTCAGTAAACAGTTGTATATTTACTCTTTGCAGTATTTCACTGAGTTGGACTTTTTAATCTTATTGGAACATGTAAGTTCTATGATGTACGAACTTAGAAACACGAATGATTCATTAAGTAGATTGATCACACATAAAATAAAAAGGTTACAAACTTGTGAACAGTAAATAACATAATAAGTGCATAGTTGCTCATGGAATAAATTTCTGACTCATAAATAAAAGATACATACTTGTAAATACTTAATAATACAATAAGAGCATAGTTGCTCATAGAATGAGATGTTTTCACTGAAAGCAAATGACATACACATTACAGACAAATCACTTATGAGGTGACAAATTGCCATATGATTGCTACACATGTTACGTAGTGGTGTGTTAAATTTCCTGGAAGCTTCCAGCTGCGTTGCCACTGCCCGAAATATCAGGAACATGCACACCAACCAAAGAATGTAGAAAATGTATAACGGTCATAACCGCCATGCAGCAAGCAGTTTCCACCAGCACGTGAAAATGTACTTGTCACCTTGCCCCCAGTTGCAGGGCTAGGACAGTTTTGATTACAATTTGGAGAAGTCCAGCTCCACTTAGTTAATAAAATAAATGTCTTGAAACTGCACACGTAAATACGGTGTCTGCACTCAGTTAAGAGTTGTGCAGTAGCACCACGTGGCTACCTTACTCAAACACAGTAAGGAATACATGACTTGCGTCACTGGTTAGCAAGAAAAACGCGATGGTATTTCAGCGGTTTCCTTTGATTAACGCCTTTGAATACTTGAAACCATCGCACATATAAAGATCACGCGGATGGTGAGCGATTAAGAATAAGCGTGGCGCATGCACGTGCCGCCATTGTCATATGTTTCAAATATCACTTCACAGAGAGCACAGTGCATTAAATAGCTCATATTGCGGAGCGGAGCGGCAAGGAGATTGAATGCGAAGAGAGTGAGATTTATCCGACAACCAACCGTTTGGATTTGGTGTTTTTGTGACACTAAACAACTTCATCAGGGCGAAGTTGTTTAGTGTCATGTGTATAATAAATATTTTATCAATTTCGCAAATTACATTCACGGGTGTAAAACAATATGCCATTGAAGCCCTTAAAGTAAAATGCGACGTTTATGTTATTTGGAGACAGAATAGTCTACAAAAGATATTTCAAAGAATTTCATTAATTACTGAACAACTTTTGGACGCGTTTTGTGAACAGAAATTGACTTTTTCTTATAGTATATCAGTCCAAAGTATAGACTTTATTCCTGCGAGTTGGTAATTTGCAAACGGAGTTACTGTCTGAGCAATTCAATACTAACGTTTAATACCATCGCATTAAAAAACCTCAGAGACGAAATTTAAGAACGATAGCGTAGACCTAAAATTGTCCTATTTGAAAGGAATATTACCTATAAAACATTTGTAATTCTCTAAATATGGTCGTGTTTATATATTGATATAAAGGCGTGTTATGGTAAATTTGTTGAAATATAGAGGTCTTCTTAATATGAGAACAAGTCGTTACAATATTCATGAGTTATTTTGGAAGATGAGAAAAACCCTATCTTTTGGAATGGATTTACCAATTTTTGTGATTACTTCACATCAATAATCAGAAAATTATGTTCTATCAACTAATGTAAATATTTCAACAAACGACCTTTTAAAGAATTTTAACAAAAATAAAGGTGTAACTTCCGACGATGTGACAAAAAATAAATGCTAATAAAACGGTTCTCAAAATTTCCCAAGATGATAAATGTTTCATATGCCAGGAACAATTAGAAACCATTGATCATATCGTCTCAGCTTGTCCAATTCTAGCACAGACCGAATACTTGAAAAGACACGAGACACGACAGGGTGTGTAGTTACCTCCACTGGAAGATCTGTTCCGCCCTCGAAGTTCCAAACACAAGTGGTACGAACACTCACCAAAACCGGTGACATTGGTTGGACTCTATACAATATTGTACGACCAACAAATTGAGACAGATCGCACGATAGCAGCAAACAAATCGGATATTGTTATCCAGGATTTGGAGAAAAAAATCGTGTTTACTTGTAGACGTTGCTGTGCTTTGCGATCAAAACGAGGTAACCAAGGAGTCATAGAAACATCTTAAATACAAGATTTTGGAAATCGAGGTCAGCCGTGTGTGGGGCGTACGATCACAGATCGTACCGATAGCTTATCGGAGCTCTGGAATTTGTTTCGCAAAATTTGTTAAGATCTTGACTAAACGTCCAAGTCATTCAAAGAACTGGGAAGTGCAAGAAATTGCTTTATTTGGAACAGCTCACATTTTGCGCAAAGTATTGTAGAGGCACCGACACTCGCTAGATCTGCTCCTTAGGTAGCTGGTTACAACCCGGAGAAGACTTTATAGTCAGCCGACACTTAACATTTGAAGTAACAAGTAACATAACAAGTCGTGATATAGAGGAATAATAAGAGAGTAATGTGAAGATTGAGGAAAAGAAATACTCCTAAAATTGAGAATCACTACGCGCATTTTTGATGAAATTACTAATAATGCATTTGAACTCAGTAGGATAAACGATTTCCCCTCTTCTGAAAACTGCAACCGAGTCGCGGCCCAATCGCAAAGGTTCGCGGGCGGGCGGGTGGGTGGGCGGGCGGGTTTGGGCAGGTGGGCGGGTTTGGGCGGGCGGGCGGGCGGTTTGGGCGGGCGGACGGTTTGGGCGGGCGGACGGTTTGGGCGGGCGGACGGTTTGGGCGGGCGGACGGTTTGGGCGGGCGGACGGTTTGGGCGGGCGGACGGTTTGGGCGAGCGGGCGGGCGGGCGGGCGGGCGGGCGGGCGGGCGGGCGGGCGGGCGGGCGGGCGGGCGGGCGGGCGGGCGGGCGGGCGGGCGAGCGAGCGAGCGAGTGAGCGAGCGAGCGAGCGAGCGAGCGGGTGAGAGGGCGGGCGAGCGGGTGAGAGGGCGGGCGAGCGGGGCGGTGGGCGGGCGGGCGAGCGGGTGGGCGGCGAGCGGGTGAGCGGGTGAGCGGGTGGGCGGGTGGGCGGGTGGGCGGGTGGGCGGGTGGGCGGGTGGGCGGCGAGCGGGTGGGCGGGTGGGCGGCGAGCGGGTGGGCGGGTGGGCGGGCGATCCGGTGCGGGGCAGCGGACCGCTTCTCGTCGTGCGACTTGTTTCCTCACTTCAAAGCGCAGAGGTTGAAGAAACAGGAGGTGAGGCGGCTGGGCCTGGGGCCGGGGCTACGGACGGGCGATATCGACTTCCAGCAGATCCTTCTCAGCCACGCCACTCCTGGCCCCGCCCCGCACCGCGCCGTCTCGTCCCGCCCTCGAGGGGGCGCACTGGTGCGAAATGGTCCAAAACACGCGCGTCGCGAAAACAAGCGCACAAAAAGGAGCGGCGATGGGTAATTCGACGCGGCTCCCAAGTCGAGGTGGGCGCGCTGTGGCGCCTCGTTTCGAAGTGGGTAGGTTCGAGACACTCATTGGAAGTAAACATTTCTCTGTGTATGTGTGCGTGTGTAAATTGAATATCAATGATCTAGAACTTATAAGGAAGTTTGGTTGACCAGAAAATATTCTTTTATGTAATTGGGCAAAGAAAACTGCATAAAGATTACCACAATATGTCAACCAGATTGTTACTTCCAGTCCTTCAGCCATTCACGTGGATGAACGCTTGCGCCATTAGGGATACTTTCACAGTTGTTCGTGAATGGAGTCTGCGAATCAATATGAATAATTTTAATTGGCTGATTATATTTGAATAATTTTAGAATCAGTTTCAGAATTCTAAGAATTGTGGAATCAATCTCATTGATTTTGACTAGAATTAAAAATGTATAAAGCTTTTTAGAAACAGAGCTTTGGATGCTATCCTTAAATATTTGTAGAGTTTTATGAAGATTCGTCTCAAAGTCTTTTATGAATTGAAATGTTCTTTTTGTCATGGTTGGTTAGAGGTAAACTGAACTTTTAACCTAACTTACATGTTGAGACTACAACCTTCAGAATGTCCTGAACATTACAGATAGACAAATAAGAATAAAAAGGAATAAAGGAGAAAAAGTTAAAATAAATAGGTTATAGAAATGAGAAAAAATAATAAAAGAAATAAGAATGAGTATCCCAATGAGAGTAAAGCGATAATCAACAAAGAAATATTGGGTTCGTTTTAATTAAATATTTTAAATTCAAATAAAAACCAAAACTAGTTTTCCGGAATGTCTTCAAGTGGATTTCCCAGCAATTCTCAAATAATGCGAAAAACACTTAAAATCTAAAACTGATAAAAAAGTAATAACGTATAAAAACTACCTATGTTGGCGCCATCTAAAGTTAAATGAGTTTGTCCCACATTAATTGAGTATTGCTACTGATAGGTAAATTGTCCAGAAAACGAGTTTTGGTATTGGTATGAATTAATATTTTATTAAAACTTAGACAGTTTTTCGTGGATGATTCGTGATTGATATCTCTTGATACTCATTCTAATATTAACTACCAAGAGATTTCTGTTGCCACCACTAACAGCAAGAAAAAGAAGTAAATATCAATTCAGAAGTAACATATCAATTTGTGTAGTCCATTTATTCACATTTCTCTCCAAATGAGTCGGTAACTTCAACTTCTTTTGATAAAATGTATTGTATTATGTACATGATCAACAAGCATGTAGTACTCGTACATCATAAGAAAAGTATCCTAAACAAGTTCTGAATTTTTGTAAATGTTAGATGTTGATCTTGCAGCTATCGCTAAAGCATTGCACGTTCACATCCATGGCATATTAATGACTTGCTATGCTACTAATCAGTTAAAAGTTCGTATTTTAGTCGGAGGGGAAGGCTGGAAAAGCGGTGGTTGGTTTGCACCAAAGCTGAAGGTGCATAGGCTGCTAAGATCTTTTACTACTTCTTATAGAAAACAATACGGGGAAAAAGTTGCTAATTTGCTACCAAGGTAGCTTCAACAATATTTCTGCGCGCACGAGCACGATACAAACTAGCGCGTGCCACGTACAGCAAAATTAATTCGGACATCAACAGTTAACATTCCATTTTGATTTACTTTAACTATCAAATTACTTCAATTACATAAAAATAATTTTATGTAATGTCTAAAATATCTATAATCCAGATTCACAAACACTCGTCGAAGATTCCGGATACATTGAAATCTGTGGTCCTCGTATCTCAATAAGAAGATTAAATGCTCGAATCTATTTGCAGGGAATACTTCATGCGTCCTTTTGGTATGGGTTTGATTGATTGATTACGTTTTGGATTTCCGGGCGTGTCAACTACATTTGTCACTAGCCTTGTTAGTCAAGAGCGTGTTATATCGCGAGAGTAGGCGATATTCCTTCACCCCCAACCTACACGTCAGCCTATAGTGATTATCCGTTCAGGTGTCTTCCTAGCGGGGCATTCAAACAAGCTCTAGTCTCCCAACAGCCTAGTGCAGTTTTGTCAAGGTCGATGCCACGAGCGAGATTCCTTGGTGCGAGTGCCACGACGAAGTCGCCCCTCCACGCAGTTCATTATCCCGTCACCAGAGACAACGCCATCCCTATAGTAAAACGGCGGAGTTACTACTAATAGTTTCCTTTCCCGACGCTAGTTGCACAGATAAGCTCGTGGCATGCTACAGTGCCACGACATGTGCCACAGCCACCTGTAGAAGACCTTGACACCACTGGCCTAGTGCATGGCAATGTGTGTGTGAGTGGAAGTGAAAAGAACAATGATACGGAAATAATAAAAACCCGGCCGTGCACCGCCTGATGTACGAGTATTACATGCCCGTTGATCATGTTCATATTACAATACAATTTATTTAAAAAAAGTTGAAGTTACTGATCCATTTGGAGGGAAATGGGAATAAAAGGGATACACAGATTGATATGTTACTTCTGAATAGACATTTACTTCTTATTCTTGCAGTTAGTGATGGGAGCAGAAATCTCGTGGTATTAATATTAGAATAATAAAAAAGCCCGTGTCCCGTTTTTTAAGGTACTGCTCCGTTATTCGCCTGGTAATGACCGGAGAAAACATGGAAAACCATCGATCGGAGCCGTCGGGTACAATTATCTTCCAGTCTGCGACTGAATTCACACAAGCTATGTAGCTCGTGTAGAAAATCCGCAATGCACATACCTTACACTACATAATTAGATTAAGTTAAATTTTAGTTATTAAATACGACAAGGCTCCATATAGCTGCCTAAGCCACAAGGTATCTATATGGAGGGGTTGTAATGTACATGACTAAATCTTTACATGACATAAATCTTTATGAATACGTAATCTTAACGTAGAAATCTTCATGTACAGGACTTAATATATAAAAATAAATACCCACCTCCACAGGGGTACTGTGGAGGCAAATTATTAAAAGAAATCCGCCACTGTCGGGAGCCAAACCCTAGGACCTTCCCGTCCAAGTTACAACAGGGGCAACAGTTCTGTGGTCACGAGGTAAAAGTTCTCAAGACATTTTGGCAAAAGTGGGTTAAGTACTGAAACTATAAGTTATGTATCTTTTATTCTAAAAGTTACTTATAGTTAAACTATAAGTTAAGTATCTAAATTTATTTCAGCATAACGACACAATTCAAATTTTGCCTCCTTAAAAAGAAAAGAATCCGTTGGGAAATACTCGTAGCGATGAGCATATGAAAAAGCGTTGGCTCAATAATCTAGCCCTTGTTTTCTGCAAAGTAAGATTTTTGACTTAAGAACTTTCACCCCTTGACCACAGAGTGGTTGTCCAGAGCTCTCTCAGGCGGTTGGGGCGTCGGGTGTGCCCACTGCGCCAGCCTCCTCTGCCGCCGCTGCCCGCCGCTGGGCCGCGCGCGCGTCGATGTTGCGCGCCTCACTCGGCAAATGTCTTCTTGATATTCATTCTGCATCGCCGCCGCGAGAGTTTTGCTGACGACTTCATCGGCTTTCGCCCACTCTGCGCTTTTATCCATCTCTCCTCCCCACCCCAGCTCTCTCTCTTTCTCTCTCCACCTCTCTGACTCGCGGGCGCTTGTTCCCTCTGCGAGTACTTTTCGCGGTGAAGTGTTTACGGATAATAGCGTTCCAAACAACTGCAATGTTTGTTGGTGAACCTTGTTAGAGAGACGTAGGGAATTGTTCTTTTACGAAATGGAGGAAAAAAATTGTGAGAATGTTGCGGCCGTGTGGGTTTGGAACGTGGATAACACAGCGTTTTAGAATTTACTTGCGGTCTTTGTCGCTTTTGTACATTGAATAAAAACAGGTATGTATTGTAACGAATGATGTGTTTTTCCTTTTGAAAGCCTTTATTTTGTATCTTTCAGATCACTAGGTGTAATTTCAAGGGAGTCGGGTAAATTCCAAATCCTGGGATATTTCAAAGAATGAAAATAAGAGAACGCATGCAAAAACACAGAGTAATTATAACTATAATATGGAACCAAATACAATTCAACCTAATTAACCCAAAATATTGTTAATAAAATTGGTGAATATTAATGTAAACAAAATAAAAGTGATCAGCACAATATTTCTCTCAAAAATGATCAAGTGGATCCAAAAAGTCAATTCTAGAAATGACACGATAATCCACGATGAATAAAAAGTTAATACACACGTCATATTAATTTAAGGAGAACAATGCTAACAAATTTTACGAACTAATTTGTACTTACTTTCAACCGATAACATTGAAAAACTTTTGTGATATTTGTCAAGGTCGCGGAAACAAACTCTATCGAAATCGAAGTATGGAAAATTGGTTTCGGATGCAGTAATCGATAGCATGCACGACCAATACAACATAAAAACCCTTGGATGTTCTTTGGGTGCCATCCGCAAAATGTACTTGACAAGCTTCCAAGGAGTTAATGCTACTATCTATCAGCGCCAAGATCGAACTTCAAAATTGGATAATTGAGAATAATGTTCTTCCCAATGGAAACCACATAAGAGGGTACTATTACCAACTTGACGAGACCTTACAATTAAAAAGTGAGTTTAATAATGAATTTACAAAAGATTTGCCAATTATTTAATAATCCGTTTTGATTAGCATTCAGGAAAATCCACAAAATAGTATTGAAAATAAAATATCGAACGTAACTCTTCTGCGAGTAAGAAATTTATTTTTGAAGGTATGGCTACATTTTATGACGAGTTATTGTTTTATTAGCATCATCACCTACGAAAGGCAAAACATTTTGTGATAATTCTTTTTTTAAATAAAATACATGCTTTTAAGTTTTTTAAGAAGAATCATTAAACATTTAATATTTCAGAATCTGCCATTTCATAGAACGAATTAGAGTAGATCTAATCAGTTAATCGTGAATTGAGTGCAAAACTCTCATGAAAGCTTCTAAGAAGACGAGTGGCTTGGAGAAGCTGTCGTCACAGCAGCCACTTCCTCTTCTCTATTGGTCCAACATTTACGGCAGGATAATAAACTTGACGGCGTGAGGAGTTTTTGAATAGTAATAAATCTTCTTCTTTTTTACGGCAATCGATTTCACAGGCAATGCTCTCTAACGACTTTCCGGTGTACCCCCGCCGCCGTTTCATCCACCAGCCACATCTCCCAACCCCTCTGCCACCGTCGCCTCCAGTACTTCAACCACCAACACCAATAACACTCCAATTCATAGATACGTGTCAATGTGACTGACCAATTGATTGATTAGAGAATCCGGGTGCGCCATCGCATCAGGTCATTAGTGTCATATTGTAGTGCATGTTTTTATCGCTGGTGGTGGCGGTGATCTTCCTTCGCTTAATGGCAAGATCCGGGGCAGACCTAACTGTCGACTTGCGGAGTTTTCCCCACCAGCTATCAACCACCAGCGGGGCACCGCCTCAGACGGGACCAGCTCTAAATTCCCGATTGGTCTCCTGTCATGGTGGTGGTGTAGTGACTGTGTATATGTTTGTAAGGTGTGAGGATAAGAAGAGGTAGGAAAAATCGCGCGAGGTACGTGGTGCGTTTGTTAAGGTACTGCTCCGGCGTTCGCCTGGCGTTGATCGGAGAAACCACGGAAAATTTGCCCCACAACTGGGCAAATAGAGTATCCAACCGCTAGAATTATCCTCCAGACAGCGGCTGAATTCGACCTAGCTGTGTAGCTAGATTCGAAAATCCTGCCACCGACTGGACTCGAAACCTAGGCCTGCCGGTCAGAGGCACTGCAATGACACCAATTGATGGCCTGAGCCACCTAAGACCGGAAAATATGTCAATGTAAGCATACACATGTAACTTACGTTATAATATTAGTTACTTAGCTGTATTAAATCACACAATGCTACGGAATAAAATTAAAAAATAAAATTGAAATTACTATTTTCACAGAAGAAAAAATAAACTGATTTTTTTACTTAAAATTGAAATCGAAAGCTTCATATTGATGAGTAAAATTAGGCTTTAATAACGATGGCTCTTCTTTCACTCAATTCATTTTTGTGTCTTAGTGACAAGACTTAACCATGAATTCCTATAACCCTTCCATCAAAAAACCTTTCATCTCAGTTGTGGCCGGAAACAGGTAGTGAGGTTCGTAATAAATGTATAGACGAAATCGATTCCAGAAGGATGAAACAGTACATTCAATAACATGCTAAGAACCATTCAAGATACTTCCTTCTCTATCCTGTGATCTTGCCCCCACAAGTGGGCAATAGGATAACTCCAGTGAGAGCGTAAGCTTCCGCGGCCGGTATCTACTACTATCTGCTAGGCTGTCCGGAAGGCGCTGCGTCCTAGGTACAGGTGGTAAGGTTTCGGCCGCCATTACGCCACCTTCCTCAGGGCAAAATGCCCCGGATAATTTATTCAGGATAACTCCAATACCCCGAGAAAGACGAAAGCACTCCGTCAGTACTGCAAATACGCGAATGTTGCGTCAACGGTCAAAATGAGCCGCAGCACCGTAGGTGGAAAAATAACCAACTCTCGTAGCATTCAAACACAAACCGAAGTCGGTTGATGTGAAACGGCAAAGTAAACACCACCGGACACCAGCGCAGCGCCGCCCGCGCATCGGCCCACCTTGCGCATGCGCGTGACCTCCCCAGGCCGACCAGTCGCCCGAAGGGCGCGCGGCGGTGCGTGGCGTTTTCAAAGACGCAGCAGCCCCAGGCGCGTTTTTAAAACCGCTTTCTCCGCAGCTGTGTAATTTCATCCGCTCCATTATTAACAGCCTTCAAATATGCAGGAGGCGCGCGAGTCCTCATACGGAAAGAGGGTGGAAGGGAGGGAGGGGGCGAGGGCGCTGGCGAATTAAAGTTTGCCTCCGCCGGGAGCCAAGAAGGCTCCAAGAGCAGGGGAAAAGGCGTTTAGGGGCGGGGGTAGGGAGTGGAGGGATGGGACGGAACGGAAAGGGGGTTGAACGCGAAAGAACCCGCGGGAATTCGCCCGGGGCTATGACTATGAACTCGCCGATCGAGCGCTACAGGTCGATTGAGTAAACGGATGGAGATAGCCGTCTTGCCCCTGCGTGGGCCGGGCGCATAGCTAGCGTCGTATTGTCGAGTCGCCTATCTTCTTGCCTGAGTAAGACTGTCAATTTTTCTGACGACTGTATTCAATTTTTATGATCAAATAGGTCATGGAAAGTAACATCGGTAAGTGCTCGTTAACTTGTGACGATGAATTGCAATGCGGTACTTTCATACTTATAACATGCTCTTTAGAATTATACTTCACAATCAATTATTTTCTCAATTAGATCATACTATCAATAGATTTTTACTCTTAATTAGTAGCTTTTAAACAACTCAGTTCCTTCTTTCGCTTCATTTATATCTAAAATCCTTTTAATTTATAGTAATAATCAATTTTACTGTACGTTTACGTGGTAGTGCTTTACATTACATTGAATACAATCTTTCAGGGTAATTGTTTGAGAATCTATTTCGTTTCCGAGAAAACTCTTTTTAAGTTAGAATGTAAAGCAATTAAGAGAACGTTCTGTTACACGTGAAAAAAACAAACACTTTTCCAGACGTCTGTAATAAGACCGTGTTTGAGTCGTGAAGTATTTAAATGTTCGAAATAGTGAATATGGTAGCACAAGATGAATTATGTTCTTACTTGGGGAATACGCAGGAGGGCATACACACTTCTACAAACATCTGCTGCACTTTTTCTCTCGCATTCAACCTCTGTGTAAGAAGCATAATTTTTAAAATTGGTACACCGCAGTGCTCGATGTTTTCATTACAAGAATGGAACGTGGAAAACAAAAAAAGTGGAAATGTTTACTAAACATTAATTTCATTCAGCACTTTGCCTTAGGGAAGGCGCCAAAACTAGCGTAAAAATCTTTAATTTTGCTCTTTTCCAAGGCGTCCAGTTTTTCTCACTATACATCTTTATGGACCTTAAAGTTATTGTAAGCAATGAGATCAAATGAAATCTAAATTTCCATCCTGTTTTCTTCATTGATCATTCAACTGTTTTGTTAAGTTTCTCGCTGTGAATGATAATCAACTGTCGCAGAATAATAATTACTCTTATGAATCAGAATATTAAAATACACGAAGCTTAAAACAAATTAGATTAAGACGAAGTATTCATTATAATAACGTTTTTTGCTTTAGCGACACTTTCATGGAAAAATTCTCACCATGGAATTTAGTTCAATAATATGATTATTAAGGTATTAGACATGTGTTACATTTACATGTTTTGATAAAGGCAATAACAACAAGGACAAGAATGTGAAAAGAATCCATTTTGAAAATATACTAATACTTCATACGAAGTGCCCCCAAAATCTAAACATTTATTACAAATTTCTAGGGCCTTGACTGTGGCCAAATCGAAAAGATAATATTCCTTGGAAAAAAAGCCTATGTGCAGTTTTGGCGCTGGTGTTTATCCAGACAAGCGGGAAAACGGTTTGATAAAAAACTTTTTGGGGTTTCCAAAACGAGTATTTCGACAAAATCACGACACTGATTTTTTTTAGAATAACGAAAATAGATATCACTTCTTTTATATCAGTGTAGGAGTGATTTCCTTTAGTGAGCTGGAGTCAAATAGATTAGTTGAACATAGAAAGTCTCCCAGGATTAGTTGTATTGGAAAGTTGTACCAGAAATCGTGTAAGCACATGAATGATGTTAGGAATAGTGGAGAGTATGTGGTATGAATGGTGTGTCAAGTTGCAAGATCCTGTAATTAAATGTTATTAAGTTCATTCAGCGTGTGATTGCTTCCCCAAAAATGATCAGCCAAGAATCACCTGCAATATATCTTCGCAAGTCATCCCACATTCAAGGGATCAATTCAAAACCTATTAGACCAGCAAGGGGTTTAAGGCATATTTTCCAGATACCTAAAACAGGGGAAGACGAAGCAAAAATATCTTCAAAATTAGGTCACTCAATTCTACTTATCTCTCAGACCTTTCCCACCCTACTATAAGAGAAAGTAATAATTGAAGAAATTGAGTAAGTATGCAGGATAACATTCGCTGGCATCTCTAAACATTTTCATCGGAAAATATATTTCAATAATGAATAAGGATAAAAGAATAATGAAACCAAAGAAACCTTTGTTTTAATTTGTGTTAAACATATCACAAAAAGCTTTCGGGAGTACTTTTACCATCTTCAGAGCAATCTAAAAAAATATCAAAATAACGTGGATCACACTTGGAAACATAATCTGTATTAAAATCAAAACCAGCAAGGATGCCGCCATATTAAGAAATTCCTTCCTCATTTAGGGAGCTCTCTTCGAATGTGGCAGCACTGGTAATATGGGCCCTCGCCCACGCGTGGCCTTCCATCCATCGCCGGATTGTTTGCTCCTCCCCGGGCGACTGGCGCCCGCAGAATTCCCCGGGAACGTCGGGCCTCGCTGAGGACACGCACTGCGCCGGGCGAAAGGGGGCGGCGGGCGGGGGCGGGGGGCTTGGAGGGCCCTTGACGCCCGCGAGCGCGCATCGCCCGCCACTCGCGCCCTCGCCGCCCCTCGCGCCCGGAGGTCGAGCCTGGTTCAACCCACACACACACACACACACACACACGTCGCCATTTCATCTGCACTCCATGCAGCGCTGTGGGCAGAGCGTCCTTTTACAAATGGTAAGACAAGCGCGCGGGCTGTTTTCCAGGCACAAGATGCGTCACGAGTGATACATGATGCACGAGTGAGGGAATAATATGCTGACAACACAAATTTTACAGAATTTACACGCTGTAATTAGAGCTCCATTGTTACATCATTGATTTTAGCGAATCATTTATTTAAGACTATGAACATAATGTATTGGGATGATGGATAAGTTCGTGCGGTTCTTAACACACACAAAATTGTCTGAAATAAATACAAATAATATGTTCACAATCAAGAAAACCTGTGTTTCACAACATACAAACTCCAAACTTCGTTAAAACAACATAATAACAATGAACAATCCCTTCACGCCGCATTGTTTCTAACCCAAAATACACGAATTTATGCATCGACCCAATATTTTCTATATTGATTGCTATGGTTGTTAACATACCACATTGATCGCTAATACGTGTTAGGTTTGTGGACGTATCTGTGGTCTTTTAGACAAGCTTAGTGAAGTGCCTCCGGCGCTTAAAAATTAGTATTTTCAAGTGTTCAAAAAATATGTGCCATGTTAGTTCATAATAAAAAGGGTTTTGAATCATACTAGAGTTAACTATGTCCAACCTCAAGCGTGGTACATGAAAAAAAGTTAAGAGAGAGATAAATATTAAACATTTAGTGGTGCTAAAACAAAACACATACTTTCTTGTAATATTTTCAAAGGCTACTTATAATAATATTAATGATATTGCAAATGTTTCTCACATTTCAGTTAGGTTCTGCGAAACTCATCTTTAAGTTATCTGAAACATAGCACTTCAAGCTTACTGAAACGTAGTTACTAGTTTTGTAGTAATTTCTAAAACTTGACTTCTAAAACTCCCTTAATAAGTAAAATCGGTCTTAATTCCTTTGTGAAAAGAGGTTATGCTGTCCTACAATATTTTAAAAGCATAATGCCCATTCAACTATTAGGGGGCCGAAAACATGTCAAAATGTACAAAAAAATGTTTTTATAAAGAACTTTTACAAGCTAGCATTGGCAAATAACCATGGTTTAAATTAATTTTGCTCTTACTGACCCAGTCCCGTTGACGTGACTCCAATATAAAGCACAATAACTACATTAAAGGAAGGTAAAAGGAAACCATTGTCATACTTGAAAAATCATCGATATATAATATTCTACTACTTTTCTGTACGAATAGTTATTTTGAGAATTTTTTTCATTAATGAGCGCGAGAATAAAATTTTTAAAATTAAAAAGTCACTTTATTATAAGTTGTTAACGAATTTCTTTACAAATGAGAATAAGGTTTTAACATTTTTAATACTTTTTGCCATGTTTATTTTCATCATTATGAAAACCAATTAAAAGAAATTAGCACAAGTAAAAACATTGTAAAGAAACAAAGGTTAAAATATATACCTGTTCCAATTTTCTCAGGAATCTGCTAAATTTTGAATGAAAGCAAGACAGAAACGGAGTATGTGTTTATTATAAAAAATATTCTTATCATTTGAAGGAAATAAAATAAAATTGTGTACACAATCCAAAAATTATAGTGTTCAGACACTAAATAACTGTTACACAAATAATGAATGTCTTATTACTCTACCAGTTGCTTATCCCCCAATCTATCCTGCAGTATGATCAGACGGATATGGATATTGTATCGACGACTGATTGAAGGATATGCTAGGTGGTAAAATTACCCGCTTCGTGAGAATCGAACCAACGACACTCGAGTTTTTAAACTTCTCGCCGCGAGACAGTTGAGGTGCCTTATTCCTGATTTGAGCGCGTGTTCTCGCTTCGTCACGCAAACGAGACTGCTGGGCGGACGAGTCTTCTTCTCAGCAGACAGCTCCTCCTCGCCCTTTTGCCCTTCCTTGTATTTTGCGCTCTTCTTTTTAAACTTTCTTTTACTTCCACAGTCCACTGGTTTATTGATTTTCCTTCCTTTTCAATTTGTTCTCTAAGATCTTGATTCCAGCCTTTCATTCTTTCCTTTTGGATCTCGCAAGGGGGAACCAGACTTGCCTCAGCGACAGAAACTTTCAATTTGTGCATACGAAATTCTACATAAAAGCGTCGAGACGCGCAATATATTTCTTTTACAGACGCTTCCAGGAAGTTGAAACGTTGCACATTTAACGTTTGTAGAAATAGTTAGAAGGGGTTTGGAAATTTGTGCCTTATTTCCGATTTTGTTACAAATGCATCCGTTATTTTTTGAGATTTCCTTCTCTTGACTACGTTATCTAATATGAGAAGTGAATGATGCAAACTGAACAATGAGAAGAACGTCATCACAAATATCTAACAAAAACAGCTGCCATATACTGTGTCGGATACTGTGTTTCTCCAGCGTAGGCGGTATATATTGTCATTCTATGTTAGAAACATAGTCGCGTATTCAACTGCAGCTTCCACATTCTAAAAAGTAATGTCTGTGTTTGTCGAAAAATGGCTTTTACACTGCATGTTGATGATTAATCATTGGAATTTATAATTAATCTACGCTCAACATTACGCGTTTTCTCGAGACCTCCACTCATTCTTAAAAACATACACAATCAAATATGTTTTCCAGACGAAACAAAATCTTTCTTTGGTAGTTAATGAAAGGAAAATGAGTTTGCTTTATAATGACTAAGCATTTACACATTTTGATGCAGCCAAACCTCGAAATAGGAACTTCGAATACTAGAATGTTTGGTGTTTGGTACCCTGAAGGAAGTTTTCATCCCTTAAGCAGTGTAAAGAATTATAATATAATTAAGTTTTGGTAACTCGAAATGTGATATCGCCAATTTATCGATAACGTGAAAGATTATATTTTCTTATTGGACATGAAGTCTTATTTTTATTTCAAAAGAAAGTTCTATTCAGTATTGTGGAGGGCATGACTCCACAAACTTTTATGGAATGCCAAACTTTTATGGAATGACTAGTGTTCTCCCTTGTGAAAAATGTCCACCTTCCGAAGGCCCTTCCGCACTTGTGCATCTCCCCTTATCCCCTCCCCCTGGGGCCCAGCCCACCCACCACTGGCAGATCCAGGGGGGGGGGCATGGGGACCATGGACCCCCAAAAGGCCTAGAGCTTTTGTTTACCGTCCATTTGTTTTGGAAAAATTTATTTAAATGTTTATATTCGAATTACGTACTTATTTAAACAATAATATTGCATAGTATATCTACAGTACATAAATAATATACAATATAATAACAAATGTTTATTATTTAGTAAAAAGCTTCGATGGGGGGGGGTATGGTCCCCCTCCGAAATGATTAGCTGGATCCGCCCCTGCCGCCCACCACGCCCATGAACGCGTTGAGACGTTTGACGCAGTCAGGAAAATGACTCATTCAGAACACTAGAAGGAAGTTTCTGCACCGCAAAACGTTACAGCGATCAACTATCGAGCTTCGCAGTATCGCATCACTTTTGTGCATCTGCGCATGCGCAGAAGATCGAGCGCGGGGAGCGTGATGTGTGTAGGAGAGTGATGCAAGCATCGGAAGAACGATGCGAAGCGTAAGGAGAAAGATCCGGGCGTGAGAAGGGTGTTGCGAGTATGAGAAAGATGCGAGCGTTGGGAGGGCGACGTGAGCGCGAGGAGGGTGAGGCGAGCGTGGAGAGGGTATTGCAAATGTAGGGAGAGTAGTCCAGGCTTGAGGATGGTGATGCGAGGGTGGGGGAGTGATGCAATTGTGAGGAGTGTGATGCGAGCGTGAGGAAAGTGTTGGAAACATGTGAAGGGTGATGCCAGCGTGGGGCGAGTGTTCCGAGAGTGGGGAGGGTGATGGGAGCGTGGGGAGAATGTTGAGAACTTGGGGAGAATGAAGTAAGTTTGGGAAGCGGATGCGAGGGTAAAGTGAGTGATGCAAACATGGTGACGGGGACGCCAGCGAGGGGAGAATGACGAGAGCATGGGGAGGGTTGTGCGAGCGAGGGAAGGGTGATACAAGAGTGGGGAGGGTGACGCAAGTGTGAGGGAGACTGATGCCAGCGTAAAGAGGGTGATGCAACCGCGAGGAAAAGTAGTAGGAGAGAGTTGTGAGCGTGAAAGGGCGTGGTGTGCCGTGTAGCTGAGCGTGGGCCGTGATGCAAGTGTAGTACAAGAATCGGGCAAACGTGTCGTGCGCTGTGTGCTAAGCGGAAAAGAACAAGACTATGACAGAATGCAGCACACAAAGTGAGCACTAAGCGAGGGACGTGACAAGCAAGAGACGGGCAGATGGAGACATGGAGAGAGTGACGAGAGCCTCAAAATGGGCACTTTGAGCGTGAGAACCAAGGCAGGTGCATGATGGAGTGTAGCACCAGACAAGGGACGACAGAAGAGCAAGCGACGAGGAATGTCGTGGGTGAGATGATCCATCGCACGAAGAACAAGGGGAGAGGAACAAGACGGCGAGAGGAGGCCGCAATGAAATTGAGCACTGAGCGAAGAATGTGACAAAGCAAGCGATGGTCAGATGCGCACATGGAGAGGGTGGTTGGGACGTAAGGGATCCTGAAAGAGAGCATTTTGAGAACAGAGAACCACGGCAGGTTCGTGACGGAGTGTAGCACCGGCAAGGGACGATTGAAGGACGAGCGTCGAGAAGTGTCATGGGTGAGATGACCTATCGCATGGCGAGTGAATAACAAGAGCAGAGGAAGTAGGCAGCGCGCAACTCGAGTGCAGACCGAGAGCCGTGACAAGCAAGAGTTGGGCAGATGCAAACGCGAAGAGGGTGGTTGGCAGAGGGGGAGGGATTTTAAAAGAGTGCATGGGAAGTATGGCGGGTACGTGACGGAGTGTAACGCCAGCAAGGGACGACAGAAGGGCAAACGACGAGGAATGCCGTGGGTGAGATGACCCATCGCACGGAGAACAAGGGGAGAGGAACAAGACAGCGAGAGAAGGCCGCGCGCAAATCGAGCGGAGTGCCCCGCCAGAGGCGAGCCAGAGGTGGGTGTAGGGCGAGCCGGCGGCAGCCGTGCTGCGCGGCGCGACGCCACGCGCGGCACCCGTGTGTTGTTCCTGGGTGGTCCCGGCGCCTAGCGCTTCTATCCGCAAAATTAGCCGCCTAATTACGGAGCATAATAGAGTTGATTCAATATTTTAGGGAGCGGCTTGGGCATACATGGCTAATGGCGGAAGCGGGGCCGGGGTGGCGCCGGGGCGTGGGCAGGGCGGGGCGGGGAGGGGGCGGGGCGGAGGATAGGCGGGGGCAGGGTGGGGCAGAGGCGGGCGCGTGGCAGGTAATCGCACTCATGCCAACGCGGCCAAACACCACCGCGTGTGCGGATCCCGAGCGGCACTTGTTCCAGCTCTGTCCAACAGCCGCGTGGCACCGCATGGAGAGGATTGGTGACGTGAAATAAGGGTTAAAGAGGACACGCATCTATATAAGAATGGGCAAGGGTTTTTTTCATAAAGGACAAATATTTAATGTTGCTGCATGGGGTGTATTTACTCACAATCAATTGTAGGTGTAATTTGAATTATAATAATGACCTTTTGAAGGTCTATTTTAATTATTCATTGATAAATAGGTTTCATATGTTATAGAGAGACGAGAAATTGAAGACGCAAAACTAAAATTTAAAAAGTATTTCCCAGTTATTAGTACATCGTATATAAAATGCGACGTGTCAAAAAAAAAATTGGTCTTTCATCATCAGGCTATTCAAAACCTTGGTCAAGAGCGCAAGAAATAGCGTGATGATGAAAGTAAATGTGAAACAAGTTTTAAATTTCTCTTTTACGTCTTCAATTTCACGTCTGTCTATAATATATATGGAACATATTTATCAATTAATACGTGTCATTTTATTAATAATCGTAAATTTTACACGAAATAGAATGGGAATGCATTGTTCTTAAAACACACATTTGCTTGTACTAGAAATGTTATATGAATTTGTTTTGTATTAGAGGTGCTTACTTACAAAGCTTCCCTCTCCACGGATGCGTTCATCTATTACCAAAAATTAGTTGAGTAGGATTTAATAAATGAAACCCATTAATTTGTTACAGTGTATATGTAAAATAATCGACAGTCACCTTTTATAATTGGCATTCGTTAGATATTGCGCATTTGCTGTGGCCGCTGTGAAATTTTTAGAAATTAAAATGTGAATAAACGAAAAATGCTTAATTAAGAATTTTTTTGCTGACTTCTGATGAGAGTTCGACAAATATGTGATAATTCATGGAGAGAGATCCCAATAATACACTTTTCATTAAATGTGTCGCTGATTTTCCATACTGTAATGAATGTATCTGAGTGATTAATTTGCTTCTTTTATCACTTTCTTTTACTTAGACTTTTTCATGCGTGCCGCAAAGTGTATTTTTCCTAAGAAAGGTTTCTTCAATGTTGGAAACATCCATAAGATGTTTTCAGATGGAATTTCATGTACACTGAACGTTTCATGAAATAAATTAATTTATATTTCAATAATCTGAAAGAATAAACGACAGGTTTCTCCTCAAATATGAAATTGATCACATCATTTGTCTTCTGCAGTTTCTTTTTGGAAGTAGAGTTTTCTCTACAAAACCACATAAAATGTCTGTGTCAAAATGTCTTTAGTTCTCTCCGGTTAATAATGGTACATTTTTTCTATCACGTTAATTAAAAGTAAATATAAATACGTATATGTTGCATAGAATATACCGGTATTTCTATATACCGTTTATTATTCGGTCGCGACCCGAAAGAAAAGTAAAAATATAATAAATGAATGGTAATCACTAGTGTTCGAGATTTTATTAGGACATAATGTAGTCTGATACAAGCCTAATGTGGAAGCCTATAGACAAAAACGAGAAATATCACAACAAAGACTCATTCCGCAATGAGATTAATGAATGTAATTGTATAATGACAATTGTATGAAATATGATTAAATAATGGAAGTCATTTTTTTCAAATCAGAATACTAATACAATCACTATAACTCCCATTTTATCAACATAATTAAGGGTATTTTGCATTACAGGATCACTGCTATTAGTAAAAGAATCAAGAGTAGATCTAGGATTTCTCGGAAAAAAGTGTTTTTTTTTATCTCCGTGACAAAATAGTTGGGATTCAGCTCCCTTTCAGAAAAAAATGAATCCCCTAAATCTAGAGGAAAACCGTCTTGATGAGGCCACTGCTTCCGTCGCCCCCACCTCGACCCTTCGTCCCGCGTCGTCGCATCGCACCGCCTCGTCAGCACGAATGTGGCGCCGTTACCGGAATTGAATGAGATGGCGTAGCTCGCCGTTACCGTTCGACGCGGCAGTTGTAACTTTTATCATTTCTGGAATGCGCCCCGGTAATTGCGCGCAATAAAAAGATGGCAGATACGAGGGAACTGCCTCCGATGCTCTCCTCCCTCATGCGGCTCCCGCAGGAATCCACGTGTCACTTCTGCGCTGCTGACGCAAGGAGATGATCCCAATCCCTTCCAACGTCCCGGGCTGTTTGGTGACTGACTAGTCGTGTGGGAATGGCTGAAATTTCTGAAGACTTTTATATACTATGACTAATAAAAATATTGTGGTTTTTATTAAGTTTTTAGTTATCTATATTACTTTCTCGCTAGCGCACGCGCAGAGGAGATAAAGTTATGTAATGCTGCGCGAAAAAAAACGTCGAATTTTCGGTAGAAAAACTCTTACTAAAGGGTCCCTCGTAACGAAAAAGTGGATAAATTCACTTGCAAAATTTAGTTAAAAAATCCTTTAACACGTGGTGTATCAGAATCCATATTTGGTGTCTCTGATACCGAAAAATCGATTGAAGGCAAAACGACTGTCCGTCCTTCTGTCGTCAGTGAACAATGCTAGTAGCCTATTTTCTCTAAAATTGATATTCCTCAATTAATCTGGCTGATGTAGCGGTCCCTTGAATTTGAAATCGATATTTTAATTTGGGGGGTACTTTGTATGAAACCCTTGAGACATTATAAAAATTTTCTAAAAAGGCCCCATCTTTTTTATTAAATTTCGTTGTTGGATAAGTGTGAAGGACATTTAAGAGAGTAGTGTAGGTCTCTTGTTCGCTGCAAACCCTGACTTTTTGGAAATTTCAAAAGTAAAAAAAAATCGGGGTCTTCCTTCAACTAAAATATTGATAATTGAGATTTTTCCCTTAATGTAATCTGGTCCTTAAAGGTAGATTTTGAAGTAAGGTCATGTACAATGTTTCGAATATTTGAGTACTTTTCACGTGATTTTGCGTGAAAACACGGGCGAGAAAGTACGTGCTGTTTTAGCACCACTAGTTTGAACTAATTTCACATTACGTCTGTAATTCACGGTAGGCGGAGACTTTCTCATGTCACACATTAGGAAGCAGACGAAGACGATTAGGAAGCAGGGCGGATGCCCACTTCATACTCCTACCAATTACACAAATGTGTGTAAAAGAAAGAAATAACCTTATATTATCCATCATTTCTTTACTACGTAATTTGCATAGCACAATGGCGTTATTCTCTATGTACGTATTATTTTATACCTTTTTACGTTCATTTTAGTCAGAATTTTTAAGGAACACTATTGACTTAAAGGAAGTAAAAAAATAACACATACGACGCAATAAATTATTTAATAATAGCTATAAGTATTTTAAGAATCACACTGGCTGACATGGGTCTTGTACTTGGGAACCATACGATATTTTCCTGTTGTTTCTGCACAAAATAAGTTAGGTCATACTTTAGAAAAACTTTTACTATCAAGACAAGTGAATCACTTCTTCACTAATCTTTAGTCAAATTAATACAAAAAAGGGCTAATTCATTTTACTCGAGTTTTATTCATTATACCTGAGAGTAACAACCGCATCACAGTTTTCTTGTATTAACTGCAAAGCAGACAAACTACACGCACATGTATCACAGATCTTGTTGTTGACACCTGGTTGCTACCTGAGAGCACAATGTGTAAACATATGTGATGACAAACGGTTGATTGCGAGCGGAGAGAGGTTAAGGGTCGCGAAGCGTATATTTCAATGATGTTAGTCAACCAATCACAGGGGAGAACGGCCGCCACCACACACCTCCCGCCACCCGCCACCCGCCACCCGCCCTCCGCCACCAGACGCCTTTCGCGAAGATGTACGGAAGGAAACAAATAGCCTTCCCAGGTAGCAGCACATTGTACACAGACTTCTAAGCAGCTTTAGTCATTGCCAAGAGATGTCTAGGATTTTTCTCGTACAGTAGATACCAACATAAACATACTCAACGATGATAATATATTAAATGAAAATCGTATTTCAGCTTTCTTGTTTGATTGAACAAAATACAGTTTTACTATATATTTAAATACTTACAAATGACTTTGTGAATGGAAGTAATTCGAAGGACTTGAGTCCAATGTTACCTTACGTCAATTACCACAATCAGAGTTTAGTCCCCTCAGCATTCCTTTGTGCTTGTGATGTCGATATAGCGTGGTCAGTGCTTGCGGAAGTAATTTGTGTCAAGTTTAACTCTTAATTGGATAAATTGTTGAGCTTGTCTAAGAATTGTAATTTGTGACCAAGCTAAAGTATTGTCACTGAGATACAAACAAAATCAGTGAAGTTAATGTTGTTAGTGCGTCTAATTTCGACACTATCTTTGAAACAAACGAAAAAAAAGAACAGAAAACAAAATTCAAGAATATACATGGGGCTTTATTGAATCAGAGACAACAATACAGGTTTAAGCTTCGGAACAGCCTTGCGATGTGAATGATAACGAAGTGTGTGTGTGTGTGTGTGTGTATGTGTGTGTATGTGTTTGTGTTTGTGTATGTGGGTGTGTGTGTGTGTGTATGCGTGTGTGTGTGTATGCATGTGTGGGTAAAGGGAGAGTCGGAGACTAGGATGATGAAGGGAAGATTGCTGTCCAAGGTTCATTTGTTAGGGTACTGCTCCAGCATAAGCCATGCATTGTTCGGAGATATCACGGAAAACCGAGTGCCCAATTTTTATAAAAGAATCGATTTGAACTTCAACTAATATCATCCATCACCAAATAAATTATTAAATTTTACCGTCAATGTAATATACACATTGGCACCTGTTTATCTTTCTTTAGTCCCGTTAGTCAAATAGATTCACTCTGCGACTGTGGCAGTTCATTACTTTGTTCTGTGAAAACAAACAAATAATACAAATACTAAAGCCTTATGAAGAGTTTGGGTGAACCTTAACGCGTACAAGCAGATGAGGAAAACAAGCAATGCATTACCAATAAATGGTCAAAAACATTGGGGCAAATGTTTGAAAACAGTTCCAGCTGTTCTGTTCAGAAAGCATTAAATGAATATGTCAAACATTTTTAAATACTGTTATTGTAATTGTAGTGTTAACAATTGTTCATTTAATTGGCTGATGTTTCTCTTTTGTGCTTCTTGTTGCTTATAATAAAAATAACTCGCAAAAAGATATAAAAATATCATTCCAGGAGACAGAACTATTAGGACGTTTTACCACAAGCTAGTATGCTAAAATTACAATATCTGTCTTTTCCCCTCTCATTTGTTTATTTAATAGATTTACTTGAGTTCAAATACTTAATCGTATTAAATAGCCATTCTAAAACACCACCGTACATTGACATATTGACATAAAGCGCGCGAAGCGCCTTGAGGATTTATCGATAACTCCGAATGTATTAATTCGCGCTTTTACTTCAAATTCTTTTGCGAATTAATTCAATTATTTGAAAAACTATTGTAAATGGATATTTTTCTCCTGAATAGTTATTATATGTTCTGCATATGTTGGCCCGTTATCAGTCAAATTCATTAACTTATTCTTCATCAATCGGAAGACATAAAACTGAAACCTGTGTTTTGACACGTTAATGGAATAACTGACGAGATAAATTATCTCAACGATATACAACTCTGATCTTTCTTTTTGATCAAAGACGTAATGTTTTCATGTGGTGCACCGTTATATTTTTTCTCGCAAAGCGTACGGCAGACAAGTAAGTGCCGTCGCCTAGGCTCTAAAGTGTCAAAGTGAGTGGCTACTCTGACGAGCGAACGTCCTAGGTGCGCGGCGCGCGCCAGCCGTCGCAAAAGGGAACCGCTGGGCGCCCCCGCCCCCGCCCCCGCCCCCGCTCTGGCCCGCCTGGGAGCTCGTCTACTGAGTTATGGAGAGCGCGGTTAACCGCTCGCCTGGAATCGACTCAGGAAACGCATGGGTTCCTCTCGCTCGTAAAGCATTGCTGCTGCCGCCGCCCTGCCCCCACCCTCCCACCCACCCCCTGTGCCCCACCCGCCTCGCAGGAACTGGTCTCGCCTTACTCCTCGTCGCTCCGCCATTTCCAGGCTTTAAGCCCCTCTGCATTCCGATTCTCCTTCCTCTCCTCGCCTCGCCCCGCCAATTTTCTAGGTCTCTTTACACCACTCCCCTATGTGTCCCGCCACCGCCTGCCACTCCTAGCCACACCTCACTTCACAACTCTCTTCTAGCATCTCCAAGCCTACCTCTCACGGCAACTTCCATCCTCGCTCTGCTACTCCCCTCCCCACCTTCACACTGCCCTCCTCGTCCTGCTACTTCCTTCTCGGCTTGACACTCCCTCCTCATCCCGCCACTCCTTTCCTCGCCTTGATATTCCCCTCCTCGTATTGCCACTCGGTTCCTCGTACTGCCACTCCCCTGTTAGTACTACCAATTCCCTCCTCGCCCTGCCACTCCCCGCTTCGCCCTGTCTCCACCAACCTCGCATCGGTGCTCTTCGCCTCGTTTTGCCACTCCCCGCGCCGCCCCACCACTCACGTTTCACCCCGCCACACCACGTCCACCCCGCCCCACTCTTCGTCGCCACTCCTTGTCCCTCTTCTACCTTCTCAACCCAGCCCTTCGCCTCTCTGTCCGAACATCCCTTCCTCACCTTGCCCAGCGGTCTCCCCTCGTTTCGTGTCTTTCCGTCTCGTCTCTCATCTCGCTCCTCCTCGCCTCACCATACCTTGCTTCGTCCAGTCCCTCTCAGCCTTGCTTCTCCTCGCGCGCCGCTTCGCTCCGCCTCGCTTTGTCTCGCTTCACCTCTAGCCGTCTTTCCTCATTCGGTCCATCCTCGACTCGCTTCCCCTCCCCAACCTAGCCCAGCTCCGCCTTCGCCGCTCCTTTCTCCTCCTCATCTTTCCATATCACGTATACGCCTCCCCCACGCCTTCTCGCCTCTCTTTGCCTCACCTCTTTCTACTTGGCCCAGCCGGTCGCTTCCAAACATCCGTGTCCCTCCCCGCTCCGCGTTGTCTCGCCTCGTTTCGTCTCGTCCCGCCTCACATCTCTTCATCTCTTACTTCTGATCGTCTCGCCTCATCTCATCTAGATTTGTCCAGTTTCTCTAAGTCTTGCTTCGCCTCGCGCACCGCTTCGCTCCATCTCGCTACACCTCGCTTCACCTCGCTTCACCTCGCTTCACCTCGCTTCACCTCACTTCACCTCACTTCACCTCACTTCACCTCGCTTCATCTCCCTTCATCTCTAGCGACCTTTCTTCATTCGGTCCTTCCACGACTCGCTTCCCCTCCCCACGTCCCGCCCAGTCTAGCCCAGCTCCGCCTTCCCCCGCTTCTATCCCCTCCCGATCCTTCCTCCCCCTCCTCGCTTCCCTTCAACATCCACTGCGTCGCGCCTCCTCTCCGGCCCCAACCCGACCCTCCTCCATCACGCCTTTCTTCTCTCACTGCGCTCGCTAAGCCGCCGCCTTCGTTTGCATACCCCGTTCGGCGGTCGTGGCCTTCCTCCTTCCCCGAAGCCGGCCGCCGCTGGCCCCAGTCATAACGCCATGTATAGAAAAATTCCTCTTTGGAACGTCACAGAAGAGAACATTCATAATTTAATTAACTTTAGTTCTCGGTCAAATAAAGCGAAAAGTTGCCACGGCGGGAGAAGGGTGCGGACGCGGCCGCGGCGGGGAGGACGGGGACAAGGACGAGTAATGAAAAAGGGAAAATTTTCGACTGGGGTGAGGGGAGGGGGCGTAGTCACTGCGTCGCAGGGAAGCGGTGGATGTCGCGTGGTCGAGCGTCGGACGCTGGACAGTGTGATCGACGAATATCGACCAGGGAGCGGAGCCTGCAGTTCCAATCTCGCCGCCGCGACCGATTGAGTGATTAGTGATTTCGGGCGCGTCAACTACTGAGGTCATTAGTGCCTTAAGTGTACTACAGATATTTTCATCGGGAGATGGCGGTGATCTTCGCGGATGGCGAGATCGGTGCCGACCTACCGTCGACTAGCGGGGCGCCCTCACAGCCGGGACAAGCTCCAAGCTCCCAACTAGTTCCCCGGCATATGTGATAGAGTAGTGCATGTTAGTGTGTGTGTATGTGTAAGAGATGAGGATAGGACAAGGAAGAAGGAAAGATCGCGTGCGGAACGTGGTCCGTTTGTTAGAGGTATCGCTCCGACGTTCGCCTGGTGTTCATCGGAGAAACAATGGACAACTACCGATCAGACCAACCGACCGATACTGTCCTGTAAGAAAATTTGTATAATTATCTATTGAGGAACATACAATTACGGAAATACGGTACAACGAATGTACTCCGCAGTCAGACCATTTCATCACGGCTGTGGGGCAGTATGGTAGGAGAGTTGTAATAGTAATGAAGTCATCTAATGACAGGTGATGTAAAGAGCGATTTGTATGAAGATAAATTTGAAGGCATGAGAGCGAAGGAAAAAAAGAGAACTCCGAAGGAATCTGGAAAGCTGCTTTATATATCACAAGTTCACAAGAATCGACCTTGTTTGGAATTCAGCAATCTAGAAAACTCCAACTCACAAGAAAAGCAACTATACGAGTGAAAAACATGTAGCAGCTGGTTAATAGATTTCCCGACCAGATAGTATCGTCATTCAAACCAGCAAGTTCACTGAAATACGAAAATACTAATATACAGACGTTTAGTGGAGTATTTTCTAAATACTAACACTCATTATTTAAAGAACAACGAATTGCCAAAACAATCGTGAACGCCTTGCAAGTAACGAAATTTTGGTTGATTATATCGTGTTTCTGGACAGGGTCAACTGTCAAAGTAATTAGTACCGTATGTGTAGTGCTTGTTTTACTCGGAAGGTGGTGGCGTTCTCTCGATGGATGGTGAAATCTGGAGCCGACCTACACATCAAGGAACGAGCTTTAAGTTCCCGACTGGTCTCCCGATATATATGGTAGTGTAGTGCACGTTAGTGTGTGTTTGCAAGTAAGGAGTGAGGATAGCACAAGGAAGAGGAAGGAAAGATCACGCGCGGTCCGTGGTATCAATGTGCAGTGCCATAAATGAATGCCCTGAGTCACCTAAGCTGGTGTAAAATTCGGAGGTCTGAAGCTTTTTAAATACTGTGGGTTTGCGTGACAATGGTCTACGTTCTTCAATTAACCAGTTGTTTGAAGTACACCTATTAAAGAACTAGTAGTGTTACAACTCCACTACATTCTCACAATATTTCGGCTACGGCTACGCAATATTATACTTCTGCATGAACATGCAAAGTGGAAGTGTTTCCAACCAGGAAACTTTTTTCTCCGCGCCGAACTCCCAAAATGTTTCGCAATTTTAGAAAATACAGAGAGTTTCTAAAAAGTGAGAATAGCACCAATTTTTTACTTTACTACGTACTTTGCTACGTACAAGCAGACAAATTAAAGAACAAATTTGATGCCATTTTTAGAATACAATTGTTTAAAAATTGACGGTATTTTTGCAAAGTTAGGCGAAAATTACTCATATTTTCGAAAAATTGTTCATGCCCTTATTTTAAGATCTATCCATGAAAAAAATAGGAAAAACCTTTATTTCCAATACTGTAGTTGTAGGAAGACGTCGAAAACAATTTTGAAGTTTTCTGATTTTCGAAAAATTAAAGAATTCAACAAAACTTAGACCTGCGCCATTCTATGTTATCCAAGAACAAATTTGCAAACAATTTTAAAAAATGAAGCCATTTTTCAGAAAATATTGAAGGCGTTGAGCCTCAATGTAAAGTACCTTCGAAAATCAAAATATCAGTTTTAAACTCGTAAGGTCACGAGTTCAGATCAATCAAGGACTATCAGTTTTAGAGGAAATTGTTGGGCTTTGAACACAAAGACTGCCAGATGTTTAACCGTCAATCGATGTTTCGGCCTCAAGGTCCCACAAAACACGGATTCTGAGAACATAATATGTTAGGGGAAGTAATTTACAACATACAGTATCAAGATTTATCCACATTTCGCTTACTAGTACCCAGAAATAAAAGTTTTTTGTCGAAAAATCACAGTTTTTCTGCGCACGATTACAACACTTTCTCTTCTTACAAAGCAAGACGAGAAAATAGAAACAATCACAACAGATGAATTGCTTAAATGTGTTTAATGCTTTTATATCCCTTTAATACATTCTAAAAGATAGCATTGTTTGTAAAAGTACGTACGTGGGTTTGGGTGAAGATACTGCCGCGAGTGGCATAACGAAACAATTGATTAATTATTTAAAGAACGAAGAATTCAAATGAAATAATTTTATCACACGTGTCATAAATAATTAGGTTTGGAGGTCTGATATTTCTCAAATTCATGTATAATTAAAGGTGACATGCTGCAGAATTTTATGAAGAACGTGGGTTTTGGTGAAAATTAATTCTTGTACATTCTTGTACTAAACGTTTTAGACTAGTGGCTATATAACCAATGGCGTAACAAAAATGTTGATTATTTAAAGAACAACATATATTTAAACAACTTTTTATCTCATCACGTTTGTCACAAATACTTAAGAGTAGGACGTAAGCTGGTGAGGTAAATCAGTGTATGAATGAAGATAATTTGCTGTAACAATCAATGAAGATACGTGTATTTGAGGTAAACAATCTTTGTTCAAATAGTCAGATGTGACAAGAAAAACAATTTTTCATATCATATGTTACACATAAATGTGTTCAAAACGAAAACCTTGTGCTGTTGGAGAAGAAGACTCACGCATATGTGTGTCTGCGTGCGTGAAGATACGAGTATTTGAGTGAAAAGTCTTTGTCCAATTAATCAGATGTGACAAGAAAAACAATCTTCCACATCAGATGTGTCGTACAAATGTGTTGGAAACAAAAATATTGTGCTCTTAGAGAAAAAGATTTGTGTGTGCGCGCGCGCGCGCGCGCGCGCGCGCGTGTGTGTGTGGTGTGTGTGTGTGTGTGTGTGTGTGTGCGTGCGTGTTGGCGTGACGATACGAGAATTTGGGTGAAAATTCTTTGTTCAATTAATTAGATATGTCAAGAAAAAAATCTTCCACGGATGCGAAAGCGGATGTATCACATAAGTGTTGGCAACAAAAACCTTGCGCTGTTGGAGAATAAGATTCGTGTGTGTGTTTGTGCGTGAAGACTGCGCAGCGAGTGGCGTAACGAGCGAGTGGCGCGTCGCGTCGCGCCGCGCCGCGCCGCGGCGAGAGCAGACTGCGGGGCGGCGCCCAGGCGCGGCGTCGCGTCGGGGCGTGGCGGCGCGGCGCGGCGCGGCGCGGCGCGGGGCGGCGCGGGGCGAGGCGGGGCGGGGCGGCGTGCTGTGCGGGGGCGGGCGAGTCCACCGCCCGGTCGCCGCGCCGTGCGGGGGCGGGGCCAGCGCGTGCCCGCGCGGCCGACGCATCCGCACTCGGGGAGGGAAAGGCATTCGGAACGAGTATTGATTCACTCATTGCGCTTTCGATGGGAAGGACGAGAGGTGGGCCACTCGCTCCCCGGCTTGTGTATCTTTGGTTACCTTAGGAGAGTTGTTGGCATTGCGTGATATGATGCGTGGCTGCTCGCAACGGCTCTGTGAGCAAACCCTTCGCGGTAGTAGATTCGCCCGCCCGATGTCGGCTTGTGTGGACGACCGATTGTAGTTTGCCATGTGTCTGGTAGGACTCACGTCTCTTCGTACCATTAATGTTTAACGATTTTCTCTTCTTTCGGCTGTGATAAAATTAATCATTTGTTGATTATTTTAAAGAACCGAATCAATAAAGAGAATAACATTTTTTGGGGGGCAGAGTGAAGCGTCGATGCGATGATTTACGATGTCTAGTGTCCAACATTTCTTATATTGCTCGAAAGTAAAGAAATGTCACTACATTATCACGATAAGTATCTGAATGACTAAGATTGTACTGTGATTTGATAAACTCTTCTTACACTTTAATTTTTGAAATGGAAACATACAAGATAAAGAAATCGATTGAAGTATCTATCCTTCATAATAGAGGAGACATACTGAAGTCAGCTGGTACTACAAAGACGAAACGTGAGGCAAAAACCTCATAATATCGTAGACATGGAATTTATGATTGAAAAGAGTATTGTGTTAAATACTTTCTGAATGTATGCCTTGAAGGGATTTCAGCAAACTTTGTCACATGAAACGTTTTGAATATGCGCGACTGACATTTCCAAAAATATGCTTTTAGATAATTGTGTTAAGCGAAACCCAATAAACTGAAATATATTCCGGATTCCAAAAGACATCACTTTTACATACCTTTCAGTCAACATATGCAAACGCATGCAGATTTATACCCAAAAGGTCTTGGAGGCCGCGAACAAGATATACCGATCAAATCATCTTCACGCTTCATGCATGATCAAATCATCTTCCCTGCGCATTCTCGTGGGACTTGTCCGCGCGGGTGAACCCTACCACCTCCCACCTCCAGGTCCCGTTCTCTCCCCCTCCCCCGTCACAGCGCATCGCGACGCGGCGCCTCGCGGGAGGGGGCGGGGACGAGAACGGAGGGGGAGCGGGGTGAGATTGCGACGAGCGGGAGCCGGGGACCGGAGTTTGAAGGGCGGGGGCCGAGCCAGGGGCGAGGGCTGGGCGAGCAGGGGATAGGGGTCGTGGGATGGGGGAGGAGCGAGAGCCAGAGACTGGAGTTCGAATAGCAGGAGCGGGAATAAGGCTGGGGCGGAGCCAGGGACGAGGGCTCCGTGAGCGGGGAATTAGGGCCGTGGAGTGGACGTGGAGCGGGAGCCAGGGGCTGAAGTACGAAGGCCGGGAGCAGGAGGGTGTCGGGGGCGGAGCCAGTGACGAGTGGGAGATGAGCGGGGGACAGGAGTCGTGAGGGTGGGGAGGAGCGGGGCGGAAGCCGAGGACCGGAATTTGACGTGCGGGCGGGAGCGGGAGGGTGTCGGGGTGGATCTAGGGACAAGGGTGAGATGAGTCGGGGGCAGGGATCTTAGGGTCGGGCAGGAGAGAGATAGACAAGAAGGGGTTGGGGGATGGAGCCAGGAACGAGGGCGGCGTGAGCAGGGCACAAGGGTCGTGAGGTCGGGGTGGAGCGGGAGCCGGGGACCGGGAATTTGAAGGACGGGCAGGAGCGAGAGGGTGAGGGGAGCGGACAGGGGTCGTGGGGTTGGGAAGGAGCGGGGACCCGGGGGCCGGAGTTCGAAGGGCGGGAGCGGGAGGGTGGCGGGGCGGAACCAGGGACGAAGGCAGGGACAGGGGTCGTAGGGTTGGGGAGGAGGGGGACCCGGGGGCCGGAGTTCAAAGGGCGGGAGCGGGAGGGTGGCGGGGGGGACAGGGGTCGAGCGGACGGGGGGTCGGGGAGGAGTGAGGGCTGTGGCCCGGGGCACAGAGCCCGGGGCGAGGGGAGGAAGCTGGACGAGGGCGGGGGTGCTCGGAGGGGGGCGTAGGCGCTGTGTCAATATTTGCGTGTCCAGCGGCAGAGCGCCCCATACCCCCTTCCACTAGCCTTCTCCCCACCCCAATTTGTGACGCAGCCTGGATTATGTATTGTCGCATATAACCGACGTTGGCTAACGAGATTCGAATGTTCTAGCTACTAGGTGATATTAAAATATATTCATTCTCTAATTTCTCGTGTCACTCTGATTCCATTTGGCGCTGCCCTGCAGGCATTCTGAAAACGTGTTTTGTAGATATTTTGAAGATGATTTTTGTATTCAATGAACCAATATTTTTGTTCAGAGGTTGAAGTGTTTTGCAAGGCAAGGGTTTTGTGATTTTAGAGCAGATTCGAAAAAGGGAATGAAAGCAGTATTCATAAAATGTTAAATATATAAAATATTAGGGCAACAAAGGCAAATTATTTGGTGAAATATAGAGTCTACTTACTCTTAGAAAATTTTGCGGTGAGTGAAAATGAAATTATCTAGAATTCATCAATCAGTAACTCTTTCATTTGCACTGACCGAATTTTATTTATCTGTACTTTCTTCGCCAAACGTTTACACCTTACCTACAAAAATTTTAATATGCATTCAGTGAGTAATTTGAGATCGAACGCGACATTAAACTGAAAATGTTCTTCTAAATGTATATGAAATAATTATCATGTGACATACCACGTTTTATAACTTTTACAATAACGCATGTGTCTTTCAACTAAATAATTTTTTATGAGACCAAAGGCGACCATGAACTTACAAGTTTCTTTGTACATTCCTATACAACGCTTTGAAGATGTAGAAATTACTCCACCACTTTATCAAACATTTGTAAGTTATCGCCCTCTGTGAGAGATATTTCTCGGCCACAGGCAGTGGTCGGTAGTGGTCGGTGGCGGGCTTAGGGTTGCCAACTATGTTCAAGTAAAAAGGAGGATCCTCTATAAGCAAAAAGAAAAAACACATCAACACCTTTCTTTTTAGAAATATTTAATTTAGACTAACACCAGCTCTACTTCTTTTCTTTCTTCTCTCCATTTGCGATTTATGTGAAACAATTCGTTCACAAAATGCAGATGAAGATGGTCTGAGCGTCTCTTTTTTATTTTATCCTCTAGACAGAGACATTATAATGCATGCGTGTGTCAGCGTTTCGAAAATGGATATTCACGTTTTCTATTCTAAATTGAACAATAAGCAATACAACGTAGCAGACGTTAGTCCTGAGATAACAGAAATTTTCTATAAAAATATTTACAATTTGCTAAAAGGAGGACATTTAAAATACAAAGGACGACGAGAGGACTGTCCTCCCGAATGGAGGGTGGTTGGCAGCCCAAGGGTGGCTGTCGGGAGGGGAGGGGCGATTTCTATTCTAAATTAAACTATAAACGATACAACGTAGCATACATTAGTCACGTAGCAAAATAAACGACAACAAATGTTAAAAATTTACTAAAAGGAGGGAACGAGAGGACAATTGATGTCAATCTGTCATGCCAAATTGAAGAACGGTTGGCAACCCTGGGCGGCTGTCGGGGGGAGGGGGAGGTGCTAACACGGCAGGCGTCGGAATCCGGCGCGCGAGCTTACGGCGAACGTACACGCGACGGCGCAAGGGAGGGGCGCGCGAACATGGGAAAACGGCACGTGGCTCTCAGACGCCCCGCCAGGCCACGAAACGGGAGCAGGAGCGGATCCAGCCGATCATTTTTTGATGGGGGGGCATCGTAAATTTTTCTTAAATTATAAAAATATTTGTTATTATATTGTATA
Source organism: Acheta domesticus (assembly GCA_031308135.1). NCBI lineage: Eukaryota > Metazoa > Arthropoda > Insecta > Orthoptera > Gryllidae > Acheta > Acheta domesticus. The sequence goes on along the minus strand of JAHLJT010009436.1, from coordinate 213,739,786 downwards.
TTATTTACGTACTGTAGATATGCTACAGTACAATGTTATTGTTTAAATAATTACATAATTCGAGCATAAATGAACTGTTTAAATCAATTGTGCCAAATAAAGGGAAGTTAAACGAACACTCTAGGCATTTGGGGGGGGATATTCCCCCCCCTGGATACGCCAGTGAACGGGAGCGTCGGCGGATGGGAGAAGAGAGCGACGGCAGAAGGCACCTCTTTTATTTCCGCGCTGCGCCGCGACGCGGCGCGTACGAGTCGCCGCAAGAACCGTTGCTGGTTCGTGTTTGGAATCGCGATTACATTGATACACCTACTTGCTTTTAGGTATTCTATCTTTTGATGTTAGTGGAAGATATTATGAAACTGCATGCGACGGTGTGGGGTGTGGGCATAACCATTTAACTGTCCACTTGCAACACAGGGTCAACAGCCAATCAGTTCTCCATGACTACCAAACTTTCCTGTATATCACTGTCCTTGTAACTTTACAGATTACATTTTTACGAATGACATGTTATCACACTATTACATTTAATCTTGATATGACTTCTTATTTTGAAACTGTGTCTTACTGAATAACATTAAGAGCAATAAATTCTCTGGATCGCATCCCTCTAATAAACTGGCGTTGAGAAGAGTGATATTGGAAACCACTACGCAGTAGAGACTCCTCTCCGCTAAGGTTATGGGAGCTGTCACTTGCTAGGGCGTTGTGTTCGGCATTAGAAGACTTACGTCACACGAACGAACAAACGTAATAGCGCACTTCTGACAGAGAAACCAGCGGAAGGAAGAGCGAACAAAGAGACTCGGGGATGTTGGGGCGCTGACAACCACGACCGCCACGAAATGGCCATTTTCTGTGCGTTTTCCTCCCTAGATGACGCACCTTTATACCATCAACCGTCAGCTGACAATGAAGCTACAGGAAAATCCTTAGGGTACCCGCCCACAATTGTCATCACCTACTCCGTTGTATCTCAATGCGTTCAAACACAAATGGCTACACAAGACCCATTGTCTGCTCGCAACGTACTATAGGCTGTTATTTCCGGCTGGAGATTGAATTTCACTCGCGCGTCGCACGTCCAACTCCATTGGAAATAGTCTTCAATGTCCCTTTTAATTGGACAATTTATATCATCCTGTTGACAAGTTTGAAGATAGAACAATCAAACAAGCACTAACTTTGCAAAGAGCAGCATATGGTGGAGAAAGGGACGTGTAAGTTGATATTGTCTGTCAAACATTAGATGAATTTCAAGATATAGCATCGGTAAACGTCGTACAAGGAAGGGTATATGAAATGCTGTGGCAGTCTTTTCAACCTATATGAGTGTTGAATTTAGAAAGTGTAACGGCAAACACTGAATACAGTTCCTTAAATAAAACCGGATTTCGAAAACATTCTTGAGCACCTTCTCTCATAGCGGCAAGAGAAAAGTTATCAGCTCTGGAAAATATTTTATTTCCACCAAGGTTTGACCTTTTACTGTTGCTGTATTTATTTTCAATTTGTCTGGTCACTCCTCCTATACTGGTTATATTGAAGTAGTGTCGAAATATTCGAGTCCTCAAAGTTCTATCAAGATTCGATCTATTGATCGAAAATATAGTCTCTTCAGGTTGCTTCTGTATATGTACACTAATTACGTACTTCTATGTTCGTATTTATCAGAAACAGCCTTATTTAGAAGGAAACAGAAAGACAATTTGAAATAAATCATTTTGAGAACTTTTTTCCACAAAATAAACTGTCACATTATATCATAATTACATCATTAAATACAATAAGCTAAGTCCGTTTAAATAAGCTGAAGGTACAGAAACTGTGTATGAACCAAAAAAATTAAAACCTATTTTCAACCTTCGTTAAGTATGGTACTTAAAAAACATAAACGACAGATGTTTCGAGCAAAATAGAAAGTATTTGTACATGGTATGCACCGTCTAATGGTAACGAATCCAGAAGATTCCTTTAGAAAAAGCAGCAGATTTATTGAAATGTCGGGGAACTATTAGTCAATTACGGCACTTTAGACAACATCAGCCACATATGTTGGGGCAAAATAGGAAAGTATTTCTGCATGGCATGCACCGTCCTAATGGTAAACAGAACCGAGAAGATTCCCATTCAAAAACCAGCAGACTTATTGAAATGTCAGGGCAGTCAGGGAATATTAGTTAATTATGGCACTTTAAAACATCACCCCAGATGTTTCGAGCAAAATGGAAAGAATTTGTACATGGTATGCACCGTCTAATGGTAAACGAATCGAGAAGATTCCCTGTTAGAAAAACCAGCAGACTTATTGAAATGTCAGGGCAGTCGGCAGCTGGGGCGCGCGCTGCGGAGCGGGACGTGGCTCGGGCAGACGCAAACCAGATTACGCGCGCGCGCGCGTGCAGGGGCGGGGCGGGGTGGGGCGGGGAGGGGCGAAGCCTCTGCGGACAAAGGCACGCCGCGCAGGGCGAGGCCCGAGCCGCCAGAGAGACAGGGTTGGGGCGGGGCGTGGGTGGGGGAGGGTGGGATGTGGGGGTGGGGGTGGTGCGAGAGGACGGACCGGAAGGGAGAGCGCCTCGGCGGCTGGCAAACGCCAGCGGAGCGACGGACAACGGGAATAACCCCACAGAGGGCGTTCGTGGTTCACCTCGAGGTTCTCGCCAGTTGCTGGTTTCACTGATGCTCTTACACTACTGTTCCATGCGGTCTGATATATTGATAGGGTAATTTATTGAATATTGGAATTAAGTATGAATGCAGTATAAAAGTACCGTATGATATTTAGTAAAATTTTAAAGAATTGTGAAGATTTCACTATTGCGTTCTATGACTTGATGTTTCAGAATACTCTCATTGACAACTACTCTTTTGCATTATCAAAAGTCGACTGTCGGCTTTCCATTATTATATTAAAAGCGAATAATATAATAATAATATATAATAATAATAATAATAATAATAATAATTTGCAAATTTACCGTAGTGTCAATTCAGTGTGAACACAGAAAAAGTTACTCTCTTTGAAATAAATTAATTTTCAAATCTTTATTAAAGCATTCTAGATATAGAACTTTTTAAAATTGTGTGAACGTATCTATCATTTTACTTTCTCATATACGTACGTACATACCGAGTAATATACGGATTATAGAGAGTGTTATGTAATGCCGCGGCAAGAAGTTCGTTTTTTCATAGGTCAACTCGTCTTGTCATTGCTACCTGATACCTTAAAAGAGGCGTTTTCTTGATACTAAATAATTACTTTAGTACGTAAATTACTTTATTACGTTAGTCAGAATCCATATTTGTGGTTCCTCAATATTGCAAAAGCTGTGTTTTTAAAAACGTGCGTTCGTGTGTCTATATGTTCGTCAGTGAAAAACATTAGCACCTAAACTAATCATAAGAATTTTGTTAAAATGAATATTCCCCAATAGATCTGATCCTTCTACAAAGAATTCTTTAAATTTTGGGGACACTTTACATGAAGCTCGTGGGAGATTTTTAACACTTTTTTAAAAAATGGTTCCAAACTTTTTCTTTAAATTTATTGTAAGAATGGATTGAAATACACTTATAAAGATGCCATAGGAACTATTTCCACTGCTGCTCCTGAATTTTCAAAAAATGTACTGTTTGACGGTTTTTGAACCTCCTTTTACATCTAGAATATTGAAGATACAAATGTTACGTTCTAATAAAATATATTTGTTTTTGGTTAATGAATTGAATTCAATAAATGGTTATAATTGGTGAATATTTGGTAAATGTAAAATTCTAATAAACCAGTTGTTTTTTGTCACGTACATTTAAAAAAAATATTAGCAGTTTTCGCGCAATTTTAGTCAAATATGGGCAATAATGAAAACAATATTTTCTCGAAAACGGCACCAATTTTTTAACGACTTGTGCGGATAGCACCAAATGCACAGAAGAACATGACATAAATAAAGCAATTTTTAATGCATTCTTTTGATTTTTGAAAAATTACACGATTATTCCTTTAGTACAATTCCTCCGTTGTTAAAATTTAGATCACATATTTATTTTATTGTTTAATACCTTTGTTAATACGTAAGATCCACAGTATCTCTAATGACGGTTTTTTAGATATCCAGAAGTTTGTGAATGTACAGAAATTAAAAATGGCATGATTTGAATAGTTCTAATCAAACTGCCACTTTATCCACGAAATCCCAAATCGAAAAAGAGCTCAATTCTCTACCAAAAGCATGATTTCGACCAAGATATCTGGGACCTGAAAAAAAGCTCGTAGAGTTGCGCCACTCGGACTAATGGCCTCGTGTCGCAAACCTTTCCGACTAGCATAATGAAATGTCACCTTTGCCACTCGCATCATAACTATTCTACGAGTAGAAGCATTGTGAGCATCTTTAGTTCTCACTCATTTGTTTCTATTTTTTCTTAATAGTTGCATACTAATGGGGGAGAACGACGATCCTCTCAAAAGATCAGACACCGGAAAATGAATAGGGTATGAACTGGATTTCGTTCATCGACCCTTTTGATAAGGTTTATCCTCAGAGGAAAGGCACTTGACTCTAATGTTGGTCTTAACTGGCATTAAAACTATGTAAAGAATAATACATTCGCTATCCGCAAATCACAGTAAATTTTGTGTCGCCGTCGCCCTGACTAAATTGCGACGAGTGTTCCTTCTTACGCAGCGCCCCGTCTAAAGCGGAAGGCGAAGGCCAGGCAACCAGCCAAACACTCATGTGCTTGGGGAAAAAGTTGCATTCAAAGAATTTGCAGGGGCGCGCGTGGCCAATTTTACCTCACTACGGAACACAAGATGATTGATTGATTATTGATTTCGGAGCGTCAAATACGATGGTCATTAATACCTCAAGGGTAGTGGATGTTTTTATCCCTGAAAGTGGCAGTGATCTTCCCCAGCTGGATGGCGAGATCTCGCGCGCAAATTTTGAAAGCATCACTTAAGATAGTTAAGTGTGATAAATAACTTTTGTGCTTCAGAAGTACTGTAGTTCACTGAAATTAAGAGTACGGAACAGTAACAAGATAAGCCAACACTTAGATACATCATCAACTAGGTAACAATAACTTTCATTTTAATAAAAAAAGGAATGAAGAGTTTTCTAATAATTCGATCCCAAAAGTGTTATATTGATTATTTGCCACTGGATCCTTAACATGTGATTCCTTCTACTCCAAAGGTGGGCGGCAAGTGCGGCCCGCAGTTGTAAATACAATATTTTTTATGGAACATTCTCCTTTGGTGGCATTACAGAACAATGGGTTGTCTCAGCACAGGCAGTGCCACAACGATCGCGAAATAAATCACGTAGCATTTCGACAGGTGATATACCGTCCATGCCCCCCCTCCTGTGATTTGAAATTCCCCCGGGTGCTCAAATAACCGTTCATATGATTGATTTATTTATTAGTGATTCTGGGCGCGTCACCTGCCTGAGGTAATTACTTACCCAAGTGTAGAGCATGTCTTTTCGTAGCATAATAGTAGTGATATCCCCTCGCTGGATGATGAGATACGGCGCGACCTTCCTGTCGGATAGCTGTTTTTTCCCACTAGCGGGGCACCGCCCTGTTCGGAACAAGCTCTAAGCTCCCGACCTGTCGCCTGGCATGTGCGGTAGTGTATTGCGTGTATGTAAGTAATGGGTGACGATAGGAAATCCCCAAATCGAAAGAGCTCAATTCTCTACAAAAGCGTGATTTCGATCAAGATATCTGGGGCCTGAAAAAAAACTCGTAGGGTTGTGCCACTCGGACTAATGCTAATTTTCTAATAATTGGATCTAGTTTTCTAATAATTCGATCCCAAAAGTGTTGTGTCAAACAATAAGCAGCCACAGTGCCACAACGACCTCGAAAGGTGGAAGAGGACGGAAAGATCGCGCGCGATTCGTGGCTCGTTTGTTAGGGTACTTCTGCGTCATTCGCCTGTTGTTGATCAGATAAACCACAGAAAAACTATCGAACAGAGCAAGCGGGCGCTAGAATTTTCCTTCGGACAGCGTCTGAATTCGACCAAGCTTACAAGCTTATATCGAAAATACTGGTGTCGTCGGGGCTCAAACCCTAGGACCTCCCTGTCAGAGGCCCTACAGTGACATCATTTGATGCCCTGAGCCATCTGTCCGCTAAATAATATTCCACGTGACTGTAGATAGCGTAAGACCGATCGTGTGTTTCCTTACACCGAAAGGCGGCAAGTGCGACCTGGTTTGGGGGGGGGTGGCGGGCTGCGGGTCGGAGACGTGGCGGCACGGGGCCTCTGTGGTTGCAAATACATTTTTTATGGAACATTGACCTTTGACGGTATTACAAAACAATAGGTTGTCTCAAACAATAGGCAGCCACAGTGCCACAACGATCGCGAAATAAATATGTTTCATCATGAATATCATTCCGAAATGTTACCCGCCGACCACTCCTTCCCCCCATGAGATTTCCAGGTGTTCAAATAACTGTATACAGTACGCGTACTGGAGTTCACGTAACTGTAGATAGTAGTGTAAAACCCTGCATGTGTTTGCGAAAGGCGTGCGGCAAGTGCGGGTCGCGGGCCTCGGTTGGTGGCGAGGCGTGGCGGGGCGGGGCGGGGGCTCTGCGGTTGCAGCAGCTGAGGGTCTGGGGCTCCGCGTAAGAAGTGACGGCAGCGGCGCGGCTGCTGCGCCGGATGCAGGTGCGGCGGCGCTGGGGGCGGCGGCGGCGGCGGCGGGGCGGTCGATACGACGCGCGGGCGGCGGAGGCGGCGGCGGCGCCTGCCGTGTTTTACGAGCACCGTCCGTCCCCGCCCCCGCCGCCGCCGCCCGTTCGCCATCTCGCGGACGTGAAAACCCGGAAGCAGCGGGGAGGGCGGGCGCATGAGGCTTTTCCCTGAGAACATTTGAAAATATACGATTTCCAGCGAGTATCGACCTGTCGCCGACGGCGGCAAAGGAGGAGGAGGCGCCAGGCGGTAGGAGCAGGCGGAGGAGGAGCTAGCGACTGCGGGCGTGCCCCGTCGCGGGATGTGCCGCACGCGGGTGGGCGGGCGGGCGGGTGGCGAGGGGTTTATCACCGGTGAGAGAGAGAGAGAGAGAGAGAGAGAGAGAGAGAGAGAGAGAGAGAGAGGGAAAAGGCAGGAGAAAGAAGTTAACCCGTAAATAGTCACGTTGATGTTCTGCGCGCGCCCTTGTCAAACTATACATAATGTTGCCTGTTGGTATATTGTAATTGGTGTTTCACCTAATGTGTCATATCTTTAGAGTTTGTGATGTCATCCCATGCACTTATGTGTTTATGCTCTGTTAAGTGTGGCGTAATGGCTGTGAACGACTAAATATTTAGCATTCTTGAAATACGTTGTATATTGTTACGGTTTATTTATATTTATTGAAGTCAATGCAAATGTATAATTTCTGGCATAGTATTCCATAAATGTTAGATGATGACCGCAATCGTTTAGAAAATGATTTTGTTTTTGTTTTGGAAGGATTTGAAGCAAGAAAAACGATGGGTGAGGAATGAGAGGGATTTTAGCATTCGGAACGTCTAATTGTCAGCAGTTGTGAACGAAGCTTGGTAAACACATTCTTGGCTTTACCATTCACGCTTAGCAATTGTACGTAAAAATAATCAGGCAATGCTGGGCCGGCCTGTAGGCCAAACACATTCTCACGTCTCGCATTGTCTGGGAGATTCCTTGGAACAGTTATTTCGAAATCCAAGTACCTTCAAGTAATAATAAAGATTATCCATTGAATAGATTGCGTAACAAAGAAATGACAATAAGAATATAAATCGTGATGAAAAGGAAATAAAAAATAAAAAGTGCAAATTGAGGATATAATTCATAATTAATTTTATTTCTTTGAAATAAATAATGAAGACGATGAATTTTGTGAAAATGTGAAGCAAACAGCGGAAATATGAAATCGCAATTTCTTCCTTCAATATTATAAAATAATCATGTATGCATACAGCGGTATAATAAAATACATTAGAATACAAAATGCGTCAGAAAAGAAGCGAAGAAAGTCAATTTAGTTAACTATGCATCGATAAAATTTATGTCATTCAAGATGCAGGAGGGAAAGGAATCTCTTATTTATTAAGCATTTTTTCTTCTCTATTTGTGTTCTAAATTATTTTCTTGCGACGCAGAACGGCTTCATAAAGAAATCTCGCTGGTATCTCTAAAATGCCCTATCTTCTGCCTTTAACGAAATATTCTGGTTGTTATGAAGTTCTGTTGACTCGGAGGTTGACAGAACACGCAATGCCTCCTTTGCGGGAACTTTGCGTTTCGGAAAAGTTCTCCAATCAAGTTACTTCTCGTCGAGGAACGGATTTTTCGTCGCGGGGATTGGATTACTGATCCAAGATACAAATCCGGCAACGGCATTAGCAGTCTATTCTGTGGAGCAAACATTGAAGACTTTAACGTCGAATCTGTGGGACAAAGAAGGATTCTCGGTTTCACAATTTAATCTATGTTTCCTAAGACTACCAAAATTTTATTTTTCAATATTTTTTCTCGATGTCAAAGAAGAAAATGTAAGTGTTAGTCAATTAAAGAAAGTATTTTTTAACTTTGGATATTGCAATAATGTCAATAAAGCAATTTAATATATACATTTCATGCCAACATTTACGAAAAATTTGAAAGTTGTATTAGTTACCTTACCCAAATTATAGTAAAATCTTACAATGGAAAACGTTTGGGAATATATTTAATAATCATTAATGAAGAGTAGTATACAGTGATATTGACATTTTTCTAGTGTAAATTCATCAATTAAATTGATAGGTATTCAGAAGTTTGGTTTCGGAAACGACATATACATCATTTTAATCATTCATGCTTTGTTTTCGAACTGTTGTCACACTCGACAATTTCCAGTTTGAACAGTTTGGGACACAGTGAAGTGTGGAATGTAGTGTAACAAAATACTCAATGTAGATGACAACAACAAAATAGATGACGAAAAGGTACGAGAGAGTTGTTCGTAACTTTTGAAGTTATAGATCTCATTTATGTTCAGTCAAGACTTTCATCTCTACCACGAAATCAACATGCAATTTCATGGAAAGTAAATATTTGTTTCCTGATTCTCGTCTATCAAATGATACTGATCTTAACAATGTAAATGCTGCATATTATTTCTTCTTGACCAAGAGACTAAGATTCTTGATAGAGACATTGTACAACAACGTATCGTTAAAATCTCAGTCATGCCATTCACCTTAAATCAACCGCCGCACGAGACAAGTAGGTCACGCATGCAGAGTGAAGCGCCGAGAACAACAGCTGGATATCACGTGTAACCGCATTACGCTAAGAGGAGCAACCACATGCAAGGAAATTCGATCTAAGTATCCTGCCTGCAGTCTGTCGAAAATTAGCGGTTAGCCCCTGCGGCTCGGCACGGCATGGCCTCACGCGAGCCACACATTACGACAATCGAGATCCCATCGCTGCGAGAATTTCGGAAGCGCGAGCCGGCCAGTAGGACACGGCGCCGCCTAAATTGGTGGCGAAAGCCGCCCCCGCGCTAACGACTTCTGCGCGCCAACGCAGATAAAAACGCGGCGGGGGTGGGGGCGGGGCAGGGTTGGTGTGGGAATGGAGGGGGGCTTGGACAGGCGCGTTGCAATGCGAGGCAGAGCGGAGTGCCGAATGGGGAGGCGGAGATGCAGAGATAGCGCGAGGTCGGGTGGTAAGGTGGTAAGGTGGTAGGGTGGTGGGGTGGTAGGGTGGTGGGGTGGTGGGGTGGTGGGGTGGTAGGGTGGTGGGGTGATGGGGTGGTGGGGTGGTGGGGTGGTGGGGTGGTGGGGTGGTGGGGGTGGTGGGGTGGTGGGGTGGTGGGGTGGTGGGGTGGTGGGGTGGTGGGTGGGGTGGTGGGGTGGTGGGGTGGTGGGGTGGTGGGGAGGTGGGGTGGTGGGGTGGTGGAGTGGAAGGTTGGCGGCCCTAGTGGAGCCGTGCATGGTATGTTAAGGAGCGTATACCGACGGCATACCGCGGTCAACTTTTTTTTAAGCCGTTTACTTACCTCCCAAAAAAGACATAGCCCCAAAACCCGACTCCACCCCGTTCCTTTTTCCTCGGTAGGATGATTGATTTCTACGTTTCCTGTGGTCTGAATAACATTCCATTGATCGACTAGTAGTCCCCTTCTGTCTGTTTTCATGAAACATTCGCATGTCCTTTTAGAGCACTGCCAATGTTGAAACCGCCGCTTAAAAGTTTGTGGAAACAAAACATGACCTCAATTATCAGAAACATCTTCTTACCTCGCTGAGTTAACATACACAATTCCAATGATTCTGCCATGTTCACGTGTGTTAAAAATTTTCTCTGGACTGGTGCAAGAACATAATGCAAACTTAACAAAAATGGTTACTCCTTCCGGAACACCGGATGAAAGAAACGGGACGGAGCCAGGCTGTGCTTTCTCAGGTCACGAAAAGTGATGAGGATTAGCTGGGGAGCGAGTGTGAGGGAAAACTGATCGCGGGATATAGTTCGGTGATACCCATGTTAAGGGGCAGTGGAGGAAGACCGGAATGATGGCGAAACCCATGTTAATGGGCATGCGGATGACGCATGTTTTAAGCCAAATCAACTTATCAGGGTAAAAAGGTATTCCTGGCAATAGACGATCATACGGTGATAACGAATGGAGCACGAAACGAATTAAGCAGATCTGAAAAAAATTGATGGAGGCTAAGGAAGACAGACACGAAGAGTCAGGGTACTGGAAGAAATCCGCATCTTCATTCACGAAATCTGATGTCAGTACACATCATACAAGCGCGTTTGCTCACATACGTTAAGTGCAAAATTTATTACGTAATATTGTTGTAATATTTCGTGTATTAATATTTTAAAAAATCGATTCCGTCTTCAAATACAAAAACAGAATGACCCCGAATACATTAGGCTTTCTAGCGCTTCATCCGCATATTTCTAGAAAGTTTGGCATAATTTTCAATGATTTTCAGGAATTGTTTGCGGTGACTACGTTAGAACACGAGATATTTAACAGCCAACTCCATTCATTGTAAATCACAAAGACTTTGGTAACGCTTGGTTCGAAACGTTGTCATAGGATCCCCTTGGACAACAAGAACGTCACAAATCTTACTCTCTGACGACTCACAAAGTCTAGCAGCATCTAAATTTCCTGGGTGTCTCTTTTATGTCTCGTAAAGACGTTATCGAACACTTGGACATTATAAGAGAGAGCGGAAGTGTCTAGATTGACACTGCTACATTAAGAATAGATTCAGAAGTAACATGACCTTATAAATGGAGAACGATAAGACGATCATGGGATTCTCGAATCGCGCACTAAAAAAAAACGGGGAGACACCTAGTATATTAAGCACAGATCGTTTGCGGACACATTAAGCCCGCCGGCGCGCACAGCGCCTTGCGAGAAAGGCAATTATCGAAGGCGATAAGTCACGCGCCTTCTCGCCGCCGCCGCCGCCATAGCCTCGCCGCCTCCGCCGCCGCGGCCCCGCCACGGCCGCCCCGCCACGGCCGCCCCGCCACGGCCGCCCCGCCACGGCCGCCCCGCCACGGCCGCCCCGCCACGGCCGCCCCGCCACGGCCGCCCCGCCACGGCCGCCCCGCCACGGCCGCCCCGCCACGGCCGCCCCGCCACGGCCGCCCCGCCACGGCCGCCCCCGCCACGGCCGCCCCGCCGCGGCCGCCCCGCCGCGGCCGCCCCGCCGCGGCCGCCCCGCCGCGGCCGCCCCGCCGCGGCCGCCCCGCCGCGGCCGCCCCGCCGCGGCCGCCCCGCCGCGGCCGCCCCGCCGCGGCCGCCCCGCCGCGGCCGCCCCGCCGCGGCCGCCCCCGCCGCGGCCGCCCCGCCGCGGCCGCCCCCGCCGCGGCCGCCCCGCCGCGGCCGCCCCGCCGCGGCCGCCCCGCCGCGGCCGCCCCGCCGCGGCCGCCCCGCCGCGGCCGCCCCGCCGCGGCCGCCCCGCCGCGGCCGCCCCAGCCGCGGCCGCCTCCGCCGACGGCCGCCCCGCCACGGCCGCCCCGCCACGGCCGCCCCGCCACGGCCGCCCCGCCACGGCCGCCCCGCCACGGCCGCCCCGCCACGGCCGCCCCGCCACGGCCGCCCCGCCACGGCCGCCCCGCTACGGCCGCCCCGCCACCGTCGCTCCGCCACCGCCGCCCCACCACAACCGCCGCCGCCCGGCCGCCGCCGCCTTCAGGCAGCAATGGGACTGCGGGTGGTGGGGGTAGGGGTGGGTCCTCAGCGTCTCTTTCCGGCTCCCAACAGCATCCTCCTCTGCGCTCCTGGCGGCGGCGGGCGGAAACGACGCAGTCGCAGGTGGCGTCGTCCGCTGCACTCGCCGCCGCCGCCGCCGCCGCCGCCGCCGCCTCCCTCGGTTGCTGCTCCATCTCCCGGGAGGCGGAAGGCGTGCAGATAAGACAGCGGCGGAGGAGCGAACGTCATTTCCGGCGGCGCAGGCGTGTCATCAAGACGCCCGGGGAACCGGTATGGCCTACTTGGCGGGGGCGGAGAGGCGGGACCCGGGACGCGGAGGGAGAGAGAGAGCTGTTCGCTAGGATTGCGAAGGGCGCCGGCTCCTCGGATGGGACCCACCCGCCCGCCTCCGCCCCCGCTTGCGGAAGGTCTTCGAAACGTGACACGTCCGCTCCGCTCGCGGTCGCTGGCGGCTCCCCGCGCCTCAGAGTTCGTTCCGCTGGTGAAAGTGCGTTTATGGGCAGAAGGAGGGTTTGCTCCACACGCCAAATGCTTTACAGACTTTTCACCAGGACTCGGAATCTGATTTTCTAAAAATTCTTTGAAAGTGATATATAAAATGACCTGTAAAATTCCTTAAAAGGTGGAGGAAAATGACCCATTTTTTAAAAAAGTACTCAAGGATTTGAATGAAAATATTTACTCAATGAACTTTAAATTTAAAAAAATATTTTCATAAAATTATATTTAATATAAAGTCTTTATTTTAGGAGTAAATGCAATCCTTAGCTCCGAAGTTCCAACTGTCGGTTTTGAAAGGTCGAAGAAGTTGTCGAAGAAGTTATCGAAGATCCGTGAAATTAGAGAGTTCGAAAAACAGAATCCATTGCAGTAGTGAATTTCTTCATGAACTGATGATACAATAAAAACTTTTTTGTGTGTTATTGAAAATTCATAAAACAATCACTAACAAAAGACACGAAAGGAAACAACATGCGTAAAATGACAAAAATGTCGCAATGGTTCAAAAACTTAGGTAAAAATTTAAAAATGGCCAAAAAACTATACATTCCTATCATCTCTACGTCGTGATGAACATTCATTTACAAGTCAGCTACGTCTAGAAGGTACCAATAAAACGATGACATGCCATCAGAATCAGAGCCCTGCATTTCACTGTCTATGCTTCTTCAATGCGCAAGGTCTTTCTTGTTCCAGTGGCGTACCTCGGGGGGAGGGGTTCACGTGAGTAGTGACACGGAGACAAAAGTTGCTTGTAATAATAAATAAAAAATTACTACATTAAAAATAAGAAACACGATGATGAATTAAATAAATGTGTAAACTGTCTCTTATAAAAGAAACCCCCTTATTCTGTATGGGAAATTCTTGAATTCAAATGTTTTTTTCTGAGATTTTAAGTATTTCCATGATTAATAATTATTAACTTAGTATATAGCACAGAAAGTCAGTCTGTGGCATATGATTGAAATGTTTACAATTAAACTTTAGTTGAAATGTTTCAAAACTGAAATTTTCAAGAGAATCAGGAATATACCAAAGACACTTTCGTTCAAGTTGCTTACTTATTGTTTACAAAAACTCATAGAAATAGTATAGGTATCATTTTCAATACGGGAAACGGCAGCCATGTTGATTCATATCCCTCAGCTTTTTAATTTACATTGCGGTATGTATATTGCTACTTTGTCTTACGCGTTCAACTCTCCAATCAATAAACAGTGAACGGAAGTAGTTGTTTAAGCATTAGTATAGACAAGCCGTTCTTGTAGAATCGTATAAGGTAATTCGGTTTACGATATCTCTTACCTTTACTTTATCCAATCTGTGATTAACCGAAAAACTATAGTTACTTCTTGGTCGTGTTAAAGTCAAAGGAATAGAAAAAACGCTCAGAATTTTAGTCGTTCGAAAAGTTGGACCCCGAGAGAGCGCATTCAAAGAAGAACCACGTGGAGACGCTGGCTGACATTTACTGTTTCGACCCAGTGATATTTTCGGAGCACTTCATTGAGTAAGTCCCTAAATGTCATCCTCGTTTCTCCCACGCAGAAGAAAACAGACGTATTCAGGTCGTCACAGGGCCGTTCTCTACGTTTCATAGAAAAAATAAAAAATCTCATTAAGCAATTATAATTTGAACTGCACATCTCTTTTCTCATTACAGGTTCATTACTTTCCTTAAAAAGTGCTACACGAACGCGCAAATAGAGGGTGTATGTTCGCTCTTCCCATTTAGTAGAAAATTATTAAGAAGTTTAAATATGTATTCCAACAATGGATTTCCGCAATTCGTAGAGACTAAAATCAATGATAAATTTGATTATCATAAAATCATCGCTTACTAACTTCATTTCTCTAACTTAACATCACGACAATGCACTAGAAAACAAAAGCGACAAAGTTTTACACGAATTATTTTTGAAAAAAATGTTTCTTTAAAGAGCAGCCACACGCGTAAGGGGAATCAGTTTCTTTATATTTAAAAATATTTCAAATATAAACAACTGGTGCTACAGCAGAACATACTTTCTTGCCTTACTTCTCACTTTTGCAGTTTTTAAATCTTCATAGAGATCGACAAAAATGACACCTGCCCCATTATTTTAAGCCGCTATCCGTAATTTAAAAGAAGAATACAAATTGGAGCGGTTTTTGAGATTGCATAAACTTTAGTAAGAAATTACATGACAAATACTAGTTTTGTTACTTTCTACATTACCTAAATTAAAGATATGAATTATTAGAAGATTTTCATCCACAATAGAAATCGTATCTTCAATATTCTACTTGTGGAATGTTTAGTTTTTGCAATTTTTGAAAATAGAGAGTTCGCCGAAAATGGGTGGAGTACCAATTTTTTCCCATTCTTTGATACATACGAGAAGGTAAATTTAAAGAAAAAGTTTGCAGCCTTTTTCAGAAAATAATTGTTGAAAAATTGCCTACATTTTACGTAGAATTACGCAAAAAATTTCCTATTTTCGAAAAATTGTACATGACCTTATTTCAAGATCTGTCTTTGAGCAACATAATTCACTAAAGAAAAAAGACGTATTTCCAATTTTCCAGTTGAAAGAAGACTCCAAAATAGATTTTAAACTTTGGCAATTTTTGAGAAATCAAAGATTTCAACGATAAAGAGACCAGTGCCATTTCTAAGTGTCTTTTGCGCCATCCGAGGGCAATGTTTAATAAAAAATTGAATCATTTTTGAGAAAATTTTGAAACTGTAAACAAGGCTTCATGTTGAGTATCCTTAAAAATCAAACAATCAGTTTTAAACTCGTCTTGAGTTCCTTTAAATCGATCGGGTAATATCCATTTTGGAGGATATTGGTTGAACGGTTTAGGCGGTAGACTTGACGTCCCACAGACGAACGGACAGACTAATGTTTTGTCGACATCGATTTTTCGGCATCAAGGACCCTTAAAACATAGATTCAGACTACACAGCGTGTTAGATAATAGTCATTTATTATTCTCGGCGATAAAAATATACTTCATTTACAAGAAGAAGGTATTACCTCACGAGCAACGTTAGGAGTGAGTGAGGTATAATCTCGTGTAAATAAAGTATCTTTATTGTCATATGTAATATTTTACTTTATTTTTTCATTATTTTTCATAAATACAATTTAAAAACCACGATATATCTTACTATCTAATATAGTTGGGACGTGTCGGGGATACTGAGCATTAAGAGAAATAGTTGACACTCATTGTATAGAACTGTTCCACGCGAAACATAAACGAGGGAATGTCGCTTGCATGAATGAATCGAAGTATCTGCAAAATGGCACGTTCTATAGTCCGATTAAAAGATATTAGTGACTGAGAGTTGCGAATGGAAAGGAGCGACGCGACTTTGACAGGCTGCGTACCAATGAGCACGCGTTCCCAGAACATGAAAATAAACTCTTGAAACAAATACGCATAAAAGTAACCAAATCATATACTCATATTGTATGAAGCAACACCGTCAGAAGCACACTTGTCAATCACCAATAATTTAAATCGGACCATAGTTTGTAAATGTTCTCCAAAATTTTAAAATGAACCTTTTTTCCCATTATTGCAATGGGAGTGCTCAAAACATTTGTAAAATAATACAGATGTATAAATAAAATAGAAGTATGTGACTGAATCATTGACAAAATAAAAGTTATCTTGAAAACAATATTTTCCTTTGGCATCCCTTCCCTTCCTCTCCGTAATATTTTTGTTGTATGTGATATGTCATGTAGTGAATGGAACTACAGTATCGGTTATAACCAATTTAAGTTACAACCATTTGAAACAAGAGTATTAAAAAGTTACACGTCTCCCTCCCAAATATATTGCAACAGACAATACTTCAAAAATACGTCTTATGCGCGTGCAAACAACAGCTACTATTTACATTTGCACAAAAGCGCATTCTTTGAGCCATTTTATAAACTATTTCAATTGGTAGAAACGGATTAGATACCTATTGCCAGCAAGAGAGCAAGCGCGCATGCGCATAAGAAAATAGATAAAACATTTCTTTAACACATGCGTGTAATAAAGATATAATGAAACAACGTATTATTGACTATTAAGAAGCGTCTTTAACCTTCTGAATAAAGTAATTTACTATATATAGGAACAAAATTGTTCCATTTTTTCGTTACCAGGGACCTGTAATGAGAGTTTTTCTGTCAAAGAACCTTCTTTCCCGGCGAACGAATACACAACCTTCTCTTCTTACGATGTAATGCGAGAAAGTAAAAGCTAAGTGTCATTCAGATTTCTATAAAAACTTTGAATATTTGTACTTGCCTTTAGGATTAGTAAGCATGTAAGCCTTTTTGAAGCGGTACATTTATTTTCTTGAATTGCTTTGTCTATAATTAAAGTAGTTAAATCGAAGGGCAAACACCAACACAGGTTTGGTAATGATCGCGAAAATATGAAAATAACAGCACCCACATCGCTTAACGATCACCACAGTGAGATCTAATGCTGTTTTCAATTACATTCCCATTAATTCACGCGACCACAACGATGCCAGCAAAACATACTGCATATTTTGGTGGAAATAACGTGCAATATTTAATAGATAATTCACTTTACAAATATGGTTATAATTTCTAGTCTATTGTAATTTATTGTTTTTCGATTAAGTCCCCCATTCAATATTAATACTGGGGAATGAATCTTGAAGCCAATACATTTCCTATATTATAGACGCATTCTAACGTGCAATGGGATTGTTCCGCACAATATAGTATAAACTGTTTCGAAAAACAGTATATTTACAGATTCGTACAATTTAGTTATGAATTTCTCGTAAACGACACAGTGTTAGTAATATTCTCTACTAGCAGCTTCATCTCAAATCTTTTACAATTACTTCCCAAGAAATGTTTTGTCAGTTCATTACATCTTTAATCCTGGAATATTAGATACCTGTAATGCTGTTATGTATTGAAATGGCAATATTTTCTTCTAATGAGATTAGAAATTAAATTATTTTCATTTCACAACGTAGAATTACAGACAATTTTATTCGCACAATAATTTAGATACAGTGATGCGACATTAATTCATATTGATAGCTTGACGTCAGTTGCTATGAAAAACTATCACAGCACTGACTCTTTGACTTTTCACAGTGACTTTCCACATTTCGAATTGTTGATAGAAGATTCAAGCTACGGACGGCACTGATTAACAACCGTTTGTGGAAAAGTACATCAGAAACATTGGCAATATGAGATGGATAATTATGGTCTCTTACTACCAGTTTTATTCAACGCTGCAGATAAGTGATTTATCAAAGGTGCAAAGAGTTTCATGTTATTCTTCTCTTGCAAATGATGTGGGAATTCGCCTTTATCTGTGGTGCAAATACTTGCTGTATACCAACGTCAAAAGCACTCATGTCTCAATCACGCAAAACACGAAGCGAACAGAAGTTGCAATCAACTACATGGGTTGAATTAATACAAGAACAACAACAACAATAATAATAATAATAATAATAATAATAATAATAATAATAATAATTGAATCTTGACAAGTGTGCAAAAGTCACTTTAAAAAGAAGGGAAAATGACCACGTCAGAGAACATTGAAGTTGATAGACACACTGTTATTCAAGATCTTGAGCCAGATAAAACATACAAATATCTGGGCATTGAAGAATGTGAGACCATCACGAACGACACAATGAAAGAGAGAATTCGCAAGGAGTATTATAGAAGAGTGAGACTTGTCCTGCAGTCCGCTCTGAACTCAAGGAATAAAATATCTGCAATAGGTAATTTGGCGGTGCCTGTAACCGAATACAGTTTCGGACTAGTAGACTAGACTGAACAGGAAATTCGTATCATGGATCGAAAAACCAGAAAACTTATTTATTTTATTTAATAGGTAATTATAACAAATTTATACAAAATTTCAGTTCTTTTAGCTATGTGGCTAGGCTGAAGACCTTTAAGCCATTACAATACCTACATCCTACAGCATTCTAACCTTTCGAATTCTGGCATTCACCCCTAATGGTCTCTTCATCGCATCAAAGCCGCGGAAAGGAGACCATAAGGTACGGCTGAGGAAAAAAACCCCTGAAGGGGGAAAAACCTGCCGTCAGAAGACGAGTACATGCTAAACTACTAGATTTTATTTCCTAAACTATTTATTTATTTCCTGGCGTGGGCATCTTCTCCATCCAGTCTTTGGCCTCCCCGCTTCTGAAATCAAACACCGCCACAGAAGAATCGCCCGCACCACCGCCTCTTCGAACAATTTTCTACTAATTAACTTAATTATCGCATACTGACGAATTTAATTATTACTAACTTACTACTTATTATTCATGATTAGCATTACTGATTACCTTTCTAGTTAACGTAATTATCTCTTGCTTATTGAATTAATTATTTTATCTCCGGTCTAGGCTCCGCTCGTACTACTAACCAGTGCTGTTTTCCCATTCCCTGATTACCGTTTCCCTGACAGTTCGAACCTTTCCTAAAAATGTTCCTAATTCTTTCATGAAGTGAGATCTATTATCAGCTAATATGTTTTGAGCGAGCGTTATGTTTCTGAATTGGAAGCAATAGTTCCCCATTCCCATCCATTTTCCTCTCCAAGTTTCTGTAGCGCAGCAATTTAACAGGATGTGGATCCAATCTTCTCTATCACCGCAAAGTACACAGATTCCATTGTCGTTCGAATCCTTCATTCTACGTTGCATCCACCCTCCTACCCTAAACCAAGCGTATCCCCCTCTTGCATCCCTTTAAGTGTGTGTACGTAACTTTCGCATCCCCATACAGGACTCGTGTGAATTTGTACCACTAACGAACATTTTTCTGCCGATGCTGCCAAAATATCTTGCCTTTTAATATCCGAAAGTCGATCTGAAATTAACTGTTCTATCTCCCGTGTTCCCCTATTCTCAATCATTTCAGGAGAAACGTCTCCCAAACCTGCGCGTTCTAGTACCCGTTTTCACTTTGTACGCCCAATAGCGCTGATCGTTTTCCTGTAGTTGCGCTCTAAAGCACCTGCGAATAAGCGTGTCCGACTCTTCACTTGCTAATCTAATCCAAAACTTAATGGCTTTCATTTTTAAATCTTTCCAAATTCCTACACTACCTACTTCTCTTAAGACGCCGGCATTAGCTGCGAATCTAGAGACTCCGAGAATTAATTTATAATAATCTGTTTCGATGCTTTCTAATCTGTCTATTCTGTCCACTCCCCAGATTTCCGCCCCGTAATTCATTGCTGGGAGCACTAGCGATTTAAACATTGTGTCGCACACCTTTAAAGGCAATTCCGGTACTCTACGCATTACGCAACCGATTTCTTTGAGAGCAATTCTTCCTTTACTATGAGCCGCAACTATGTGTTTGTTCCATCCCCCGTTCATAGAGAATTTTGCACCAAGATAAGTAAAAGTTTTAACACGGTCGAGTTCCTCCTGTGCGTAATACCATTTCTCTTTCTTACTCCAAAAAACCAGAAAACTGCTTACAATGCATCATGTTGCCCACCCCCGAGCTGATGTACATAGACTTTATGTGTCACGTAAGGAAGGAGAAAGAGGCCTCACACAAATTGAAGCCTCCTGGCACAATGCAATAACCGGGTTGGGAAAGTATGTAGTCAGCCATCAAGATGATCCCACTAATGAGGCAGGTCATGAAATCTGACGGAAGAATGGAAAACAGAGGCATTGTAAGTATAGCAAGAAGCATTGCGAACAAGATTATGCAAGACACCCAGAATGACAGAGACACTGAATTTCTGATGCTACTTAATATGAAATTTGAGACACAAAAAATGTTAAAGAAATCGTGGAGAGACAAACCACTCCACGGACAATATTTGAAACGAATGGACAAGGTGCAGATCAATAAAGATCAATCATTTATGTGGCTTAAAAGGGGAAGAATGAAGCCACAATCGGAAGCACTTGTAATAGCTGCCCAAGATCAGGCCTTGAGAACACGACATTATGATAAAGCGGTTCTCAAAATTTCCCAAGATGATAAATGCCGCATTTGTCAGAACACGTAGAAACCATTGATCATATTGTCTCAGCTTGTCCAATCCTAGCAAATACCGAATACTTGAAAAGACACGACAGGGTGTGTAGCTACCTCCACTGGCAGATCTGTACCGCCCTCGAAGTTTCAAACACATGCCCCAAGTGGTACTGAACACTCACCAAAACCGGTGACGTCTGTTGGATTGTGTACGATATTGTACGACCAACAAATTCAAACTGATCGCACGATAGCGGCAAACAAACCGGATATAGTCATCCGGGATTTGGAGAACAAATCGTGTTTACTTGTCGATGTTGCTGTACCTTGCGATCAAAACGTCGTTACCAAGGAGGCAGAGAAACGTCTTAAATACAAGAGTTTGGAAATCGAGATCAGCCGAATGTGGGGTGTAAAAGCACATGTCGTCCCGATAGTTATCGGAGCTCTGGGATTTGTTCCGCAAAATTTGTGTAAGAATTTGTCTAAACTCCCAGGTAATTCATAAGACTCGGAAGTGCAAGAAATCGCTTTATTTGGCACAGCCCACATTTTGCGCAAAGTGTTGTAGAGGCACCGACAGTCCCTAGATCTACTCCTAATATAAGCTGGTTGCAACCTGGAGTAGATTTTATATTCAGCTAACATATAACATCTTTAGTCGTGATTTAGAGGAGTAATAATAACAATAATAATAGTGTGTAATTGTAGTGTTCTTCTCATGGCGTAAAAGTTTTAGCACCATAGACTTGTTTCTATCGTTTCACTCGACTGACGTCATTTCCGATGTGGAGACGTCTTGACCTTAAAATAACAGTTGCAAGTACCTAATGGAGTCATAGTGTCAATCACTGAAACAAAAACTTGAACTTCATAATTATTATGTACTAAATATTATTACCATACACAATTTTCAGTAAACAAAATTTCCGCAATAAAAATATCTTGTAATAACATTTGACATTTCATTCTCTGGTAAGTTCGTTCCCTCAACATGGGACCATAAATCCACCTTCCGTCCACCTCATTCATTTTACTTTCTAGCTACGCTTACGCAGGAGAGAGAAAGAAAGTTATGTAAAGCGGGACGAAAAACGGCCAATTTTCGGCAGAGAAACTCTTGTTACTAGGCCCTGGTAACGGAAAAGTGGATAAATACAGTTGCTAAATTTAGAAAAAATCTTCTAACACGTAGTGTAGCCAGAATCCACGTTTTGTGGGCCATTGATACCGATACCTTGATACCGAAGAATTGAATAACGACAAAACTGTCCGTTTTGTTGCGAAGCATTACAGTTACTTTCTCTCTACTACGCAGCGAGAAAATAAAAAACATCGATGTTTGATAACATTGACATCGATGTTGCATCCATAAATATCTGCTCCGCATTACTGATTGCATCTGCGAAGGCTCAGCCATTGTCATTTCCTGCGGCGGCGACGGTCTCACGTTGGGCCGCGCCTCCTCACCCACTTCTGACCGCACTTTGACGAGCTGTGCCGCGACTGGCGTCAATCACAACATAACGAGACACCGGAAGAGCACACCCGCGGACAGGCTTAGCTCGGGAGTGCACACGCATGCGCAGACCGTGGTCGGAGCATCAATTGATGCCACGGCAGTGCACCTGACCGGGAGTTCCTAGGGTTCGAGTCCCGACGGTGTGGCACGGTTTTCGACACAAGTTAGGTCGAGTTCAGCCGCTGTCTGGAGGAGAATTCTAGCGGCCGGCAGTTCTGATCGGTAGTTTTCCGTGGTTTCTCCGATCAGCACCGGACGAATGCCGGAGCGGTACCCTAAGAAACGGGCCACGGACCGCGCGCGATCTTTCCTTTCTCTTCCTTGCCCCACCCTCACCCCTTACTTACACACACACACACTTACATGCACTACCACAGATGCCGGAAGACCGGTCGGGAGGTTAGAAAAGTTGAGGCGGTGCCCCGCTGGTGGGAGGTACCTGGTTGAGGAATATCCGGCAAGCTAAGTATGCTCGGTGTCCAAAGGGGGAAGATCACCATCGTATCTCGTTATAAAACATGCACACTTTCGGGATTAATGACCTTAGCAGTTGACACGGCCGGAATCACTAATCACGGCGCGGTCCGGCCCGGCAAATCATTAGCGGCGTATGGGCCTAGTAAGTGCGCCGATTGGATTTCTTCGTGCGCGGAAGGGTGCCCCAAATGGGTAACAAGGCGTGCAGGAGGGAAGAAAAAATGAAAAATAATGATAAGTAAAACTAAGGGCTGAACGAGTTCTAAAATTTATTGGATCTCACTTCTAAAATGTAGTCGATAGCCACTGCAATATTTTTAATTATGTATGATTTCTTGTTTATTATATTAATGCATCAAGGAAAAATGACAGGTATAATTTACAAGCTCTATACAAAATGTTTTAACTGAAATTGCTACGCACAACCACGACACGTCCAGCCACGATATGCCCAACCACGACACGCCCAACCACGACACACCCAGCCACGACACGCCCAGCCACGACACGCCCAGCCATGACACGCCCAGACACGACATGCCCAGACACAACACGCTAGGCCACGACACGCCCAGACACGCCACGCCAGGCCACGACACGCCCAGCCACGACACGCCCAGCCACAACACGCCCAGCCATGACACGCCCAGACACGACACGCCCAGACACAACACGACCAGACACGACAGGCCCAGCCACGACACGACATGCCCAGCCAGTCACGAGACGCCTGGCCATGACACGTCCAGCTACGACACGCCCAGCCACGACACGACCGGTACTATCTCGCACCGCATCGCCCTTCATAGCCTCTCCCCGCAGGACGGGCGTCACCGCATTGTGCGCGATGTGTCTAAAAGGAGCCAATGAATATTAAAGACAGCACTCGCCCCATCCCTTCCCTCCCTTCCCCACCCCCTCTCGGCGCGGAGTTCAGTGGAACACGTCACGCCGACGGCACCTTCCGCCCCCTCACAAGTCATTAGGTTTCATTTGCATCCCCGGCCGCTTCCTTCGGGAAAACTTCGGGCGTCATTGAATGGCTGGCCTTGGCGCCGTCGGAGAAGTGGAAGCGGAAGCGGAGTTTTTTTTCCTCCTTTTGGTTAATATGCGAGGGTGGAAGGTTCCGGAAGAAGAAGAAGGATCTAACAATAACAAAGATTTTTTTCTCCAACAGAAAATTCTGTATTTGTAAGTGGGTTGCCGGCATGGCATTCGAATTGAGGTTAGAATGAGTTTATTCCTTGCAGGTGCATTCGATTTCAAGCATCTTTTACCTTTTCCTTTATGTAGCTTCTGATTAGCAGACGTACTTAATGATGTGTTGAAATTCAACATGCCGCAAATATAACAGTTGTACTTGTAGTTCTAAAGGCGAAAAATAAATTATGTAAAATAATGTTATAAATAATAAATTATGGATTTGATGATAGATAAATTAATCCCAATAGGAAAATATTTCAAAAATATGTTTTTGAAATTTGTACCAATAAATATAATTATTTTCAACTTTACAATTCAGCTTTAATACGAGAAATAATCTTTGGAAAAATACTAGTAGGGTCAGATGGGTGCATATTTTGGCATGCACACCATTAAAAATGGGAAGTATAAGAACATTTCAAAATGAAGTTTAAAACGAAACAACACATACGAGAAATATTTCGAAAGTAAAATATTATGAATGCTTTATGAGTTTAAAATTAATATTGAGGAAGAAATTATAATTATGTTTCTTCTCTGAAATTCTAAGAAATTTAATTTACGTATTTGGAGATGCTTTAATGTTCGTCTTCGTCTTTATTAGGTGGATTTATTTATTCATTTGAATTTAACTTTTGTTCAATATTTGAAATGTATTTCTTCTATCTTTCAGTCTCAAAATAGCATTTCCAAGATATATGTTGACGCTTTATTGATTTATTGAAAAGTGTGAGTTTAATAAAAGCCGTGAAAGGTGTTCTAATTATTTCCCCTCTTTTGCTGCAGATATTCAGAACATTTCAAGCCTTCCTAGCTTTAAATTGTCTGTGATATTCCATGTAACCATTCACCCTATTAATTTCCAAACCGTCATTCAAGAGCTAAATTTTGATAGGGCTGCTCTTATAATAGAGATTGAAAAATAAACAAGAAAAGATTTCAATGTTATTTCAAATCTTAGATGTGAGTATCTCACCTAATTATTTGAGCCGAGTAAGTCACTATCTTCGAAGAAAGTATTCTAAATGCTCTAATGAGATAAATTTTTCCCAAAGTCATTTCTCATTGCCGCTGTATCCCCAGCGACTCTGGAACGGGGGATCCTAGACTTTGAGTCGCAACGGTGGCAGGTTTTCGACACTAGTTAGTTAGTTAATGCCTTATTTTACGTGGCAGGACTCGGCCCATCAGGGCCGCTCTTCCGTCTGACCACGCAAATTTCACTATGCTCCTTTCACCATCTAGCGAAGAAAGAAGGTATTATCTCGGGCGACGAAACAGGCGATCAGGTTTAGGTCGAATTTAGCCACTGCGCTGATTTGGAGGACAATTCTAGCGGCCAGTTGCTGTGGGCGGAAGATTTCCGTGTTGTTTTTATCGATGTCAGACGAATGCCGATACAGTATCCTATCAAACGGACCACGGACCGCGCGGAATCTTTCCTTCCTCTTACCTTACATACACTGACAGTCATATGCACTACACTACCAGACATGCCTGGTGATCAGGCATGAGCTTATAGCTTGTCCCGGTTGGGATGGTGCGCCGTTGACGGGCAGACCTGGAAGTGGATACTTGTTAGCCGATGTGCGGTCGGCGTCGGTTCCCAGTTTTTCAGCGGGGAAGGAACTCCACCACCCGGAGGCGTAATGTTCAGCGTTACTGTGAACATCCCGTGTCAATAAATCAACTTTCAAATTTTATTTTGCTTTCAAATGAAACAGTTAGAAATTATGTTTCATGCTTAAAATCGCGAGCCGTAACACTCGAATTAACTCTCAAAGGAAAGAGTATTTTTAACACATACTATACTTGGTACTCAAATATCAAAATATAAAACAAAAGCCAAACAACTAGAATAGTAAGTTTTTATACATGCATTATATTAATAAGTTAGACATGAAATATATGCTGTGAGCAATGCGAATTATTAAGAAGTAAATTGTTTAATACAAGAACAGCTGCATATCAGATTTTCGTATATTTTTATTAAAATTAATATTATTTAAACAAAGAGAATTTGAATTATTTTTGTATAAAACTGTAATTTTAAATTTTTATAAAAAATACTTACTTCCCCAAATTTGCCCCCCCTCCAAATAAAAAACTCAAAATACCGGCTCTCCCACCATCTCATGAGATATAATATGCACTACACCTACGGGGCTAATTACCATAACAGGTGATACGGCAGAAAACATTGATCAATTTCATTACCTAAAATTCCCAAAACTTTAACTACGAGTCGGCTCTATTACATTGGTCATTTCGTTATTTATTTCATTTAATTGCAAGCGGCAGTCCAAGTTGCACCTTATAAACAGACAGAATTCGGGCTGTGAGTGACATTTCACCGTTCCAGTCATTTGCTCTTTTACTGTATCGGGCAGGATAACGGGTTATCTCTTCTGCAATACGAAGAGGTAATTCAAAAGAACAGTGAATTCTTAGATATCTAAAACTCCTTCAACATTTCATCTAGTTCTCATCACTTTCACACAGCGATAACTGGCCATGAAAACATTTACAAAATCACTAAAGATTTTAATAATTGCTCTCATTTCGTGTAAGAATTTAGATCGCTCGAAGAATTAAAATCACCAAAATTAAAATTTTGGTTACCTGAATTTCAATGAAGGTAGCTAATATTTTTTATTCCTCATTTTTTTATAAAGAGATATACCAATAAGAACAGTATATTGTCTAAAGAAATTATTACGCTAAACTGGTAGACCGTAAATATGTTTACAAGTGTCAGAAGAGGTTTAAAATAGTCACATACGATAAATTACAGATTTGAGATGTCAGTTTAACACCTTTCATCAGTATTTTTGGAAATATTAAACACATATTTTCGTGTTATTGACGTGCGCCAAAGATTTGATAGTTTATTATCAGGATTCATATCAGCGTGATTTTTTCAACGTAATTTATTATAAATAATCTTTCTGCACAATTTATTGGTTCTCTAATTTATAAATGCAAGTAGCAATAAGTAACAAAAGGAAATAGCTGCAAAATATATCCATTTCTCGCCACTCTGGAGCAATCAGTCTAACATTCCAGCACAGCGCACTCCACTCCGCAAGCTCGTTGCAGTGATCTCTGTCCCCGCCTTCGGGACGTGCCCATTCACTTCCCACACAATCCACTTCCTGACTGCTGCCGCCGGCTTCTCTACTGCCGTCCCGGGCTTCTCTTCCAACACCCGCGCCTCTCGTCGCCTGGCGTATCTCTGCTACTACCCTCAGCCCCGCGGCGTGGCCCGCGGGCAAACCATTCCGTCACCTCGCTTCTCAGTCAACCCGACGCCTTTCTCCCCCAGCTATGCCCTGCCCCTCGCCTACTGCCTCCCCACCACGACGCCGACCCGCCACCCTTCTCCCAGTTGCTCATCCATTCATTTGTTCAATCACCCAGTCATTCACCCAGCCATCCGCCCAACCGTTCATGCGCCCGCCAACCCAGTCACTCAGCCGCCCAACACTCAAAGCGTGCCGTCATGCCGTCTCTCGCCCCGACCCCCCTCCGCTCAGCCGTCTCCTGGACACTTCCCTCCCCCGGTCCGCCACCACCGCTACCCCTTCGCGTCCATATCCTGCCACTCCCCGCTGACCCGCCGCCGCCTCGCTGCCCCACTGCCCGGGCGGGCGATCGAAGCGCTGCCCCGCGGTGCGGCCCGGCGCGGCCCCGCCCCCCCCCCCCCACGCGCTCATCTGGAGCCTATTCCACCGACGCTTTGATTTAGCCACCTGGCCTTTCAAAACACCATTACCGGAACGCTGTTTAAATATCAAAGCCCTAACGCTCGCCGCGGCGCCGCGGCGCGGCGCTCCAGCGCGACAGCCCGGGCCGCGATCTGCCTTCCCTCTCGCACCGCCACCGCCGCCCATCGACCCCGCCGCCAGATTGGGCTCATTCGCCTCCCCCCACCCCTCTCCAGTTCCCGCCCCGCCCGCCACGCCAACTTCCCCTACCCGTCCCTCCCCCGGCCCTCTTTCGTTGGCGGATTTCCAGCGCGATTCCTGGGCCTTCATTTGTTATCTGCTGCCGGTTAGGTGGTCCCTGTTAGGGGCTGCGGGAACGGTTATAGTTCGCCGCCACAAATCTATTTGTGTCGATTGGCGTAGAAATTATCGATATGTTCGCGAGACTATTCGCGAGGAGATTTATCGAATGCTCGTTGGGAGTTCGTTTTTCGATACGGCAGGCATGGGCTTCTGAACCTCTGAGTAACTCGGTGCGAAAATTTTCGCAACTCGAGTGCGAGTGTTCGGCGAGTCGATTCTTGGTGAGGTTCTCGATATTTGCAGTCGAGTTAATAGGACTTTTGGCATAGCGTGAAGTACCTTAGGGTATACCACGTTTGAGATTCTGTGCATGCGCATTTCGAACTAAGCACGCGCAAAGTCTCAGAAGTGATTTATGTTCAGATATTTCATGTTGTACAAAAAGCCTCTAATATCTTATTCCAAGAAAGATACGAACTTTTTGAGAATTATTGAAATTGTGTATCTTATTTTAAGAAACTCTTGCAGGATCTTAAGGTACCTGTCTACCTGAACAAAAAAAATCTAGAATTTTTTGTATTTTTTCATTTTTCCTTGTGCATCAGACTTTTTTATGCTTTTAGAGATTAAATAATTAAGTTTTTTAAAACTATTTGTTTATAAGTAATTGGCCAAAATGTAGGTTTTGTTGGTTTATTCTGGACATTTCAGTTCATATAACTGAAACTCTCAGTGATACATTAACTATTCTAGTTCATTCACTAACATCAACAAATCGTGGATTACTTGCTGCACAAACAATTATTTTATTATCTTTTATAATTTATGATTTATGATGTTGACATGCATGAACGCGCTAAAAATTCCCAATTCGGGAAAATGCATTTGTATTTCAATCATTAAGCACTTGACTGTTGATATTCGCTTAAGAAAATATTTTCTCAAAAACTAAGAGACGTAGAAATAAATAGTTTGAAGCATTTAAAAGAGAATAAAACCGAGTATACGACTCAACAAAAATTGAAAAAACATGAAATTTCACGATTTTTCATAATTTTGAGATAACCTGTTAGGTAACTGCCTTTGTCTGGGAAGTGAAATAATGTTACTCGAATTCAAAATAATTAAATTTGGAAAATTACGATTAAAACGGCGTTTTTTGATGGAATCAAACGTGATAATAACTCTTTCCTTACAACAACCGACATTAGCACCAAACAGCTAATTAAACTGCAAACGCAATTAAGGGGCATTTCCTACGTGAATACAGGGTGTTTAGGAAGCGGCACTCAGCGTCAACGAGTGGAGTAGTAAAGAAGCGGAGTGCAGGGCACCGTTTCCTGTCCTCCTTTTTACATCAACTTCGCCAAGTGACTCCGCTGCTGTCGCCAAGGCCTCGATGGTCGTCAGTCTTCACGTTATCTTTGCTGTGCGTTTTCTCGTTACTTCTTATCGCGCGAAGAGTTTCCTTGGCCCCCATATTCTGCGGTGTTTCTTAAAGCAGCTGTAATGTTTCTTCGCCTCTCATCAGTATTCATCGCACTCCTTCCCCGTGCCCTCCTCCGACTTCAGCTCCGTCCCCGCCCTTCGCCCCCGCCCTCGCGGTCCCCGCCTCGCCCCCTCCATTTGCCGGCCCCCCCCTGTGCCTTTGCTTCCGATGCCTCCGTCGTTTCAACGGCGATCTCGCTCAAGTCAGGTCCACGGAGACAAAGGAAAAAATGAACCGCTTCAAGTCTTCGCTGCAATTGTAAAAAATGAAACCACTTCAAGAACTGTAACTTTCTTTTATGTAGAAACTAGCTTCCCCTTTTTTTAGGGAAAACAATGTAGGCATTGGGAAAGTTGATTCTGTAATACGGCAGCTGTCTCTCTGCAGCCACCAACAAATCGCAGATTTTTTTCTGGAGAAGTCGTATCTCGTGTGAAATTAGGGCGCTGTACTTCTTCGAATGCATTAAAAAACAATTAGTTAGAACTAAAGACAATATTTTGGCCTCGAGTAATTTCTCTAGAAACTACTTTATGAACAATTTGAGAGTAAAAAATTAAAGAACATTGTTGAATTTCACAAGTGAGATGATACACATATAGGGAGGAAGATCCACACGAAGATGTGAAAGGGTGACTTGGTGACCACGTACGGTACATATAAAACAAACGAATTTGAAAACTGTGAGTTTAATTATAACAATTCAAGGAAAGGAAAGGCTCTCAAAGACTGTAAAGAAACCAATACATCTATGGTCACAGGGTAAAAGTTCTTTAGTCAAAAATCTTAGTTTGGAGAAAACAAGGGTTAGATTATTGAGCCACCCCATTTCCTACGCTGGACGCTATTTCCCAACGCTTTTTTCTCGTTAAGGGGGACTACATTTGAATTCGGTCGTTTTATTAAAATAAAATATAGATACTTATCTTGTAGTTTCAGTACTTGACCCAATTTCGCCAAAAATTGACCTAAGAACCTCTACTCGGTGACCACAGATATTTTAACAACAATATTAAAAAAATATTTTTAATAATGTCGTCTGAGTCGTCAATCGTACTCAATTTTATTCTACGAAATGAAGTTTGAAAGTTTTTGGGGGGTTGCGAGTGGGGCGATAGGGAGGGGAGCAACTCCAGATATGGTGTGGTGATCCCCGCAGTGCTGCACAAAGCAAATGACTTATCATTCCCCAGCGCCAGCGGATCTATCGGCTAATGCTCTTTGAGTCCTCCCGGGACAATGATCAAATTGTAATTAGCACAATTCGCGACACGAATTGTCTGGAATTGGACTTTTGAAGGCTCCAATTACACTACACATTTCTTTTTCGTTTGGTTGTTTTGTAATAAGTACCGGAAATTCGTTGCATTGTGGTAATTAAAAAATAGGACAATAATGCGCTGTCAGTGAACATCAATGGGACAAATGGAAACCGGAGATGATTCAACAGGATATAATTTCTCGTATTATTGGTAACGGTTGCATAATATTCTAAAACTAATAACTAACTCTTCATCTGTCACTTTAAAACTCCCAATAAAACAAAGTACCAGAGTTTTAAAAAATAAAACCAATCATTATTGTTTTAATTTCAGAATTGTTTATGAAAATGGCTTTGTGTCAATTATTTTAGTGTATTGTGTCCTATAATTTTAAAAAAATTAAATAAAAAGAACAAGCAAAAATAGGATGAATCCCAGCCGTTCAGATGGACCTTTCCTTCGAGCCACCACTGAGTGAGTGACACTAAAGTTTATTGCTTTATAATACAAATCTATTCGTTCCATCCAAGACATTTCATCCCGAAAATATGTAAAAAGTACCAGAATTATTATTTGCCAACTTTCAAAATTCCATTATTTATAATGAAAGTAGTACATATTATATATTATTAATCCAACTCTACTTTAATTGAAGAAAACAAGAAGTCGTGCTCGGGAAAATATTGGTTCGTATTTTTTAATTTCCTTATTCACTAGAAATGACCCCAAAACTACTCAAATTTTCGAAAATTGAACAAAACATTATTTTAAGATTTTATTTTGAAGAAAATATTTCATTAAAAATAGCCTATCTTCAAAAATAGTTAGCGGAGAGGATTTAACAAATTTTGCCATTTTCGAAAATGCGGAATTTTCAATGAAAATTGGATCTGCACCATTTTAGGGGCATAATGTAAACTGTGTTCGAAAATTAAAATGTCAGTTTCAAATTCAATGCCATCATCAAACTTTAACGCTAATAAATGACAAACAAGTATGAGAGAACTCTTGAACAAACTGTCACAAGGATACAGGAAAAATATTTGCCTCGGTCTGATTTCCGAAATTCAAGTACAGGTCAAAGATGCTCTAATTGTCGTGAAATACCATTCTGCCTCCGTCCCTTACAAATTGTTCTTCCTTCGAAACAGTTGCGTTGCCTGAGGGTGCCGAGAAAGGACAAAAGGCGGCCTCACTCTTTAAGACAAAACAGCGTGTTATTGCTCGCGGCAGCAGCGGAGCGACGCAAATGTTCGCACTCTTTTGTCAGCGCCCCGGCCATTGCAAACGCTGCGCATTGTACTGCAGCAGCCACTCGGCCGAGGGCGGGACGCGACGGGCAGGACGCGCAGGGAAGGGCGGCGAGGGAGAATGGATCGGCTGGACGGAGAAAGCCGGACGGGCAGAGCAGAACGGCGAGGTCGGATGGATCTTCTGGACAGAGAAGGTCGGACGGGGGAGGTAGAACGGATCGGCTGGATGGGTTAAGGCAAGACGGGTAGGGGAGGAAAGCATGGCAAGGCAGGGGTCAGGACGAGCGCGAAAGGTCAAGCGTGGCGGGGTGAGAGGGGGCGGGCAATGGCTCCAGACGGGCGGGTCCGGTCGGGCGAGGAAGGACAGGAGAGGTAGGACAGATGGGACAGGACCGGCGGGGCAGGATAGGCGGAGCAGGACGGACAAGTGAGTAAAAGCCGAGCAGGACGAGAGGGGCAGGACCGCGGGGCAGGACGGGCGGAGCTGGGCGGAAGAGATAGTAGGGGCAGGACGAACGAGGTTGGACGGGCAGGGCATGACAGGCAGGCGGGCTGGGCGGGGCAAGGCGGGCAGAGGAGGACGGGCGGGAGAATACGGGCCGGGCCGGACGAATGGGGCGAGACAAGCGGGGCAGGGCAGAGCGGGCGAAACAGGAAGGGTGAGGCAGTGCCAAACGGAGTCGACAAGAAAACATAGATAAATATTAATTTTACAGGTACCGATCCTTAACGAAACAAATTTTCATACGCCCAACTC
The DNA here is from genome assembly GCA_031308135.1 of Acheta domesticus. NCBI lineage: Eukaryota > Metazoa > Arthropoda > Insecta > Orthoptera > Gryllidae > Acheta > Acheta domesticus. The sequence goes on along the minus strand of JAHLJT010009436.1, from coordinate 213,707,046 downwards.
AAATGTTCAAACCCAAAACATTTTCGATGTTTTGTTAAGTTATATTAATAATAATAAGCAATATTTTTGGCCCATTTCAGACAGATATTTCCAGAAATAGACTTATTTACAATATATATGTAAATAAAACAGTAATATATGCAAAAAATAGAACAGTAATTAAGAATTAGGTCTAAGTGGATACACAAAATATTATAAATTAGTTATGTGTTTGTTTCATATCAAATAACAAATTGAAGTTAAAAATGGGAAACAATTTTATTGTATTGAATGAAGTTCCCTTAGAAATGCGATGAGAAGTTTTGAAAAAGAGATCGTTATAACTTTGCAAGAATTACTGGCAGGAAATATCTGCAAAGAAAATGTCAATGCAACTTTACTCAGTTAAAATCTAAAACCCATTATACTTCTTACGGATTCCATCACAATTTATAGGTCATTCTAAAAATGATATATTAGTAGTTTAAAGGACATCTTTTTGTAATAACCGTAGAATGATCGAAGAAAACCACATAAAATAAAATCGCTCATCTGTTTGGTCCACGATACGCACTTCGAATCGTTCTAATGTAATAGTATGCCCGAGTTTTAACAATTTACCTATCAGGATAAAAAATTCAAAATGCTAAAAAGTCAAGGTTGTTGTAGAATATATTGGGACACCTGGGAAATTCATGTTTCTTGCATTTTGTTTGTAAAATTTCGAATTCCGACCGTGACGGTTTATCAATCCCATAAAATATAAAGGTTAAAGTCGTTGAATTCTATCCAAATGAGTGCTCTGAAGGGTCGTTTCTATAATTTCCTGGCCGAGTTCCGTAAACAAGAGGACGATCCTTACTTGATCCTTACTTAAGGATCTTCACGATCCTTACTTGTACATCCTGTTCACCCTCACACTGTCACATTCCAAAGCGATGAACTGAAGTCCCCATCTCATGTGTTCCATCCTCTATGGTTTACCAAGTCTGTGGCAGACATAGAAGACTGAAATAAGTTGTTAGCTGCAACGGCGAGCAATTAATTGTAATATGCAGGTAATGAACTAGTCCAACGCATTACTGAAATACCGGTCGACAAACTTGGAAGATGTGTAGGATGGCGCGGCGAAGTGGAACGAGACCCAAACGATGGTAAGGAGGCGAGCGCGGGCGAAAGCGCGGGTGAGAGAGATGGCGAGAGCGCGGGCGAGAGCGCAGGGAGAGCGCGGGCGAGAGCGCGGGCGAGACCGCGGGTGAGAGCGCGGGCGAGAGCGCGGGCGAGAGCGCGGGCGAGAGCGCGGGCGAGAGCGCGGGCGAGAGCGCGGGCGAGAGCGTGAGTGAGGGCGGGCGAGGAAGAGGGAGAGCATGAGGGCAAAGGCGAGGATGAGGGCGAGGAAGAGAATATGGGTGAGGGAGACGGAGAGAAAGAGAGGGCGCGGACCAGAGCGTGAGCGAGGGCGCGTGTGAGAGTGCCAGTGAAGGCGCGGGGACGGCGACGGCGTGGTTGAGGTGAGGGCCGGTGAGGGAGAGTGAGAGGGAGAAGGAGAGGGAGAGGGCGAGGGGACTAGTGAGTGCGAGAGGGCGATGGCGACGGCGCGGGTGCGGCCGAGGGCGCGGGAGAGCCACGGGAAGGGCGGGTGGAGAGCGGCGCCGCAGCCCCGGCCCATTACGTCGAGGGCAAATCGAATTGCGGCAGCGGGGCGATCGGCGCGGCCGCGTGGACGCCCGGCCGGGCGGCACGGCGCGGCGCGGCACAGCCCACCGGCGCAGTATATAAAATGCGGGCTGCCACATCCGAAAGTGGTTTAACCCATAAACCAGCGGCAGGCGGCGGCAGGCCGCGCGCCTCTCCTGGCCCCAAGGCGCCAGGCACCGGAGGCAGGCACGGACCTCCAGATTGCCAATTCGTCTTCGCTTTTTTTTTTGGTAACTAGTGGACAGCGATTCGTAAAACATATCTAGGAACTACAACAAAACTAGAAGATATATTTATATTTTTTCAATTTCGTTGATTTTCAGAATTTTAATAAATATATTAGTTTGTATATTTCGTAGTTAGACAACGAAATAAAGAAAATATTCCGAAATCTTTACTGCAATTTAAAATATTATTTTTCTGAAACCTATTTTTGCGAAAGTCACAAGGTTCAAATTTGACACAAAATTATGATGACTGTTTTCGTAATTTGCTTAGGTCTGCAAAGCTCAAGTGTAGTAAAATAGAAACAGTTTTTTTTTCTAAATGCGCAAAAATGAGTCGTTAGCATTAGCTACAGGAAATATAAGATTCTAACAATATGTGCGATTATAAGATGAAAAAGATGACTAATTATTACTGAATTATGTAAATCTAACTGCAGAATAATAAAACACAATTACATTTAACCAAGGGTTTCCATATTGTGTATTGAATGCATGAATTGTATGTAATTTATTATATTCACCAAATGAACTTTAAAATATAAGCCGTCATGCTTAGAAGAAAAACTGGAAACACATCACCGTGGCTGTGTTTTGAACGGTAGACAAGCAATATGCACCTCCACTGACCTCGCAATTGTCATTTGTGAATCCTTAAAATGAATTGCGTTTTCATGATTGCAGGAAACTGATGTAGAAATAACAAGTTCGAGTTCTAGGACCCCACAAAAGGTGTCGCTTCCGGTTCACCAAAATGTGAACAATTTGCGTTGGCCAGAGTAGAAGGGTCCGTTTGATTAAACTCAGGCGATTCCAACTGTCGGTTCGCGGACCATATGCGGCCCGCGATAGCTTTTTGAGAAACTTACTTTTTTTCAAGAAAAGTAAAACATATTCATAACAAAATTGGTGAATTATTGGTTAAGAGCAAGCAAGAGTAGTTTTGAGGAACAAGAAAAACACGATCTTGAGATGTGTTGGTTACAAGGTAATATATTCCTGTAGACCAAACAAGAAAAGAGATCACTTTTAAAAACTTCTATCCAGCAAAAAAATACTCAAACTTAGGACACATACACTTGCGGAATGAATCCAGACTTCATGTTAAGTACCCACAAAAATCAAAATTTCCGTTCCAAACTCGCAGAGTCCCTTATTATTTTAAATCAATCAGGGAATATTAAATTTGGAGTAAATCGTCTGAACGGTTTAGGTGTTGGTGTTGACGAATGTCAGACGGACGGACAGACAGACAGACAGACAGACATTTTGCCGATAATCGATTTTTTGGTATCAAGGACACATATCGGTACCAAAACATGGATTCTGACTAAGCAACGTGTTAGAGGAAGTAATTTACAGTGTATAGGAATAAGAAATATCTACTTTCTCCTTACCAGGGCCCGGCAATATGAGTCTTTTGGCGGAAAGTTCTCAATTTCCGGCACACGATTACAATACTTTCTCTTATTACAAAGTAAGCTGAAAAACTAAAAACTGATCTTACTTTAATGTGCGGGCTGCAATCATGCTTAAGGTTTCCAATGTGGCTCTCGAACAGTTAAGAATTTCAATCTTGAAAAAGATTTTCCTATCACATGGGCGGCCTATGTGTAAGACAACCCGCCTTCGAACACAGGAGCCGGGTCGCAATCTCCTGCCTTGGCCGGAAATAAGGCAAAAATCCGAGAGTAGCAAATATACTGGAAACGCATAGACATGTCAAACCGGTTATCGTTTGAGGCTTAACATTCATAATTTGTTTTCTGACTGACGGTCCCGTAAGTATGATTGACAATGAACAAAGCAACATGTCACAAGCCGCAACTTCCCCGAACACGTGTCATGCAATCCATCGTCCGTTGTCTTTCGCAGTCGTGCCTCTCGTTCATGATTTTTTCTGACTCTCAGAGAATGTGAGTTTGGCAGGAAAGAAGGCACCAACCCGAGAGTAGCAACATTTTTGGAGACACGTAGACATGTCCAACTGATTGTGAGGCCTATTATTCGTGATTTTGTTTCCGACTACCAGTCTACTAAGTGCGATTGACAAAGCAGTAGACAACATTTTAGGAGCTGTAACTCCTCCGAAGACGTACACACCAGTCATTCCTTCCATCTTCCTGCTGTTTCACCGTCGTGGCTCTCGCTTGTAGGGGCGGATCCAGCCCATCGTTTTCGAGGGGGCCATCATAGATTCTTGTTAAATAATAAACATTTGTTATTATATTGAATATTATTCTTGTAGTGTGTATATGACATTACACAATATTGTTTAAATAATTACATAATTCTAATGTACATAGACATTTAAATCGATTTTGCCAAATTAAAGAAGGTAACAAACGAAAACTCTAGGTGGGGAAGGGGCAAGGCCCCCATATTCCCCCCCCCCCCGTTGGATCCACCACTGCCGCTTGTGAATTTTTTTGCTGGCTCCCGGTCTAAGTGCGCTTGGCAGGGAAGAAAGCACTCGTCCACGAGCTGCAACTCCACCGGAGACGACCCTTCTCGTCCAGCCGCGTGGTGCGCCTCAGTCGAAGGAGAGGGCGCTCCAACTCCAGATCCAATTTCACGCCGAGTACTTGCAACAAAGTTGCAGCCAATGCCAGAGCTACAAGGGCGTCCGTGATCTAGTTGGCGCGCACTGCCGCTGGAACGGGCCGCTCCGCGCCCGCACCTACTGTTGTGCACAGTGGGGATAAATGATTCAAAAAAACCGCAAGCCAGGCGATTTTCAAAACCTGCCTGCACACTCAGCAGCCCTGCGAGCCGGTCTGGACCTTCAAAGAATTTCAAAATATTAGCAGCAATTAGGCATTCTAGGTAACTTGAGAAAGAGAGTATATTTCACAACATTAATGAAATTAAATTCAAAATATGTATACAACAGTCCGTCATATTCCCGCCGATTGCTGCTTTAATTTACGCTCTAAGCTTTGAATTGCGCATTCTCATTGGTGGTCCCCACTTCTAGAATTGGTCTCACCCTTCCTAGCTTGCTGGATTTGCAAATGAGTAGCTCGCGGGCGGCTTCCGAGGTCAGTTAAAGAGCACAATGCTGTGCAGGCCTGCTGTAGAGTTCAAAAGTTTTTGGGTCTTATACAAACGTATGCACTCACTTTAAAGTAACAGGAGCACGAAGCTGACCAATGCAGGGAGGGAGGAGAATAAAAAGAGTCATATCTTCCGGATCGTTGGGGATACGACGGTAAGACGGGAACTAAGTTGGTCCCATGGGTTGTGTCTAAAGAAGTTTAATTTTCATGTTGATAGATTTTGTAGTTCTTTAGTTAAATTGGTTCGTACAGGTGAACAGACAAACAATTAATTTCACGTGAGATTCGTTTTAGTAATAAGATAGTTAGGTTGAAAAGATATTTAAAAGTTGAACCTCCGAAAATTATGGACAGTCACTTCATATTCATTTATCTGTATTCATGATAAATGATAATTTAGAATATCAAAAAATTATTAACAAAAGTAGTAAAATTATTTGCTTTTTATTTTACAAAAATAAATACTTTAAAAGACTTTAAACTTACGCTTCGTAAATGACTTCTTATATTTATTCTTGTGAGGAGACGTACGTTTCATTTTATTGAAATATAATTATATTTTGGAATCTTCGTTGATAGAAAATTACTGCAACACAAAATATATTTCTTGTTATCCTCCTATCAAATCTCCTCTTATCTCAAAACATTTGCAAATACTATATGGGAGTATTGTATATAGTAATGTTACGCTATTAAAAATACAATTTTTTGTTAACACTGCTCATAAAAGCATTTCGCATTCATTCATATTCACTAGTGACCGACAGCAGCGAAAATCCTGCTGGATGAACCAACATAAAATGATCACGCGCACACAGTTCACGCGCTGATAAGTACAACAAATAAAATACTCATATATCATAGTAATAAATTAAATATTGTAACAAAATCAGTATATTCGAATACGGCAGTAAAGTGCGGAATAGTATTTCGTACCAATAATGTCAAAAAATGTAGTTCCTTAACACAACACATGAATAGCAAATAGCTAATGGCGAGCGGCATATTCCTTGGAGCCTTGTTGTCGCATATCATCAACTGTGTAGTAAGCAGTGAAGCACTGAGTACGAGAATTCAGTCGGTACGTCCATTATGAGAAAAGGCAGAACAAAGCATTCAAGTATTTGAATTTTTGAGATAAAATTGAAACTATTTCATTGTTTTTGGATTTTCCCGAGTTTCAGGACATGTAACAAAACCGTACACATCTCATACATGTGCGGTGGCTGCAAAGCGTTTTTTTCTGGGCGCTTGGAAATTATTAATATATAGTACTTTTTTTGTGGTAAAAACACATCAGCATGTTCCAATTAATATTCGCAATAATATTGCTGCCATTACCGTTTTGGCCTCAAAATAACAGATTCTTGTACGAAGTAATTTTCTCATTGTTCAACCTCACAATAACATCGTATGGTCTCACATGGCAGCCATTATGTTAAAATACCCGTCTTTCTACTTATTTCGACCCAGTGTGGTACCCGAACGCGATGGGGATGACCACGTTGTCTCGTGTGTACGACGAGCTCATGCAATAAGTTGCCCGAGAAGCTCAACAACGCGCGATTTTACCTGTCTTGCGACTTTCTTGACGGAGCGCGTGAATTCGTGGGTGTTCGCACATACACGCCAACGCTGTCGCAAGTAGTAAGTCTGAAAAGTTCACACCGCTTCGATCGGCGAAGAAGACACGCGAGAACTACGTATGGACCAAGAACTCGAAGGAAGCAAGTAAACTAAACAGATCAACAAACGAAGCTAAACGTGTAGTGAATATTTGGGAAATTTGAAAATATGCGGATGATTAATGGAAAATAAATACCCAAGATTATTTTCAATTTAACATTATTATTATTATTATTATTATTATTATTATTATTATTATTAAAACTTTTAAAATGACTTTACAAGTGGTGTTTGAAAACCTAGCGTTTTAGAAAAAAAAACACTAACACTTATATAGTAAGGAATTGCATTTGAAATACATGAAGCGTAATATATTTGCACAAATGAGTATTTTTTGACAACTTAGAATTATTTCTCATTACTTATAAATCTACTCATAATAATTGTATAACAGAAGCTACTATTATTTAGTAGAGAGAATTTTTAAACGAACTAGTGATACTTTTGAAGGCATTGACAGCATTAGCTGTATTGACAGATGCTGCTATTGACAGGCCAAGTTCCACGAAACCCAAACTTCGACATTGGCAGGCAGTCCACACGCTGCGAGTTGATGAATGATTAGTGACAGCGGGCGCGTCAACTGCAAAGGTTATTTGTTCCGTAAGTGTGTTGCATGTATTCATTGCGGTGGCGGTGATCTCCACCTCCCACAGATGATGAGATCTGGCGCCGACTTACGTGAGATTGCGGCGATTTTCTTCAACCTCATACCTCTCACCAGCGGGGCACTGCCCCAGCCGGGCCAAGCTCTAACACTAAGCTCCAAACAGGTCGGTCTCGACCGAGAGGAAAGGACAAGTAAGAGGAAGGAAAGATTGCGCGCGGTCCGTGGCCCGTTTCTTAGGGTACCGCTCCGGCATTCGTCCAGTGCTGATCGGAGAAACCACGCAAAACTACCGACCAGCGCAGCCGGCTGCTAGAATTCTCTCCATACAGCGGATGAATTGCACCTAGCTTTTAGCTAGTGCCGAAAATTTTGCCGCCATCGGGACGCGAACCCTAAGACCTCCCGGTCAGAGCCACTGCAGTGATATCAGTCGACGCAATAAGCCATCTTTTTTCTTTTTTTATTTAAGGTCGCATCAACTACTAGGTCATTAGCGACCACTACTGAATGAAACGATATGGTGATGATAGGGGTGATAGGACGAACACGTACAACCATGCCCGAGGCGGGACTCGAACCCGCGACCCCACGGTCCAAGATAACTACGGTACTATAGCTTTAGTGATCTCGGCCACGGGGTCGACTGAGCCATTTTTGCATCACGAAAGCGTCACGAAAGGCACCAGCAGCCCACCATCATTTTGCGTCGTCAGGTCTGGCGTTTGACATGGTCCGGACAGTATGGACCACAGTCGGGCGGTGGGGCTGCCTAGAGCTCGGGGGGATGGGCGGGGCCGCTTGTGAGCGGACAACGCACCCCCGGGGAATTGGCCGGCGCGGCTCGGCGCGGCGGCGGAATTCAACAAGTTCGAGTCGATATCTTGAAATTGAAGCACTGATTCCCAGTTAGGCAATTCGAGTGCCATTTGCCCCATTATGGGGTGTCTTACGGGGAGCTCGGGTCGGCTGAGAGCCGAGTCAATATTTGCTCCCTTCGCGCACGCGCGGGCGGGCGGGCGGGCGCCGGCAGCCGCTGAGCGCCGCTGAGCACAGCTCAGCAGCTGGGCGAGGGCTCCGCGGCCCCGGAGCGGTCGTCGTGGCATCGGCGCTGTTTGTGGGAGTGGTTGTAGGGATGGTAGTGGTTGTAGGGGTGGTAGTGGTTGCTGTAAGGGTGGTAGTGGTTGTAGGGGTGGTAGTGGTTGCTGTAAGGGTGGTAGTGGTTGTAGGGGTTGTAGTGGTTGTAGGGGTGGTGTGGCTGTGGCGGTGGAGGGGAAGGGAGGGGAGGGATGTTGATAGTGGTGATGCGAATGCTGGTGACAAAGTGATGTCAGTGGTGGTGCTGGTGTAGCGGATGCGGTGGCGATGCGCCACGAGATGATGATCGTAAACGTGATACTGTTGGTGATGGAGAGACAGGGGCGGATCCAGCCGATCATTTCGGTGGGGACCAACGGGGACATTCGGTGGTGAATTTTTGTTAAATAATGAACGTATTAGTTATTATGTTGTATATTATTTATGTGCTGTAAATATGATTTTTAAGAATATTATTGTTTAAATAATTACATTAAAATAAAATTCAACTTTTCCAAATACAAGAAGGTAAAAGAAAACCCTAAAGCTTATGGGGTGGGCATGACACCCATAGCTTCCCCCTATGGATCCGCCATTATGGAGTAGTAGGGTCTGGGACGGGGCAATTGCGATGGTGGGGTGGTTAATTTCATTCAAGTTGTTGAAGGTGGGGAGGGAGACCACAATAAATGAGGCGAAGTTGAGGAAGGAAATGGAGGTGGTGATGGTGGTGATGGTGGTGGTGATGATGATTGTGGTGACAAACAATCAGCCAATCCTTTGAAAAGTGGTCAGAATACGGGATTTTTTGCTTTGAGTGGCGGCATTCCTACACTAGTTGATTCATGTATTCGTAGAATTTGCGGGGATGAAATTGGGTTCGCGGCAGGTCTTCTCTTGGTTCTCTCCCTTGTCCTACATCTCTTTACATATTTGATAAATCATCTTTCATATCACTTTATTACCTTACAAAATCGTGTATTTAGCAGCTAAATCTTCGTAATTTCTTTACTTTGCATTTATAAAAACTGTATATGACGTATGGGGGAAGATGTTATCTGCGCACATTTTCTTGAGGCCCAGAATTTAAAAAAAGCGAAATTAGCAACATTTGAAAAACTAGAAAAATAATTTAGAAAAAATATTACTTTAGAAAAATAGAAATTAGAAAAATTTTTGTTTCCGAGTTACAGAAAATCAATTTCAATGGTAAATGAACTGCTGATTTGATTTTTCTGCATTGATAACAAAATAGTAACGAACATCAGTTCTACCCCGACCACTACAAGCTAAAGAAGTGCTCAACAAAATGTGCGCACAGTGAAGTTACATGCATGTTACGCATGCTACAAAACTATGTTTTATATATTATGAATACTTACGATTATTTTTAAATATTCACTTAAGGGGCATTCCTTCGTAAAAGGGAATATTGACAATCCACAACAGACTTGCAATAATATTAATAAAATTCTAATTCTACCTTCTACTCACACTCTACACGGCAGGTCCCCAAGTTATACCATTCGAGGCCTTCAATACTGGTAGAACTCGTAAAAGAAAAGTGGTTTTTAGCTATCACAGTCGGTTCAAATACAGGCAACATACGCTTAATAATTGATGAAATATAAATTAAGCACAAAAGCTCCTAGGAGTTCGATACTAATATTTATTACGAAATATTTAAAACCGACTGTCATAACTCAAAATTCGTATTTTTCGTATCGTGCAAGTGTTGCAGCCAATGAACAAACGTTGTAATTACCAGACCTTTTGAAAACGTAAATATATGAAATAAAGGAAGTAAAACCACGCATTTGAGCGAGAAAAAAAAGTCGCTGACGGGCACGCTGGGCATTGCCGCGGCCCGACCGCCCCAGCCCTGCTCTTATAAAATTAGTTTACAATTTCCTACATATTCCGCGCGATTATTTTGTTTTTCGGAGCTTAATTGAAAGCCAATCACAGTTCAATTTTCGCAGCTGCTCTCTGCGCGTTTGGCACAATCAATGTGCGCGCGTCAGCATTCATTATAACCAAGCATCCGTGTCGAGGGACATTTTGAGTCGCGGAATGAGCGAATTAAAAACACGCTGCCGATCGAGGCCCGGAATCGCCGCGCGGAGGGGAGGGGAGGGGAGAGGTACCACATGCCAGGCTTCCGAGTGTTCTCGCTACACCGCGAACGAATCTTCTATGCTTGAGGCTCGGAATCGCCACGGGGGCGGCGCACACCAGGCTCCCGAGTGTTCTCACTACACCGCGAACGAATCTTCTGTGATTGATTCAGGCTCCCGAGTGTTCTCGCTACACCGCGAACGAATCTTCTATGCTTGAGGCTCGGAATCGCTGCGGGGGGGGGCGAGGTACCGCACACTGGGTTCCCGAGTGTTCTCACTTCACCGCGAACGAATCTTCTGTGATTGATTCAGGCTCCCGAGTATTCTCGTTACACCGCGAACGAATCTTCTATGTGCGTGACAGCGTGCCAATCTGGACTGAGGCAGCGTTGCCAGTCCTCACCGCTTGGCTTGGCTTCGTTGCATGAGCGTCCGCACTTTACTGCCAAGTGATTACTCGGCACAATTCAGTTGTTTTTTAAGTGCTACTTACGACTGCGGGGCCATGATTAAGTGTACAAAGAGCTTGTCACTAATACAATTCACTTCTTCACATGAGTTGGACGTGGCTTCTCAAGTGGTGCCCCATCGTGACTCTGAAATGTCAAGCTCAAACAAGATTGGTTCCTGACAATCATTAGAGAGAGTTCCACCTATTTGTCCTCTAAAGTATGGTATGATCGTTGAAGTATATCGAATGCTTTAAAATTAATTTATGAATAAATGTTGAAGAAAATCAATATGCTTGATTTTAGGAAATTTAATGTATTGAAGGGAAACGTGTCAGCTTTTTCAGACCAGAAAAGAAGTATACAAACAAGTTTCCTCTCTACAACGAACAGTGTTACATCCAAATGTGTCCTCGAGATTAGACGGAAAAAGCATAATGTTTTGATAATAAAACTGGTCGAAGCTTGGATGCTAATGTATTGTTTGACCAAAAGAAGTTTGGATAATGTTTTGTCCTAAACAATGAAAAATACTGTCAAAATTTCTTTCACATTTTTCAAAACGCATCTTCAGAATCACACATTTTTCTTCTTGTTGCTATCAATGCACAATAAAAGTATTAATATTTTCAATTATTAAGTGATATTAATAACTATAGGATTACTATCGTGATTAAGATTCCACATCAGAAGTCAGTGTTAAATTGTGTCATTTTTATTATTAATCTCTAAATATTAATTTTTGACGTAAATAAATAATAAATAATCTTTAGAAATCTAAGACATACGCCAAAACTGATAATAAATGAAGTTGTAACGCATTAATGCCGAGCTGATTGAAAATTAGATTTCACTCAAATAAACATTAATATCCTCTCCACATTAAAACATGATATGTATAAAATCCCCTACAAAATACAAATTCTTTGATTTTATTCCTGTACAAATAGTTTCCTCTGGACCATTTCTTTCGCAAGGCGTGCACATGGGAACAATTTTTCCCCGTTCACCATTTTGCGCAAGAGCTCCACCGGTCGCAAGTAAAGCCCACATTGCGGCCTGGGCTACGTTTGTGTTGCGTGGCTTCGCCCGCACGGCCGCGCCGTGCCCGCGCCCTGGACCCTGGGGCCTCACGAATTCCATTATCGCGGCTCCCGCACCGCCGCCCCGCGCCGCCTCGCGCCTCCACCTCGCGCCGCCCCGCACCTCCCCGCGTCGCCGCAACGCGCCGGCGCCCCGCGCCGCCGCCGCCGCCACTCTCGCCCCGTGCCGTCCCGCGCCGCCGCCGTCCCTGCGCCTCGCCTCGCCCCCGCGCCCCCGCCCCACGTTCCCGCGCACCGCTCTTGCCGCAACCGCCGCCCAGCCTCGTGCCGTCCCGCACCAACCCTGTGCCCCTGCCCACCGCCGCCTCGCTTAACGCTGTCACTCGCCCTCGCGCTATCCGACCCCGTACCACCGCCCCCGCACCGCCGTCCTCCGCACCGCCGCCCCCGCACCGCCGACCCCGCACCGCCGACCCCGCAGCGCCGCCCCCGCACCGCCGCCCCCGCACCGCCGCCCCCGCACCGCCGCCCCCGCACCGCCGCCCCCGCACCGCCGCCCCCGCACCGCCGCCCCCGCACCGCCGCCCCCGCACCGCCGCCCCCGCACCGCCGCCCCCGCACCGCCGCCCCCGCACCGCCGCCCCCGCACCGCCGCCCCCGCACCGCCGCCCCCCGCACCGCCGCCCCGCACCGCCGCCCCCGCACCGCCGCCCCCGCACCGCCGCCCCCGCACTGCCGCCCCCGCACCGCCGCCCCCGCACAGTCGCCCCCGCACCGCCGCGCCGCCTGAAGGCAGCCGCGAAGGCGGGGCAGCGCAGCGATTCCCGCGGGAGCCGCGCCGACGCGCCCGCAGTCGCCGCCGCCGCCGCCGCCGCCGCCGCCGCCGCCGCCGCCGCCGCTATTCCCCATCCACCGACCGCTGCCGTTTGACGCGCTTCCGCCCGCGCCTTGCCTGCTGCCTCGTGCGCGAACAGCTTGCGATAACCTAATGGCAACATCCGTTGCCGTTGTAGCAAAGGTGACAGAGGGATTTCAGAGCTCAAGTCTCGATGGTTAAGGATTTCCATCACCAGCGACGTAGCTGAGTCGAATTCAACAACTGTGTGGAAGAGAATTGTAACGGCACGCTTCTCTAATGGGTAGTTGCCCGTTATTTCTTCGAACTCCGGGCGAATGTCGGAGCAGTACGCTAACAAACGGGCTACGGACTGCGCGCGATCTCACTTCCTTGTCCTATCCTCATCCTTAACTATCACACGCTACTTATCTGAGTCGAATTCAACAACTTTGTGGAAGAGAATTATAACGGAGCTTCTCTGATTGGTAATTTTCCGTGATTTCTTCGATCAACTCCGAGCGAATGCCGGAGCACTATACTACCACACATACCCGAAGGCCAGTCTGGAGCTTAGAGATTGCCCCGGCTGGGACGGTGTCTCGCTGGTGGGAGACATACCTGATTGGTGAAACAGCAAGGCGACGAGTAGGACATGTACGACACGGATATAATAACCTTAGCAGTTGACGCGCCCTCATCAGTAATCAATCAACCAGTCGTTGAATGCCGACTAGCGCTCCCACAACGACTGATTCGTCTGTGCGATCCGCGGTTCTCGCAGATCTCAACCCCATTTATTCCCCCACACTTCGCCTAATGCCACCTAACTGTAGTCGGGCACGTCTATGCGCCTGCTGCCACGGCCGTCGCTATCATCGACGCCGTCATCGTCACCGTCACCTTCACCGTCACCGTCACCGACACCTTCACCATAATCGACGTCATCGTCATCGTCATCGACACCTTCACCGTCACCGTCACCGTCACCGACACCTTCACCATGATCGACGTCATCGTCATCGTCATCGACCACCGTCACCGTAATCGACACCGACACCGTCACCATCGTCGTCGTCGCTGTCGCTATTACCGTCGCCGTCGCCGACTGCGTTCGGAGGGATCGCGCAGGACTACGCGCCCGCTCCTACTGCGGGCGAATTTTGATTTTATTGCGCTTCGGAGAGAGCCACGCGGAGCCCTGGTCTGGCAATTTATTGCCGTCTTTTGTTTAGGTGGGCTCCCCTCAGGGCAACAGCCGTTGGGTTCTGCGGCGTTGAATCGCGAACAGCCACAAGCAAACCCAACAAACGTATAACAGGAGAAACTAGACTCAGGTTTCCCGCGTTAGATCTTATGAATGGGTCATTCCTTAATATTGGATTCAGATAGTTTAAGAAATACGTCATGTAAAAATAGAAAAAAATATGTTGGAAATTGAAATATGCCACTTCAAAATAAAAATAAAATTAGGCCAAGTGGAAATAAAACTAACGACCAAGCAACAATAAACTCAGGCAATCCAAACTAGTACATATTACGATCTTACGCTCTTGAAAGTGGATCTATTGCTTAATAGCTTTGCACAATATTTATGAGTTCGGCTTCCACCAATATCTGTATCTTTCTACCAAAGTTTTATGCCGAGGAATGCAATACAAATCAAAACAACACAGTCGTATTCATTTACCAGTGAGTAAGAATTACAGCAGCTGCCGCAAGAAGAAAACAAGTATCAGTTATTCGTGTTTGGTATCATACCATAAGCAACACGAACGTTAGAGTACATTTATACAAATAGCTCAATATCACGTATCCATCAAACGTTTTGTATTACAACAAATACACGACTTGCATCTCATTGTTTAAATTGTTCTTTGGATTGCCTTGTACCAGACATCTTGCCTCGCATCTTACTTCAGTTCTTTCAAGAACGCGGTCACGGTCACCGAGTTCGGAATTGCTAACACCTACTGAATTTAAATCTAATCACCATCTCATACATCTCCGGAGAAACCTACTATTTTGTTTCTTACATAAAGTAGCTTTTAGCATAATTTATGCGGGCGAGGCAGAGGCGAGGCGGCGTAGCGCCGGGTGGCGCGCAGCAGTGCAACGGGCACAGCTCGGCCAGAAATACCCAATGGCTTTTGCGGGGACAATTCATGCAACTCTATTCAGTGGCGCGCTGCAGCTGCAAAAACCAACTTCCATGGAGATTGGTCTCACGGTGTATATATATATATTAGGGTGTCCCTTATATGGCCCAAAAAAATTTTTTTGCGAATTTTTTGGGCTCACCCCCTAAATACTTTCCATTGGGTCAAATTTACTCAAATATAAAAGTTCAACTCAATAGGTTGATATTAACCCGTGCCGACTTGAGCGCGAAATTTGAATGTTAGGGATTTTTGGTTTTGTTGGGTTAAGTCAGTGGAAAACTATTGACACATTTTTAATATATAATTTTATATAACACATTAATTCATTTTCACTCTTTATACTGTGTTATGGTTTTAACTTTTCTAGTGGGTACTTTTTTTCAGTGTTTCTGTCTTGCAATATGCGTACAATGAACAATGTTCTTGAACAACACAACAAAAGTTGATTTCGCTGCTCATCTACATACAGAAGTCCATGAAAATCTTGCTTTAATTCAACAGGCCTTTCAGCGCAATCATTCACAGATTTCAACTTTATAAATAACCTTTTAGCTTCTGAATATGAAGAGTTGCTTTTCCTGATCAAAGGACAGTTTTGAATACAACAAGTACCCAACTTCAGGCAAGAGAATAAGTATCTGCTTTGGTTGACACAAAGTCGGCAATTTGTGTCGTTCAAATGAAGATTAAATTGAATTAGGAGATGTATTGTAAATTTACGAATTAACAATTAAAGAACGGTCATCGGTATACAATTGCGCTTATCATATTATTCTTCATCCAGTTCTTTACAAAAAGGAAAATAGCACACTAGTACGTGCAGATTTTCTCAGACTAAACTTGCTACCATTTTTGTTTTGATTTGTATGTCTGTTTCATCAGGGAGTACATCAGACAACTCTTCTAATAAATACTACATACGGTATCTACATTGTTTTAAAGTTGCTTTTGAAATTGTGGAATCTATACTTTCATGCAATTTTAGAAATTATATTAAGCATCTTGATAAGGAACTTTTACAGCTGCACTGCCCTAAAGCCACTGGTTGACATAATCAGTTACAATCAACATAGAGACATTATTGAAGGAATTTTAATTACACAAGATAGTTTAGATTCTGATCTGAGCAGAAACATTTTAAATATTAAATATCTCTTGCTGTCTATCGAGATTGATGCATTGCCCCGGGAAGATGTATCTTTATTTTGCTACTTTCATAAAATTCCAACATTTCTTTAATTTTGGACTCATTAAAGAACACTTTCCAAGTTCTCTTTACCTCTTTGAAAATTAATGGCATTAACACTCTCCCAGTTTTCCTTAAAATGCTAAAAAAAGGATTACTTGCTACATTACGTATTTTATATTCAAACACATATTGCAAAATAAGATTTTATTTATGTGATGACGGCGCGGAAAAAACAATGCTCTGTCCAAATTTTCTTCAAGAAAGACGTATAGTCCTTCAAAACGTCAAGTGTTTGATGCAGTTGTATCACATAAATGAATTTGTAATCTTTTTCTTCTTGTCTCGCTCTTTCTTCATTCGCGAGATGTTCGTCTAGTCCTGCAAGAT
The DNA here is from genome assembly GCA_031308135.1 of Acheta domesticus. NCBI lineage: Eukaryota > Metazoa > Arthropoda > Insecta > Orthoptera > Gryllidae > Acheta > Acheta domesticus. The sequence continues at coordinate 213,690,531 of JAHLJT010009436.1, read as the reverse complement.
AGCTTTTACATTCTGGCTCTCTCTGCCGAAATAAAAACATTCTTCTTCCAACGTAATTGTTTGTAAAGCATTCGGAGGTGCAATATCAAATAGATTCTTCAAATTGTTTCTAAACTCCTCTTCACGATGTTTAAAAATATCTTCTCACTTGTATGCGGTTTTTGTAATTTTACTCAATCCGAATAGTACAAGTTAATAAGTTCGTGCGTACAATGGTAATTAGCTCTTGTCGGGATTCTTGCTTTCTCCCAAAATATCATTCTCTCACGAACGACAAGTTTAGCGCTTGCACTAACTGATTATTTTACTTTCCTTGTATTTTATAAAATAGAACTACAAGCACTCGTTTGGTAGTAAATTGTGTCCAGTTATTTGGTGTTTTATATTAATAATTAATATCATGTCCTATTAAAACATACGTTCTTCGGCACTGCATATATGACACTAACATATGATATTATGTTAGATTAGCAACCTGTACACACGAGTGACGCGATCGATTAAAATTCATGTATTGTGCTCGGGCCTCACTCAGCGGTGGGTGATAGTTCTGGAGATGTTTGACATGCGAATTTTGCGCTCAAGTCGGCACGGGTTAGAATGCTCCGATCTCAACAAAATTTTGTATAGGCATGTTTTTAGGTCATTCGAACAAAATTGGAGGGTGAGCCGTCAAAAATTTGAAAGTCGGAAAATAAGGGACATCCTAATATATATATATATATATATATATATATGAGTGTGTGTGTGTATATATTGTGATAAAATAATGAATGATTTTACCTTTAATTTAATTTACTAGCTCAGTTCTTTGGTTCTCATGCTCTCTATACAGAGAAGCATGGAAGTCTGAAATTATTTATATTCCGAAGGAATTACATACAACGTGGCACAACAATAATTTTGTTTATTAAGAATGGAATTTGAGATTGACAATATAAAAATTCTCTTGCTTGATTTCATGCATTAGGTTCACGGTACCGAATTGTCTGGCGTTGTGAAACGATGGCCCCGCAGTTCGTAGCCCCTTGACTTCCGCGCCGAAAATCCGTCTTCGCGCCGGTCGTCACCGAAGTTGTCTGCTTCTTTCTTGCTGCTCACTTCTTGCACTATTGTTCCAAATTTGTCCTCCCTATTCGCGTCGATGTCCAACTTAAACAATTCAGCTTACATACGCGCCGCTACCACCAGGATGCCAGTCCACCACCAACTCTCTCTAGTCCAGCGCCCCCTCCTGCCCGTCAACAACCTTTGTTACCTAGTAACCGCGACCGTCCAGATCAAAGCGCGGCGTTTGTTTTGCAATCTTTTGTATATTACAGCTCCGTCCGTCCAGATTAAGGCGTGGCGTTTGTTTTGTAATATTTGTATATTACAATATATATATATATATATATATATATATTGTGACGTCATGGATTCATACGAGCCCATAACGACACCATCAGCAACGCAGACACACCTACGAACAGCCAAACGAATATACGCGGCGGAGAAATCGCCTGTAAACGCGCCATCTATGAACAGCTGACCGAACGAGAGCGCTCGAACTAGCGAGTAATGTTTTCCGGGGGGTCAAGGAAGGAGGAGAAAACCCCGCCCCTGAAAATTTCCCCAGGGGCGGTGACATAAATACTGTGGCACACCTTGGCGGAGCGCTCTTCTATTACGGCGACAGCAGTGGAAGGTGAACTGTTGACTACGCAGCTTAGGTGTAGAATAGGAGTTTTATTTTACCCGTTGATAGCCAGAAAGTGAATAGGGACGATTTGATGAAGTTGAAAGCATTCTAGTAGCACCGTGAATGAATTAGCATAGGAGCGAGAGTGTTAAAAGTTTAAGCTGGCAATAAGCTCAAAATTGCCCAAATTCGCGCAGAAGGACTAAATTGTATCCAGCACGATCATACGGCACTTAACTACTTCAACATACGTCAAAAGTGTGGTAGCTAGGCCGCGCAAGTTTGAAGCAGCGCCGCATACATTTCGTGAAAGCTGGAAGCGCGATTATATTCCCGTGAGGCGTAAGAAGAGAAGAAGAAGGAGGACGATCCGAAGGCTCAAGCGTACGTGAGAAGTGTCTGGTCCGTGACGAGAGGCAGGGCGTGTAGGGGAGAAAGACGTGGAACCAACGCGGGACAGCGGGCGTACGGCGAGCGCACAGGAAGTCTGCAGCAGCGCGGAGCGACGGCGTCGTACTTAGCAAGGTCATCCGGCGGCGGGCGAGGCGGTGTTGGTGAGGAAACGAACTCCTCCGTTTTGAAATACTGTCGGTAGGAGAGAAAGGGGAACATTTAAGGAAAACGGGACAAACTGTCCAGAATAGGCGTGGTAGTATGGAATCAGAATCAATGTATGAAAAGTTATCCATGCCGAGAGTTTTTTACCTTGTACTGTTTTACTAAATAAGTTTTGTTTCGAAAGGTTGTATAGTTTGTGTATTGTTTGGGAAGAGTTAAAGTTTTGTAATATTGTTCAAAGTAATTTCTTGATGTAATGTGTAAAGAAGTCGAAATCGCTAGCGTAGCCGTAAAGTAAATTTTTTGAAATCCATGCACAGGAAATTTAAGGTCAGTTAATCAAAGGTATTGATTAAAATCACAGAGATATAGGAAGGTCAGTCGTACAGAGCTCTTAATTTAAATTACGAAAGGGTGTAATTCAAACGAGAGTATTAATTTAAATCAGAGGTAAAGAGGAGTGAAAACCTCCAGTTATTTTATTTCATTCAGGCAGTCAAGGTGACGCCGAATTTCTGTTCTGTTCGATTTTATGTGTTTTTTTCAGTGAACAACCAGATCTTAATTTATTGTACATAAAGTGTGTTCATTTCTCTAAAAAATTGTGCCACTGTGTCGTTATTTTGATGAAATTATATGCTCAGTTTTCGTTATCCATCTGATTTTATTGTGTCAAGGGTTCAGACCTTCCTCATACCCGAAAGATCCTGCTTCCTGAGAATGCAAAGCTCGCTTCACGAGCATTCATACTAGCAAGCTCGACGTATAAGCGTACTGAGATTAGTACGAGGGTAGGTGGTGTGGTATAAAAAATACACACACACACACACACACACACACACACACACACACACACCAACATCCACTTTTATATACAAAGATTTTTTATTGCGGATGTGGCAGTTTAGTGTTTCCGGGCGCGTAGCTGCTAAAGTCATTATTATCATAAGTATAGTGTATGTTTATTTATTACCGGAGTTGTCAATGATCTTCCACCGTTGAATGACGAGAACCAGCGCCGACCTACACGTGAACTAGCAGAATTAACTCCAACCCGGTATCAGCGCGGTACCGCACCAGTCGGGACAAGCTCCAAGCTCCCAACGGACATGTACGGTGGTGAAAGTGTAAGAGAGGTTTAGTAATGAAGAATGGCAAAGAAGAGGAAGGAAGGATCGCGTGCGATTTGCGGTCCGTTTGTTAGGGTACTGCTCCGGCATTAGTCTGATATTGAACGGAGAAATCACGAAAAACTACCGATCAGAGCACAGCTCGCCCGTTAGAAATCTTCTCCAGGTAGGGTCTGAATTCGACCTAGCTATCTAGGTAGTGAGTCAAAAATTCTACAATTCATTCACTACAGGACACTGCTTTTCGTCAAGAAATCAATGGCTTGGCTCAGAATGAATCCATGGTTGTTCGTCGTCTTTTGTGTAGAAAGACGAAGGTCAGAAGCATCCAATGATTACAATTTCTTCATTATAAAATTGTATATGGCTATATTAAACCAAAACACCCTTTCAGATCTATGTACAGGTGGCGGAATACTACGAACATGCTATGCGCCTTCTTCTAGAATCATTCCTTACAGCACAGGAAATAAAGATCGTGACTTTCCCGCGACTTGTTTTTAATTACTCTTACATGTGCGCACAGGCACGTAAACCCAAACAAATCAGTCTCCATTACACCCACTCTTACTTACATTTTCCCTGATCATTACCCCCTTCTAACCAAACTAACCTTTCAAAGAGTTTTCTCAGCTTTGCTATTATATGAACCTCGATACCCCGACAGATTATTTAAAGAATCTAACTTGACGAAAATCATATTTTTTTCTTGACACATTTTTCCTCCGTCTACTTGCTACCGCGAAAAAAGAAAATGTTATCCTGAATATTTATGAAAGGAATTTATCCGTAAAGTTAGAAATTTAATTGGTGGCTGTTCATTATCTTCTTTAAAATAGAATGGTTTAGGCCACGGATACCCAGCCTTTTTATTTTATGAATCTCTTTTAAGCAAATGCTTTCTTTATCGACCGCCTTGTATTTTCTCTATGACATGTATCATCCATCACAAAGAATTGCTCACAAATGCTTTAAAGATAACAATTTAGTACCCCAGTATTCTTGTAAATATCTCGATATTTCAATTACTGATGACGAATCCGGCTACAAAATGTCGAGTGTTTCACAAGAACTGGCAATCACATTTCTTCAGTGCGTATTGGGGAGAGTATTTCTTGCACGATAGAGTATCATTATAAAAGAATAGTTACAATTTCTCGAGCTATCTAGACATCCAAATTTAATTTCTATGAATGAAAGACGAATATGAAATTATTATTATTACACGTTTTGTTGCTCCACATTAGAAAATAGTTAGTTAAGTTTATTAATGTTTTTTATAATGAATGGGATCTTTATTATATCGCTTAGACGCTGGTTCTTATTCGGCTATTGATTCCCATCGACCCCTTGATCGTCATTGAACCTTCTTAAGACTTCACGGACCCCGCCGGGGGTCTATATCGACACCGTTTGCAATCCTATATACCTATTCGCATAAATGTACCTTTTAAAGCCATTCGGTCTTTTCTACTTTTTTTCCGACCTATAGCAGGTTTACTTCAGCGATGTCGCACTGGTCATCCATCGGAGCAGATCCGTCTACTTTCTCATCGGAGGCTTTTACAGCGTGTTCTATACAACTAATACCCAACTCGGAATTTCTTCACGTGCGACTTTATCTTAATAATTTGCCCGAGATGTAGGTGAGGAATTTTTATTTATTCTTCGCCGACCTGGTTGCTTTTTAATTTATTTAAAGAATGTCCGCATCAACTTCTCTGGATTATTAGCGACCCCATTGACTCTTGCAGAACCAAATTACAAAATCGTTTGGCATTTACGTATAAATCATACACATTACATAAGTTACAAGAATTGTCTGAAATGATGAGTTGGGAAAGAAAGAAATAATTTACATTTACAGTCTTCTTCTCTTATAACACAAATAAACACTTATAGTTTAATTTTAATCAGTTATTTAAACATTAATAATATTATTCAAATACAATATGATTCAATTATAATATTGCAAAATAATTCACACGTGAATACAGAAACACACATATTTTTAATAAGAATGGGTTGTTGACGGGCAAAAACTATGATGTTTCTCATAGCAAAACAACCGGTCGTTGTTTTGGCCGAAGCGTTCCCTCCGGGCCCACTGCGCGTCGCTGGCGGCCCAGCGAGAACCGTCTCCTTGGCAACGGGCGCGCGGAGCCTGGCCGCCGAGGCCTCGTCCCGCGGCTGGATATCAAGGGGCCTAAGCGCTCACTGCTCGCTTCCCGCGCATTCTCAGGGCTTCCCGGGCGGAATTCTCGCCCCCATCGCCTCGGGGCTTCCTCCCCTTCCCGCAAGCTCGCTTGGGCTCGCGACGAGAGTGCGGGCATGTGCAGAATGTTAAATAATCTTACAAAAACTCTTGCATTTATACTTGTTTTTTTCTAACGTGGCCAGTGTCATTAGGTCATTATTACACCTCCTTCCTTATAAAATGAATATTTTTAACAGTGGTAAGCATATTTCTGAAGCCCCGTTCAGAAAAACGTTTGGGAATTACTTAAAAATATTCTTTATATAAGACAGATAATAATGCCCTTGTGTCATCGGCCACGTTAGAAAAAACGAAGTATAGCAGCGAGAAAGAAATACATAGCGTGCGCGTTAAAATTCAATCAAATTTAAGGTACATTTATGTGAAAAGCATTATTAAATATATTTTAATAAAACACGCTAAGATGCGAGAAAGATTATTTGTTTTAATTATTTAAAAAAGAACAGTAAATATATTTCAATGATATACTGAACCCTTGTAGTGAAAAACATTACATTACCTAACATTCTGAATCTATTTTCATTTTTTTATTCCATTTCACTACAGGTATTACATGTTACTGCAAAATAATATTAATTAAGATTCAAATATGAATCATAAAATCAGACAACAATTTAAATAATTGCATCGATTAATGATTCGCAAAATTTTTTGGGCATCAATACAAAACATCCGTTGTAAGTAAGAGTAAATAGGATTATAAATTTTGAGAGGTCGCCTGTTTATTTGGCATTGTCCGGTGAACTCGAACAGGCATTTTGATTCCCATACAGTGAAACCCATTAGGTAGTATCTCTAGAAGCATCGGGAGCACGTGAGAATTAAGACGAAAATACAGAAAGAGAAATACTATTTCAGTGAAATCCGCAGGTATGGAAGAAGAATGGTTGGCTCCTTCCAGTACAAATACTGCACTTGAGCTCAATACGTACATATGGCGATTTCCTAACTAATACGCTTTTAGACTTAACTTAAAAGCTTTCGCAGAAATAGCGTTAATGATTTTGACAGGATATGTAATGACTTTTTGATCCATAACATTCGCTGTTTCTCAGTTAGAATAATCTCGTCTGGTAAGCTGCGTCGAAAACAAGACTTCATCTCCGTGACCTCGAATCATTCGCGTATAATCTTCCTTTGTGTCAGTTCCGCCGAGCGTCTTGCATCCAGTCACTAGCGCGGGCGCGCGCGTCAGCATGTGTGAACGCTCTTAACTCGCCCCGCCCTTCTCCTCTCTTCCCCGCCCCTTCCTACCACGTCACCACGCCCTCCACGAGCTATCGTAACTCGCCCTGCCCCCTAACACGCCCCTCCCACGCCCAGCACTGCCCCTCGCCCCACCACTGACGTCATGCCCAGCCACTCCCCGGCCCGCCCCGCTGCGCCCGCCACGCCCCGCCACGCCACGCCACGCCACGCCACGCCACGCCACGCCACGGCCTCGCTCCTGCCACGCCCTGCCACACCCCGCTCCGCCACTCCTCACCACGCCCCGCTCCGCCACTCCCGCCACGTCCCGCTCCGCCACTCACCGCCACGCCCCGCTCCGCCACTCACCGCCACGCCCCGCCACGCCACTCCTCGCCCCGCCCTGCCCCGCCCAGCCCGGCCATGTGCCCTTTGGGGCGGCCGGGGCAGCGAGTAGGGCGGGGGCGTGGCGGCCCGGGAGAGGGGGTGGGGGGGCTCAGCGTCGGAGCGCCCGTAACGCGCGCGCGACAGTTACGACAACGAGCAACGCGTCGCGCGCGGGCGCTCCTTCCGCCCCCGGCCCTGCCCCGCCCCTCCCCTCCCCTCCCCTTCCCCTTCCCACCACGCCGCGCCGTGCCGTGCCGCGCCGCCGGCGACAATGGCCGCGGAGCAGACGCGAGCACAAAGCGACTGCGTGGCGATGGGCGTGTGGGAGGCGCGCTCGTTGCGAACCAAGTGCCGTGACGACGAGGCGCGCGCCGGCGGCGGCGGCGAGAGGGGGGCGGCAGGGGCGGTGGAGGCAGAAGGGGCAAGGGGGCAAGAAAGGGGTGAAAGCCTGAGCAAGCAGTACGCAGTGCGCGCGGATGACGCGGGAGTACTCTAATGCTGGAAATTATTTCTGCGCTCGTTTTGGACGTTTTCATACGCTCCTTGAGCTGCTACTGCTGCAGAAATTCAAGGTTAATGCCAAGCTCTATAATCCTGGTTTTCATCGTGTACATAATGTAATAAATTTATTTACGGTCGTAAACAAATTTTCGTAAGTTGCAATGATATAATTAAAAGATGTCGAACAAATTTTGAGAACATTATGTAAAATATTTACAATGTTTTAACAGTGTATCTATAACCAAGAGAAAGTTATGTATGCTTACAATTGTGTCCTTCCTTTAATTAGCCATTCACATTCATACTTTTATATTTCGTGAATCAGACAATATCACAATTTGACGTTCATTGAATATCAGCTTCCTCAAAAATTGTTTTGTGGGATATTAACTTATTGTCCTCGCAAATTATCGGCTGGAATAACGTTGGAGATGGATCTTAGAACTAGAATATAATGTTCCAAAGTTTGCCAAAATTATTTAGCCTAAAGAAAATAACGGTGCTTACAGATAAAGAATAAGACGTTTGCTGAAATGATAAACAAATAAATAAATAAGTTGACCAGATAAGTACGTTTTTTCACTTCAAATGTTACTTAGGAGAAGGTGTAATGTTTATCTTCAATTTCAATGGCAAACGCTAGAGTAAGAAATATTTTCTTCATTAAATAAACTCTGTTCTCATCGGCGTTTGCCCACTGATAATTTGTTGCTGAAAATTTCGGTTTGCAAATTTTATTTTTTATTGCCGATGCGACATTACACGACGCGGATTAAATTTAACCTGATTAAAGTAGTATAATTAATGAAAGGGAGAAATTGAAAGGAGCGGAAAAAAATATTAATATTTCGTTCATGTACAGTATTTTTCATGTCTATGATATTATCATATGTAGTTCGAAAACTCAGTTTCGTTTCCGACTCCCTCTCTCTCCCTCTCTCTCCCTCTCTCTCTCCCTCTCTCTCCCCTCTCTCTCCCCCTCTCTCTCCCTCTCTCCCTCTCTCTCTCCCTCTCTCTCCCTCTCTCTCCCTCTCACTCCCTCTCTCCCCCTCTCTCCCCCTCTCTCTCCCCCTCTCTCCCTCTCTCTCCCTCTCTCTCCCTCTCTCCCTCCCTCTCTCCCCCTCTCTCCCTCCCCCCCTCTCTCTCCCTCTCTCTCCCTCTCTCTCCCTCTCTCTCCCTCTCCCTCTCTCCACCTCTCTTTCTGCCTCCACTCTAAACTAACGAAAATTCCAAAAAAATCAGGCTTGCGTCCGAGGAATTGAACTTGAAATGAAGCATTGAATTTGTAATAAAAATAAGGAATTTTATTTTAAATATTTCAAACGTTTTTCAATTTTTCCCGATGTAATACTAATTATTCACATTCACCTCAATTAAGCGTTACTTTCGATAATCTATGTAGCAAAGAGACCAATCATTTCGTTTAATAAAATTCATCGACATTGGTCGCGAAATAAGTAGCTCCACTCAAGATGAATGCATGCTTCCACAAAATGATAATCTTTTACACGTGTCACTTTGCTATGCACCAATGACATTCAGAACCAAAGGTGCACGTCACGTTTGAGTCCGTGAACCATACACCAGCACAAAATTCTGTTGTCATATGTATATTTTATAATTACTTTTGCAAAGATACATAACACGATCAGAACAGAAAGAAACAACTCACATGAAATTGACTTACACTATTACATAGATACCATCTCTAAGTAATCATTTGTTTGCGTACTGTGTAATTAATTGTTATACTGTACCACATCTACATATAAATAAATGGGAATATTCGTGTATCGCATATGGACGCAAAAATTATTCGATCGATTTCGCTGAAACTTTCACACCTTGTTCTTATTAGTATTGGGAGTCTTAAGAGTGGTTTGAATAAATCAGTTATATGAAGACGTTGATGATGATTCGCGTTTCTGGATGACTCGCTCAGTCTACTGAATGCCCCTTAAAGAAGCGCTAGTCAACCATTCGCACCGTAAAGTATTAAGGTGTGTCAGGCTGCATATTCTCCCCCTGCGATTCTGAAATACCGGCCGGAATTTTAACATTTGATGTAATTTGAATGTTATTTCGGATACGTAAATCAAATTTCTCCAAGTGTCATAGCGAGCGTATGCCCAAACTTGAGGGAGGTTTTAACAATGGGATACTTGACAACCACGTCCAAACCATGGGATGGAACAAACCCATACTCGCGAGGAAGACTTTCATCTATTAGAATTTTTGCATAAAACGTGATTAACAACCCCGTGACCAGAAGTGTGTGAAGTGTAATGCACTGCAATAGCGAAGCGTTGCTTGTCCCAGCAGTAAATAAACATAAATTCCACAATCAAATGTTCGCCTCTCTCCGCCCGCGCGCGGATGAGAACATATAAAGGAGGCGACGCGTCGCGGCCGCTTCCGCACTGCAGAATCACCGGGCGGCGCGGTGGCGCGTGCGCCCGATGGCGCGGGTCGCGGCGGCGGCGGCAGGTGTTGTGTTACCGGCGGCTCCATTATTCCCCTGGGGAACGCCGCGAGGCGACGGCAGCGCCAGACGCCGCATCACGCCCGGCCCCCGAGTCCCGGTCCCCGCTTCGCTCCGGCCCCGCTCCTCCCCGCCACACCTCTCGCGCCAGCCCTCGCGCGCCCAGGGGAGAGGACGCGCAATTTTGAGGCCGGACACGCACGGTGAATAACAATTGCCGGCCGGCGGGGCCCGGCCTCCGCTCAATCTGCGCGTCGCCAGCGGCTGCAATGCGACGGAGGGTGGGGCGGGGCGGGTGGGGGAGGGGTAGTGAGGGGTGGAAGTGGGCGAGGAGGACCGAGCGAGTCGGAGCGTGGCTGGGAGGGATTTGACAAAGTGAAGCGGGACGGAGCGGTGGAGATGGGATGGAGAGGGGTGGAACAGTACGTAACGGAGTGTGGCGGAGCGGGTTGGAGCGGGATGAAAGCGGCTTAGAAGGGAGAGGAGTGGGATGGAGAGAGGTGAAATAGGCCGGGACTCGTGGTCGGGGTGTGACGTGAGGTGGCGTGACATTACAGACGCGATGTGGTATGACATGACGGAGCTATTCGGGATGGAACTGCGTACCAGAGTGTGGCAGAGCGGGTTGGAGCGGGATGAAAGCAGGATAGACTGGAGCGGAGTGGGATGGAGAGGGGTGAAATAGGTCGGGGTTAGTGGTCGGGATGTGACGTGAGGTGGCGTGACATTACAGACGTGATTTGTTATGGCATCACGAAACGAGGCGGGGTGGAATGGGACGTATCGGAGTACGACGGAGCGGTTTGGGAAGGGGTGGAACGGTGTGAAGCGGGTAAATGGGAGCGATATGGAACGGGTGAAAGAGAGGTAGAGCGGGACCAGCGTGATAGCAGAGGAGGACCAGTCAGATGAGATGGGTAAGGTGGGGCGACATGAGCGGTTCGGGGCGGAGAGAAATGATGTGCAATTTCACATTCAGTACCGGAACGGGGAACTTGGCGCTTTGCACAGGGTTTATTGGTTATTGCGTTTGAACGGAGTAAAGGATACAAAGTTGGTAGATGCAATTGAGTTACGAATCCTAGCATATCGGACAAAATATTCTTGAGAAGTGTTGCGTTTTTATTCAGGGTGGTGAAAAAGTACGATTTATGAGAATTTTTTACATTTGCACATAATGTTGGAGGGTAAAAGTTGAAATAAAATAAAACTGACTGAAAATTAACCGGGTGTAGACTCTAATATTTGGATGAATAAAAATTTACCGATACATTACTGTACATCTCAAACATTTAAAAATTTAAGTTGACCAAAACGTCCAAAAGTAAGTACTGACGGTGACTGTGATGTTACGTAATAATTGCTATCCTTATTGTGGCTTGTGAAATACTAGATAAATTCCAAATCCAAGGTCTAAATTACAATTACCACGATTATTTTTTTAGACAGTCCCAAGTAAAAGGAATTACTTTTAAGGCATGCAAAGCATGCTAAAGGTTCTAATTTTAGCACTAGCGCTGAAAGTGAGACATTGCTTCAAATGTTTCGTAAACATTTTCACAATGAAATGTTTCTGTCAATTTTCATATCTAATAATTCATTTAACTTTTTGAATATCAAAAATAAACTATTTCCATCTTTCAAGTGATGTCTATGTTAAAGCATTAATCGGAAATAAATATTTTCTTTATAGTCGTAGGCACAAAGTTATTTAGTATTATTTAAGGCATATTTTTTCGTTTAGGTCCAGGAAAATTGGTTTTAAAGAACCCATTAAAATATATATTAAATCTAAAAAAAATAACATAGGTGTTGTAATAAAATTCCAGTGCCCAGTTGTAGATAAAAATACTCTCTGAAAGTAATCTCTCTGAACTGGACGATAATTGTGACTTAAATGCATTGCAAACCATTGCATTTTCAGAGTATCATATTTGAAACCTTAATTTGAACCATCTCTCTCCCTCAAACGACACGTAATTAAGCGAGCCATTCAACTGCACTATTAAGGCATAATTTCCCATCGTTGGCTTTCTTCGAAGCGAGAGTGATTTAGGGTCTCGCAGCCCGCCTCGCCCGGCCCCGTGCTTGGGTTCATATCCCACCGGAAATTAGAAGCTAATGAGTGGTAATAGGCAGCGGCCGGATCGGATCACGCACAGATGAGAGGGATTAGAAGCAGCACCCGGATAATCCTCACCTCGCCGCCGCGCCCCGCGCCCGTCGCCCCCCCTGGCGGAGGAATCGGAGAAGGCGGAGCCAAGGCGCACACCTCACGAGGAGCCCACCCCTGCTCGCACCTTGCTCCGTTGTGGGCTGTCTGGGAATGAGGCATTCGGATTCTCCAGGTTCTCCGTTGACTGATTGGTGGTCCGTCAACTGCTAAGATCATTAGTCCCATAAGTGTAGTGCGTGTTCTAACTCGGGAGGAGATGGTGATCTTTCCGCTGTGAGTTACCGTGGGGGTTAAGGCATTCGGATTCTCCAGGTTCTCGATTTGCTGATTGATGATCCGTCAACTGCTAAGATAATTAATCCCACAAGTGTAGTGCATGTTCTAACTCTGGAGGTGGCGGTAATCTTCCCGCTGTGAGTTCTCACGGGGGTTGACACATGCGGATTGTCCAGTTTCTCGATTGATTGACTAGTTATTCCGGGCACGTCAACTGCTAAAGTCATTAGTCCAATGTAGTGCGTGTTTTTTTTATCGTGGGAGGTGACGGTGATCTTTCCTCGCTAGATGGCGAGATGCGGCGCCGATCTTCTCGTCGACTAGCGGAGTTTTCCTTAACCAAGTATCTCCCATCAGTGGGGCACCACCTCAGCTGGAACATGATCGAAGCTCCCGATTGGTCTCCCGCAATGTGTGGTACATGTAAGTGTACGTGTGTGCAAGTAAGGGTTGAGGATGAGACATGGAAGAGGTAGGAAAGATCGCGCGCGGTTCGTAGCCCGTTTGTTACTGCATTGGTCCAGAAGTAGCCTGATGTTGAATGGAGAAACCACGGAAAACTACCAATCAGAGCAGCTGATTGCTAGAATTATTCTCCAGATTGCAGCTACTGTCGAAGTAGCTATGCCAGTGTCAAAAATCCTGCCACTGTCGCAACTCAAAACCTAGGACCTACCAGTCAGAGGTTCCTACTGCAGCAATATCAAATGATTGCCCGAGCTCCCTAAGTCAATCCAGTTTCTCAATTTTGAAGTATACATTTGAAAAATATGAATTTGGGGGTTTTCTAATTTTTAATGAGTCTTTCGAGTAGTAAACTTTTAAGTAAGTTAAGTTAACCTTAGAGCACCACTTAAAGCTTTTGGCTTCTTATAGAATTGTAATAAATATGCCCTATTTTTTCAAATAATAATAATAATAATAATAATAATAATAATAATAATAATAATAATAATAAGCAAGCGCTTCTGTTTTGTATCTCAATGTAAGTGTATCCTGACAACATAGAATTAGCCTTTATTTCTTCTTTCACAACTGGGGTCTCCCTGGCAGACCACCTGAGGAATCTAACATGTTCCATAATGATATACTAGCGAAGTGTCGGGGCATGCGAGAAGTCGCAATAAGGAAGGCGCTTAACAATCCTCTTAAACACTATAAATAAGTATCTTTGAGTTTAAATTTAGAAAAGTTACAGAAGGTAGGAAATATAATTAAGGAGGGTGATGTTTCAAGTTGCGATTGTATTTGATCTAGGTTTCCAACTGTCTAAAATCCGTCACCGTCCGGTCTCTATCCCTAAGACCTCCCCGATAAAGAGACTTTGGTGACAACAGTTGTTGCTCAACCAATCCCTGACGGCTGGCGGACGGTCGCTCGCACGCGCGAATGTTATATTAATAATATCATTATCAGTGATGGGGATACTTCTTTATGGCAAATAAGTATTTTAGCGTAACTTTTTTAGTATATTCAAAAAACTAAGTGCATCATCCTCATTAATTACAATGAAATCTTTTTGGAATTCAAAGATTTGTTAACTCAGCAGATTCCTCGTATTTTCTTACACTTTTTAATTATTTCTCGTTGCTATCATGGTTTTGGAAACATTCACAAGCTGTATGTTGGATTGATTCCGTTGTAGCTAATATGATATTTTAAAGTTTCTCTGCCGTTGAGTCATTGATCTCTATATTTTTTATTTGGCTGGCTTCATCGTCTCTAATGATAATCAGTTCGTCATTGTTACATAATAGAGATGAAGTATCTTTCAGCTTGTTGAACAGCCATTCTATCTCATTCTACACGTGCTCGAGTCAGGAATAAATGCACGGTATCAAACCTTTCTCATTCTTATCACATCAACATAAATCCTGTTTCGTTTTTTATGAAGCTAACCTACTGTATACAACTCACAACTTACCTACTTCACTTCGTCAAACTCCACCCTTACAAATCTCTCCCGTCTTCTCCTGACTTCGTTTAGAAGAAAAACGACTTCTTTGCGAGCAGGACAAGTCTGTTTATTTTTCTTCGCTCCCAAGAACTTAATTTTGTGCTCTATGATGGGTTTCATTAGGCGGAATAAATTACCGCGAAGGCGAACAAGCGCTGGAATTGGATTCACTGGGAGCTCAAAGCAGCGACGAGGTGCATGCGTAGGAAGTGGCGTACCAGAGGGGGGGATGGACGATGGAGAGGGTGAAGGAAGAGGGGGGATGCAGGAGAATGGGATGGTGAAACAAGCGAAGATGAAGAAGGAAAGAGGCGAGGGAATAGGGAGATGCGGAGAAAGAGGGAGAAACGGGAAAAGTGGGAGGAGCGGGGGTGGAAGAAGAATGGAGGAAGAGGCGGGGGTGGATGGAGAGACCAGGATAGAGGAAGAATATGATGGTGAAACAGGCGAAGATGAAGAACAGAGGAAGAGGTGGAGAAATAGGGAGAGGCGGAAAAAGAGGGGGAGGCAGCGAAAAAGGGAGGGGCGAGAAAAGAGGGAGAAGCGGAGATGTAGGAAGGGGAATGGAGGAAGAGGCGGGGATGAATGGAGAGGTGGGGATAGAGGGAGAGGTGGGGATGGACGGAGAGGAAGGAGAAGAGGGAGAGGTTGGGAAAGGTGGAAGAAGTGGGGATGGAGGAAGAGTAATAGAGGAAGAGTCGGGGATGGATAGAGAAGCGGAGATGGAGAGATGGGGGAGGATGAGAAAAAGGGAGGGGCAGGGAAAGAGGGAGAGGCGGGGAAAGCGGGAGCGGAAACGGTGGGAGAGGGGAGGATGGAAGAAGAGACGAGGTCAGGAAAAGAGAAAACGTCGTAAGACGAAGACGTATGGGGCGGAGTCGAAGGAGGATGTGGAAGCGGGGGAGTCGTGGCTGGAAGTGGGCGGCGTAGGCGTGGCAGCAGTCTTGAGGGCGAGGCGCGGGGGCGGGCCTCCCGCTTCGAAGAGTCACCGCAGCCGGTGGCGCGCCGTGGAGACATAAACGTAAATGCGCCGAAGCACGAAACTGAAGTCATCAATTTGCCACCATGTGGGAAACTATATCGGGCTTCGTTACTCTAATGGAATAGAGGAAATGGTGCGAGGTCGTATAGCTCATGGAGAATGTGCGGATTTACTGTACTCTTATTGTTTGTGAAAAGTTTGGAAACAAGTTCGAAGGGATATTTAAACATTGCATTGAATTAGGTAACATTAGACATTTTTTTAAATTCAATAGTTCTTATTACCGAGTTTAGGTTCTATGTAATAAAGTATTTGTCATATGGCTATTTTTGTATCTTATTTTTTGTACTGAGAGTTAAATCCCATCAAACCATGGTTTCTTGGCAGGAGAAACATGACAACTTTCATGAGCAATTTCTGGCGGACAAATCGACTTCATATTTATCGCAACTTCTTCTGTTTTCTCTTGTCCTCCAGCTATTCCACATTTACAATTATTACTCAAGAAATCAAATATCATTAATTCGTCATCATTATCATACCTCGTCGCGCTTTGCGAATCGCGTAGATTAAACGACGAACACGATAAAATGGTTAGCAGCAGAACACTGTTGCGTCATATCAACATTAAAATCAGGCGAAACACATAAAAATGATGTGAAATGATACAGGCGACTTTCACGAGTCATTCATCCATTTCATTGGAATAACAAGATAATTAGATTAGCACTACAAACCTTTTCCAAAATTTGAAAGTAATTTTTCTCTACTTAAATTAATCTTATAGAAAAACTTAATTCTAAATATACTCAAGGGTAA
Source organism: Acheta domesticus (assembly GCA_031308135.1). NCBI lineage: Eukaryota > Metazoa > Arthropoda > Insecta > Orthoptera > Gryllidae > Acheta > Acheta domesticus. Next base: position 213,674,116 of record JAHLJT010009436.1, on the reverse strand, counting down.
GGAAACACATAAAGCGCCTTACTTATTCTCCAACTGGGACTGAATATTAAAAAAATGCTTGAATTAGAAACAAGTTTTTAACTCTTGTTCGAGAATCTGTGGTTTAAAGAAAGTTACATTGGGATAGGTGTTCGATTTCGTTGATGCATGAGAAGAATTTTGCTAGAGAATTACGTGTGGGGCATTTAATTCTTTGTGCAACTGTAAATTTGAAAAGTACCTTGGGGTATTTGTAAGTGTTCTGAGGTATTTATTTTGAAGGATTTGGATTATAAGTTTGTTTCCGAAGCATTTAACCAGGTAGGGCAGGCGTAAATCATTATAGTTCGGAAAATATGTTGTTTTTAGGTCGCTTTTTTATTACTAGGTCGTGTCGCAACCTCTTTGCTTTAGATTGGGGTAATTATAGGGGAAACACGGCAAGTAAGGAGAACACAAGCACACACACACACACACACACACACACACACACATATCCAAGCTCGAGGCGTGATTCGAACTTCCGACCCTTCGAGCCGAGGAAACTACGGCCCCTACAGCCTTAGCCACCTCGGATTTCCAGGCTGGTCATTGTTTTTTGAAGAATCACTAATTTTTCTTTTTCACATTTATTAGTCTCATGAACGTAAATTACTCACACGTGTCCTATTGATAAAATGTCTTCTTACTATTATTATTGTTACTAGGCCCCATTATTATTATTATTATTATTATTATTATTCACTTGACACTTCCTATCACCGTCTCTTTCATTTAATAATATGTTTGTAAAGAGCTATCTTATTGGTAACAAAAACTTTACTTTTGAAATTAATAAGTGGTTTTATTTTGAGGATAATTGACGGGTCATGCGCTTTGGCGAGCATTGAGCCTCTGCGTGCGGTTCCTTCGCCTCGCCACGCCCCGCCGCGTAGGCGCGTTATAACGATCATGAATTGCGGAGGCGGAGACACGTCGAAAGGATTCGCGTCGCGTCGCGTCGCTCCCCGCGGGCGGCCCGCGGCGTCTCCCCCTGGAAGACTTCTTCCGGCGCAGCCTCCCACAGCACTGCTTCCAAAATATATATCTCCGTAATGCCCCTAAACAGGCAGCCACCGCGGCCCGAGTCGTTGAAAGAGAAACACTTTATTTTAAAACTCTACTCGCTGCTGGGTCGTATCAACAGAATGGTAGAAGCAAGCACAATACTCTCTTTTTCTCCCTTGCTTTATTTCTCTCTCGCTCTTTCTCTCATTCTCTTTCTATGTCTCTACTATTCTCTGTCTCTACTATTCTCTATGTTTCTTTTCTGTTTTTCAGTCTCTCTTTTCCCTTTCTATCGCACTCTCTCTTTTCCCTTTTCTGTCTCTTTCTCTTTTCCCTTGTCTGCCTCTCTCTTTCTTTTCCCTCTTCTATCTCTCTATTTTCCCTTTTTCTGTCTCCCTCTTTTTGTCTCTCTCATTTCTCTTCTTATATCTTTCCTATGTCTTTTTTTTCAGTCTTTCTCATATCTCTCCTCTCTCATTTCTCTTTTGTGTCTCTTTGTCCACTCTTCTGACTCTCTTTGGTCTCTCTCCATGGCCACTATCGTTCTCTCGCTCACAATAACTTCTCTGCCTTTCAACTATCTACTTCTCTGCCCAAAAACGTTGCAAAAGCGTTCCTTGTTACTTACTCTTGTGCACAATGTTTTTCTGACTTATTTTCATCTCCAATGGTTCCTCATTACCGACACTGAATACATCGTTTTTTGGAATATATTTTTCTTCTATATATTTATTATCCTTATGTACATAAATTACTCACACGTGTTCTATTGATAAAATATGTCTTCTTATTGTCAGTTATTAATATTATTATTATTATTATTATTATTATTATTATTATTAATCATCTGACACTTCCTATCTCCTGTCACTTTCAATTATTCTCTCAATAATTGCCTTTAATTTGACCTCTTCCCAAAATTCATTTGTCTCTTTCTTGCCATTTACGTCATCAAACTTAATATGTTATAAATGATTTCTAGCTTGCTTGTAGCGGCCTAGAATGAGTCCTCACACATGTACGTCGGCATTGTCTAAATTGACACTGATAAGGTTATTAGTATTGAGAATTTTTCAAGGTCTATGATTACAAGATTAGATAAGTCCACTGATTGCTATAGTAGATAAGAAATACCATACTACTCAGAGAAATACCTAAGACGTGATTTTACCACTTGAATTTTAAACTCTAAGAAACATTCATTTCATTAATTCACCATATTATATACCTTTTGATGAAATTATAACAAGTAATTCATACCGATTCAATCACGATATGAAATATGATACACGAGCTCAGAAACACTATTTCCCAGAAACTTTTGCAAAAATAGACAAATATATTTGAATATCGTAGCATCTTATTTTGTAAGTATATAAATTAGTATTTGTCGAATTCTAAAAGGAAATTCTTTAGTATACCATTAAGACGCAATCCACGTGAGAACAGAATTAAAATTATATTCGAGATTCAAATGAAACTGAAAATATGTATGAATAAAACTGTTACCTGACGCGGACAATTTAAAATTACTTTCTCGAAACCCAAGATACTTTCGTTTATACTGCTATTTACTCTACAAGGTACGGTTCACAAGAGTTCTGATTAATTTGTTATACAAATGGAATCTGGTTAGTCATTATCCGGCCATCTGCTGCCAATCCAAAAATATCTGCAATGGCTTATCTCGTGCGTATCTCTGCGAGCGGCCACCCTCAAGGACTGAAAACGCGTCTTCGGTCTTCGGCCTGCGGTAAGAATGAGACGGAGATCAAACTACTTAAATCTTTGTAATAGGACTCTGCCACTCTCTTTCGATCCTGAACTCAACTAGCCTCGACTTGGTACATCGCAGAAAGCGTTTCACCCACATCGCCGTCCCAAAGGATCTTTCCTGAACATTACAGGGCTGCAGGACACTCCAGAGCCTTCCATCCCCCTCGCCATCTGCTTGCTCTCGGGGCGGTCTTCAATCGCTCTTGAGTCTCGTTGCCCTGTTGACTGCAGACGTGAAGTTCATCGACGCAGAGCGTGCGTGTAACCATGCAGCTTTGCAAGGAACTCGGATCTCGACGCCCGAGGGCGCAAGATAGAAGCGGGGCGGGAAGATTCGGAGTGATAGGTGAGAGGGAGAGGAATGGGATGAGAGCGAGTCGTGGTCGAAGTGGGAGGGCGTGAAAGTGGAACAGGGGAAACTGACACGGAATTAGAATAGAACAGAGGTTTAGTGGGACATGTGGGTGCGAATGGGATAGTGGTGACAGTGGGACGGGATGACAGTAGAACATGGTGGAAGTGGGACTGCGTGACAGTGTGACGATATGACAATGGGACAGTGGGATGGAGTGACAGTGGGACGGTGTGACAGCGAGACAGCGGTGACAGTGCGAATGGTGTGGTTTGGAACTGGGACAGATTGAACATAGGACGTGGTAGGAGTAGGGCGGGATGGGATTGGACGAGGTGGGAGCGGAACGGAGTGGTAATAGTACGTGAGAGCGAATCGGGATAGTGCGAGTCGGGACGGGACGGTGTTAGAGGGCAGGGAAGGATGACTGGAGGCGGGGGTGAGAGGGACGAGGTCGGAAGGGGAGGCCTGAGAGGAGGGTCGAGATTGGGAGCGCGAGCGATGTGGAACCGACCAAGTGAGGGTGAATAAGTGAGATGGAGCGAAATAGGATGGGAAAATAACGTGAAGGGGTTCCGATGGGATGAAAGTTGGAGTGGCACAAAATGGGCACCGAAGAGAGATGCTCCGAGGGATATGAAACTGAAAAGATATCTAGATTCAAACTACGCCCTAAGAAAAAGGATCCATCCTGCGGATAAAAAATGAGAGGAAGTCGAATCCACTCAGCCATAAGCTGGCTCTTCCATTTTTATTGATGTTAATAGGAGCAGCAAATTCCCATATTGTGTTCCTGTTTACAGCACGTAATCTACTGTAGAAGATCAACGTGTTGTTCTTCACATACAAGAAATTGGAAAAGAAGTGTCAGTAATAGACCAGAGCGAAGTGGGGATGAAGGTACTTCCTGGGGGGCTTCAGCATCTCGATTTCGCTCGTCCCTTGATTAACTCGACGGAGCCCATCAAGAAACCATTTCGCCTGCACCGACGTCCTGCCGTGCGTCTCCGGAACAACCGCTGCGCGGGACGCTCGGCCATCCGCCTGCCCGCCATCAACCCCGTCTTCCATCAATCGCCCTTTGCACCCGCTGTCCCGCGGGCCGTGCCGCAGCCTTGAAGCCCGCTCACCTTCCTCCCACTTGTCCGCCGTCGAAGCGGCTGCGAGCTGGGGCCGTCCGGGCCGCGGCGGCGGCGGCGGGCGCCGGCCGGGGAGCGGTTAGGACCCTGGGGCGCCCGCTGGAGGCAGAGCCGCGACCGGGGCGGGGTGGAGACGGGTGTCGTCCCGCCCCGACAGGGTCTCCGGCGAAAGCTCTCGCCCCCTGCTCCTCGCCGCCCCCGCCCCCGCGCGCCAATCGATGTCGTGCGGGCCCCGGGGCTAGCGCGGGGCGGGAAGCGGGGGAAAGGGGGGGCGGGGCGGGCATCTGGGTGTTTGGGCGAAGATTCGGCGGAGTGATGAGAACCCGGCACAAAGCCTGCGGTGGGCGGCGGTCGACGGCGGGCCGATGGTGGCCCGGGACCGCTTCGCCCGTTGCCGCCCCGCCCCCCGCCCCAGTGCTATTGCTTGCGCGCGCAAACAGAGCCACAGATTGCCGCCCCCGCCCGAGGCCTCCAGGCTCCGTCGCTCCCGCCGCCTCTGCCGCCGGCTGCGACCCCTTCCCGTCGGTGCTCGCGGCCGTTGGCGCTTTATTAGATCCCGTGCCCTTTGCGATAGCAGCGGCTGCCCCGGTGGCAGTACATATGAGGGTGGAAGGTGGTGAAGATGCGGGAGAGATGGGGAAGAGGTGGCCTTGGAGGTTGTGGTAGAGGGGCAATGGAGGCGTCCTTAGAAAGGACGGAGGAAAGAACGGATTGAGTTGTTGTGTGAGGAGCGATAAACATGACATTGACGAAGGCCTATATATCGATGGGCACCGGAAAGTATGCGCAAGCTGGAGAGGGGAAGGAATACCAGGCCACGTTTATGTCACATGGAAGCGTCAGACTGTGGTGACTTGTAAAGTAAAGATACGTTAAAGTGAGCTGAAGGAAAGAAGTAAGCCAGTTTATCAGATTGTTTGCAGATACGATCACTTCGTTTGCAAAGTAAGGAAATAAGCAGCACAACTGAAAGAAGGACTGTTGAATATACTAGTCTATTGTCAAGAATGTTATGAAGGAGACGCAGAAGAAGAATATTTGCAGTGTGTGGAAAGAATAAATGGCACATTGGGAATCTTTTTCGCTATTTATTCGAAACGGTTGCAGCCTGATACTGACCAAAAATTCACGAAAATAGTAAATTATTATTTTCAATGTTATTTTTATTGATTTTCTACTAAATACGAACATCTAATTTGAGACTGAAATACTCCACATTCGTTGTTACGTATTCAACCACACTTCAGCCATTTTTAATAGTTTTTTATAAATAAACATGGTAATGGGCAACCTTGCAAATGCAGTTATGTTAGAAAAACGAATATGCTTATTAACTATATTTTTTGCTGTAGATTTTTTCGATGTTATTTGAATAGACCTGGACTTACATACTTTGTGTACTCTGTACTTTTTATTCCAGATGTCATGAAAATGTTTATGTGACACTCAGTAAACTAATTTTCAAAATATACTGTATTCCCTACGAAAATTTTGCTCTATTTCTTTTTTAATTTACGGATGTCAATCTTTGATTTCAACGTTCAAGCACTAGAGATGCTTGAATATTGAGGAAATTCAATCACAATTTTGAATAATAATCTCATGAATAAAAGGCTGATAAATCTGTTGATATACAAACAATTCTTTATTACTGATTTATTTAATAATTTAGTAACAATAGAGATCACATAATAATTGTATCTTTATTCTTTTGCAGGTAAGTATCCTTGTCCTCGCTGTGATGCAAATAAGTTTCTTCAATGGTGAGTACTTTAATGTCAACAACGTCCATTGCTGTTATTTAATAGTTATTAATAGTAATTGTTTATATAAAATGGTTGATGCCGTCATGAGCAGTTTTATAATAAAGCAACTCAAATTGATATTAGTTCACATCAATTTGATAGTGCGTCTTATAAAATATGAATTGTCTTCAATAGTTGATCAAAATAATACAGGTTTATTCATTTGAATACAGACAACAGGTTTATTTATTTGATTCATCACAAATGGTAGTTTGGTATGAATACCTTGTACCAGGTACTTTGACAAGATTCGGACAATCCAAGAAAATTTCTTAAAATCCAATAGATATTTGGCCCTGAACGGAAAAGTGTTAAGAAAACAATGTATGAAGGCATTTCAAGGAAGTAGCAAGTGAGGAAATTTTGAAAATTATTTACTTTCTTAAAGCTTTCCCCTATTTCAAAATGAAATTTTTATATTTTATTCTCAATTAAAATTTAATATTTTTTTAAATTAAAATTCATCAAAAGGTTGAATCATTCACTTTATACGAAGAGGGGCACTGATGAAATAAAATACAAACAATCCAACAGTTATATCCTATACGTTATTGCTTCCCCATACAATAGGTCTATCCCCGAACCGCCCACAGTCTGGGAACTAGGTTTCTAGCACAATGGATCAGCACAAAAAGTATTCGATCTCCCCACCCGCTCGGCCCTTGACGCCCATTGGCCCTGACCCTGTGCACAGCTCGGACGCCACCCTCGCGTCCTCGTCCCTTCACCCGTTCACGCCTCCGCGCCTGCCCCTTGCGCCGCCCTCCCCCGCCCCAGCCCGGCCCAGCCCAGCCGCTCTGTCCCCGCCTCTGCACCCAGACGTCCCCGCCCAACAACGGCCATTGTCTCCTTCGCACGCAATCAATCTCGATTTTTCACTTGGTCCTCTCCCCTGTCGCACCATCTCCATTAATCTTGCTTTTTCTCCGAGCCCCCGCGCCTCGCCGCCTCCCTCCCTCCCTCCCTTTTCTTTATCTTCGCACCAGTTATTATTTACTTTCTTTTGTGTGGCTGAACTTCAAACTCCGCTTGGTCCACACATTCAAAACTCGCTGATAACCTTGGCCCTAAACGATATTAATTTTGTGTCGTGTCGTCTCGCTGTGGCGTGAGGCGGCGGCGGCGGCGTGGTGGTCGAGTCTTTTGTGCGCGATGTATAGGGGGCGGCGGCCGTCGCGCGACGAGACTTGTCACGCGAGAGGCGACACAATAACACGACACGCGCCGACGCGGGCCAGGCAGAAATTAAAATTTGCGACCCGACTCCCTCTCCAGGCATACCGTCGGGCCACGTCGGTTCTCACTGGGCAGCCAGATCCACGATACAAAGACTGGAGGGAGTTCTGAATCAGTGAACACGTTTTTGCCTGGTTGGCTCGGAAACAGATTGGACATATGCCACGTTACTAAAATGATGGCTTGATACGGAAGTAACAAACTCGGTTAATGGGAGGCACGAGTCAAAACACTTCAAACAAATTAATTTTTGAAGGTTTTAAATTCCATACACTTCACTTTGTAGAATGAAGTCTGTTTGAAATTATTCTATCAAATATTTTCGTAGTCTTATCGATTTAAAGAGACTTTTAAACTTCCAAGTGCCACGCCTATATTTGTTTCTCTCTACATCGCATGCAGTTTATTACGTTTTTATTACTTTCATGTATATGTACATATGTACGAAGAAATATTCATAATATTCGTAATAAAGAAAAATATGTAAAGCTGCGGAAAATCAATTTCGAGATTTTAACGGACGTACCCCTTGAGAAACCCTGATGCAGAAATGTTTTTATTGTTTATTTTTGTTGTTTTTTTCAAAACGTCAATCCGTCAGTGAACAACACTAGCTTTGAAACTGTTTCTGGTAGTTGTTTCGAAGTACTGAATATTCCCAATTTATCCGGCCCGCCTCAGTCTCTGGGATTTTGAAAATAATTCTTAAAATTTTCAGGGTTCTTCACATGAAGACCTTCAAACATTTTCAAAATTTTCTCAAACATCGCCCCAATTTTTCCTTTCAATTTCTTATAAGGATAGACTAAAATTCACTTATAAACAAGGTATATGTTCTCTTTTCATTGTTCATTCTGAATTTGCAAAAATTGCAAATTGAATTTTTTTAATCTCCTCGTACAACTACATGACTGAAGATATCCTCTCTTGAAATGAAATTCGTTTTCTACAATTACTTCTTAAATTAATGTTGTGTTCGTTGTTTTGAAAATATTGCTAGTTTTCGCGAAATTGTTAGTGAAATAAAGTTAATATTAAAAACAAGATTTTCTCAAAAACGGCTTCAAATCATGTCTTCAAACTTTTCGATCAGCTAGTCCTAAATTCACTGAATAACTTTTACAATGAATGAATTTTTCAATGAAAATTTGCATATAAAACCAAATTTTACCCTTCTACAATATTCTTAGAGTCATATTTTAGTTATAGAATTGACATAAAATTGAAAAAATGTGTAAAAATGTCTTTTAGGTGCCGACAGTTAGCAGATGAGAAGTGGACGAGACAATACCAAGAATCACGTACAGATTGAAGAGATAATGAAACTGTCTACTACAAGAAAGTCAATGTCATTCTGAAATTCCCCTAGTTTTCTGTAAGACACAAGGGCGCAGTATATTTTGATGAAAGATGGGTATCTGAAACCGATACGAACTTGCTTTGTTTGTTGTAATTTAACAATGGCTTAATAGTTTTTGTTATTGTCACTCCAAGCAAAATTGACGTTATGAATACTTATCTACTAGCCCTAATAAGAAATTGAAGCAGTTTAGAATAAATAAAGATGTTTTTCAATCTTCAAACCTTTTTCAGTTCATTGGTTAAACTTTTCATAAAATAGAACTGATGATAATTCATGAACATCATCTTTGGCTACGTGGCTCTGACAGTTAGTATTTGACAAAATAATGCGATACAGGAGAAGATCATTTGCAAAACAACGGTTCACCAAAAGAAGTAAAGAAATCTACCAAACGTATTCCAAATCTTGAACTTGAACGCACGAAAACCAAACTTAAATGAGTAGTTTCAACTCTTATTTAGAACAGTTTATTAAAAACTATGTTTTTAACAATAAGAAAGTTTATATTTAGAATATAAGTAGCGTTTATATGCCCTAAATTTATTCATTAGTGATTTTATTGTATTAGAATCGAATCGCTTTTGCGTTAACTTTTAAAATACCTTGTCCCTCATTGTCCACAGGTTTTCTATGTTCGGTGTTCCATGTTCGGTTTCTATATTTGCTGAGTGGTAGTCATCGTTAGGCGATTTTTCCAGAGATTTCTAAAGCAAAGATTCGCCGAGAACCATAGACGAACGATAAGCTTCTGTTCAAGTCTTGCCTTGAGCATTTTCATAGTTGATATAATAAGCCCCTCAAATACTCTCGTCTGTATACGCCAGTTAGAAGAATCAGACGAAAATCAGGCGAAAAATGAACTTTTTTCGGCCGAAAATTGGCAATTGCCGGGCCATGAAAACGAATAAGTGGATAAAGCCAGTTGCTAAATTAAGAAAAAAAATCCCCTAACACGTGGTGTAGCCAGAAACCCTGTTTTCTAGGCCCTTGATACCGAAAACCCAATTGAAAGGAAAACGTCCGTCTGTCCGTCTGTGAACACAGCTAGCGCCTAAACCGCACGTACGATTTTTCCAAAATGGATATGCCCGGTCGATCTGATTCTAGTCAAAGCTTTGAGATTTTGAAAAAGATTCTTCAAAATTTGGGCGTACTTCATATAAAGCCCCCCGGGGATTTTCAAAATTTTCTCAAAAACGGTTCCAATTTTTTTCTTTAAATTTCTTGTATGGATAGAGTAAAATACATTTATTAACATGGCATAGGTCCGATTTTCACGGACAACTCTGCATTTTCGAAAATTGTGAAAGTTTGAATTTTTTTCGGCGTCTCTCTCCAACTACAAAATTGAAGATAGAGATTTTTTCTTCAAATAAAATTTCTTCTGCATATTGAGTTCTTTCATAAAGGCCATGTAAATGTTTTCAAAATTTTAGTATTTTTCGTGCAATATTGCGTGCAATATGTTCAATTTTAAAAAAATTACAAAAACAAGATTTTCTCAAAAACGGCTCCAAATTTTTTCTTTAAACTTTTGGTAGGGATAGTGGTAAATTTACTCTATCAGATGACATAAACGCCATATTGCTCCATAGATTTTTTTTCAAAAAATACTAAAATGTATATTTTTTTCGCATGTTTTTCACGTCGATAATATTTACATGAGCGGCGATTTTTTCATATTATTATATTTACGAGTACATGTGCTTTAAATAATGTCAAGTAAAGTTTCTCGAAAACACAACCGTTTTCTGTGAAAAGTAGCTCAAAATTTCGCATTTTCAGAAACGCTCAAACGCCATTGCCTCATACATGGCTGCAATTTTTTTCTTCAAACTTTTCGAACGGATAGTGTCAATTACACTCTTTAGTATAGCGTAAAGTTTATTTTGAGTTTTTTTTGTTTTTTGAAAAATTACATAATTGTAATTTTTTTGAAAGATCTCTCACGTCTTTAATATGCACATTACCAGCAATTTGTAAACATTATTATGTTTGTGAGTGTAATGTGCTTCAAATAACTTCAAATAAAGTATTTTGATAATGAAAAAAGTACAGTTAAAAGAAATAAATCGTACATTTTGTATTAAAGGTAACATATTAAAGGACAACTGCACAATAATTTCTGTCGATCAGAAGAGGTGAAGAAAAAACATAAAATTAAAGTGAATAAAGGAAAATAAAATGAATTACAGAATGCCCTAGTTAGATTTTTTGTTTTTTCCTTATGAAGAAACAAAAGTTAAATTTCTAACAACGATTCGAAAATGGGTTATCAAACATTATAAAGCGAAATGCTATAATCTGTTTGGCTTTCCTTCGTCGGAACAAATTTGAAAATGGCGTCAACATTATACGTTTGGGCAGAACCGAAACGACGAAAGCGCGAGTCAATGCTTTGGCAATGCGGAGAGCGTTCGGCCGCTATTCAGCGAAAGAGCCACTAATAGGCTGATTAACGTTCCTTTGTGGCTGGGAAGGGGTATGGTACGCCCCGTGGGTAACAAGACAACGCTGCACAAACGATTCAGCCAAAGAGAATACAAAATTAGATATTTCAGTGTTTTCGTTCCATCGGGAAACTGTGACTAACTTTGTTTCTTCACTTGGATACATATGGAAGCACAGCAGTAATTGGTTGCGTAGTTTCTTCTTTGACATGTTAATAAAACTTTAAAACAATGTATGAAACTTAGAACATGGAAAAATAAACTGTTGAAAAAAACGTCTATGGCATTATAAAATAATTTCATGTGATTTTTAATATTTACGATATTTTATTTCAATTTTTTTTGTTATTTAAGGTCGCATCAATTACTAGGTAATTAGCGACCACTATTGGATTTAACGTTATGGTATGAGAATGAAGGATATGGTGATGATGTAGGGTAAAAGGACGAACACATACAACCATGCCCGAGGCTGGACTCGAACCCGCGACACGCGGTCCGAGATCACTAAGGCACTACTGACTTCGTGATCTCGACCACGGGGCCGACTTATGTTTATTTTTATTGTGTATTAAATGCTACGATTTTCATTTAACAAATCAAACGAAATAACAATACATTTCCTAGTTTCTTTGAATACTCAAATAGACATGGATAATATGAAAAAACAATGTTGCATAAATAAAAGGTATGAAATGAGTTAGTTATTTAAAAACTATAATTAACTATCTATTATCAATAATAACCATTTACCGAGAAAAATATTATGAAAAATAAGAAGAAATACTAGTTGTAGAAGAGAAAGGGGGAGAAGGAGGATACTTCGAAAATGAAGAGTTATTTATTTTATTATCGAGTTGGCATAACGCATCATAAAATGTATACATAAATATTACAGAATGTCTATATTTTGACACTTGTTACTACGGAATTTTCAGAAAACGTAAAAATTCTAACTTTTTAAAATTTAGAATACTGATTTCGTAGCATTTGTGTTTAGTGGTATTGTGTAGAAAAAATGTAAATTTCATTCAAAGCAGATCCCACTTCCCCATTCTCGTCTGTTCACTCCGAGACAGCTCCAAGACACTCCCTCTAAGACAGCAAACGAGGCGACCGACACCAACGCCGCATCTCCATTAGTCTCTTATTGGGAGAAGAACCAGCTCATTTGCCGCTTGTTTATGGAGAATTTCAATTGATCATCACCTCGTATTACATAGTCTTTGCATAAGATTTCATTACGTATTCACTTCACAAGCGTTGATGACTAGATACCTAATAAACAGTATTCATTTTGATACTGAGTGAATGGTTTTAATATGTAACTTGGCCTAATTGTCTCACGTGGTGTTAAGAGGAGTCACATTCAGGTACGAACAATTTATAAATTCAGTTTAAAGTACACTTTTTCTATTACAATCCGTAAAATTGGAAGATTATCCCAATTATATAATCATAATGTATTTTTTTAAGTCGCTTTAGTTACACTGCTTGTGAAAGTTAGAAAATGAAAAAAAGTACTTATTGAGTATGAATTTACGACATAGTAATTGATATTTCAAAGAGTTAGATTAAATGTGTGCAATTTAATAATGGAAAATGGAATTTAAAGGCAGAAAAACATTAACATATAGGTATGTATATATTATTAAAGTATTAAAGAATTGGAGATTGGTTGTTGATGGAATCTCGGTGACCTGGCTTAATATTCCTGCACACATCGATTCAAATAGTAATTTGCTCAGCGAGAACGAAATGTTACATTACGAGATGACGTTTGTTACCTAGGGCGACGATAGAAGCGAAGGCTGGAATTTGAAAAATATGCCACTTTCCTACAGTGTCGTAACACATTTCATTTCACATAAAATTGTGCATTTCTTTCTCTTAATTTAATATCATGCGCTGAAGTTGTTGAAAAGAAAGAGAAAGAATATGTTTAAAATTAACGAACTGTTTTGTTCGGGAAAAATATAAGGTGAACATAGTTATTGAGATTGATTTGTAAGCATGTGTGTGGGATTCGATGAAAACCAACTACTGCTTCACAAATTTGTAGTAAAATAATAATAATAATAATAATATAATAATAATAATAATAATAGTAATACCGAATACTTAAAAAGACACGACAGGGTGTGTAGCTACCTCCACTGGCAGATCTGTACCGCCCTCGAAGTTCCAAACACATGCCTCAAGTGGTACGAGCACTCACCAAAACCGGTGACATCGGTTGGATTGTGTACAATATTATACGACCAACAAATTCAAACGGATCGCACGATAGCAGCAAAACAAACCGGATATTGTTTTCCGGGATTTTGAGAAAAAACCGTTTCTACTTGTGGATGTTGCTGTGCCTTGCGATCAAACTGTCGTAACCAAGGAGGCAGAAAACGTCTTAAATACAAGAGTTTGGTAATTGAGATCAGCCGAATGTGGGGCGTAAAAGCACAGGTCGTACCGATAGTTATCGGAGCTCTGGGATTTGTTCCGCAAAATTTGTGTAAGAACTTGGCTAAACTTCCAGGTCATTCAAAGGACTGGGAAGTGCATGAAATTGCTTTATTTGGCACAGCTCACATCTTGCACAAAGTATTGTAGAGGCACCGACAGTCCCTAGATCTGCTCCTTAGGTAGCTGGTTGCAACCTGGAGAAGATTTTATACTCAGCCGACTCATAACATCTGTAGTCGTGATATGGAACAATAATAATAATAGTGACTCTATTTATGTGGCTAGACTCGGGCCATCAGGCCCGCTCTTCCCCCTAACCACGTAATAAATATATCGATAAAAATTGAACAGTACATTTAGTAAATTAAATAAAATACAACTTAGATTTGTCTTGCCCCTGGGCTCACAAAGTGAAAGAAAAAAAAAACAAACGTCCCAGCATTTACCTTAAGCGGCCGGCGAAAACTCGAGAAAACAAAGCACGTGTGCATGCTCTTCAACACTGAGCAACAAAATAAAATATTTAAAATAATTTATAAAGCATTTACTGTCACAGAAGAACATTAAAGAGATGCTCGAAAATAAATTATGAAAAAATATTAATTATTAAAATATTAATTATTAAATACTAATTATTAAATTATATAAAAATATTAAACCACACGCGTCAAAACGTTAGCAAAAAAATCTGAATACATTGAAGAACTCATAAAGAAACAATATCAGAATGCACAAACCACTCGGCCAGGACGACGGCTTACTGACGATTTTAATTACATCAACATATACCAGGGGAAAAGATGCATTCAGTCAGTGCCATGACAAGTTAAGCTGGAATGAATTGGAAATTACAAGTTGATAATACAAAACAAAAAATTTCTAATCCTATATTAAACTTAATTTAAACTAATTATACTGGTTGTTTATTAAATTAACAATTTGCTAGGTGTTGAATGGTATCGAATAGCTATATGTATCTTAGCACCTTATTAGCCGAGTCAGTATCTCAAAATGGATTACAGGTAATTAAACTTCTTTAAAAAACATTTATTATTGCCTCCACGTTCGCATGCTTTGTACATGC